>JAPYZF010000103.1:0-391933 GCA_030523045.1 Meteorus cinctellus
AAGCGCGGTCAGTTAATGAAAGAAAAAAAATGTTTTAGCGATGAGTCGGTAATGATGGAGTGATGAATGGGATGGTAAGGTCGGTCAAGACCTAACAATACATACACATTCATGTATATGTTCACTGCTATCTTCCCCTTAGCCCCTCTTGCCATTTCACCCTGCCATTCGACTTATTAGTTGAAGGACAATAATCCCTATCACACTTCAATCATCTTTACAGTCATGATGAAAATATTATTCGATGGTTTATTGCTCGGACAGTATTTATGAGTTGTAGATAATTCGACTGCATTTCCATTCATAATATTAATATATTTGCAAGGGAGCACAACTGTCATTCACAATTATATTTCTATTTCAAGGGCCGATGGTGTATAATTTTCCATGAATTTATCCACCCGTAGGTTACCTTTCATTCAATAAATTATAGCTCAATGCAAACATAATATCTGCAAACTCTAACAATCAACTTATTAGAACACCTGGATTATCAGTGGATAAAAAAGAAATTATTCAATGAGGGAAATTATTTTTCAAAAAGTTTTTTTTTAAGTACCCAGAATTATCATCATTGATGGAACAATCATCTATCATAAAGAAATTATAAACGACTTTTATTTGTTTAATGCGTATGAGAACAGAACCATACATAATCGATATTGTACTTTTTGATTTCAAATTCAATCATAGCAACAGTAACAATTATTAACTTCTTCTAAATGTGACAAATTTTATTTTCTTATACCGAAAGTGTTTTTCATGTACACAGAGGGTCGTTTGCAATGATTTGCGGCGATAACGCCTACATTGACAGGCGACGCACGTGTATCGCATACCCGAAAAAAAAAAAAACAGGAAAAAAGACAGAGAATAAAAACGTGTCGAAAGAGAAGGAATGGAGGTGTGGATATAGACAGGCACAACGAAAGGAGGTTATGATATATTTGTAATCATGTTACCTCTCGTACGTGACCTTCCGTTACAACTGTCTCCAGTAACAAACTGTTCTTTCTTTTTTTCACATTTTTATTTTCTTCTCTTTCGGCATGTGGAAACATAAAATGGAGAATAGAGTATACATACTTACCCCATCGCAAACGTCTTTTCTCTCATTCAATCCGTCTCTATTTCATATATTCAGGTGTTTGTGTTGTCGTTATTTCCAACTGAGAAATCTCCTTGTGTTTGTATACTTCTTTTAATGAGACGCTACAGTCGTTCGTCTCGCTCAGTGAAATTGCATCGTATAATTCGTGGGCATTTGCGGAAAAGGCGACAGAGTTTATGAATAAGGGCTGTATACACATATAGAAAAAGGGTGGTGAGATGGGGAGTAAAAAGGAGGTTGGTTGGGCAAGCATTTTCACAACGTAGCGGCAATTGCACAGGGGTGCCGTTACTGGGTGTGTTCCCAGTAGCATATTATTACTACCGTAGACCCACGACAGTTTATTTTGTCCTCATTTCAGAATTTAGTATCTCACACTATTCTACTGTGTTTACCCACTTCGCATTTGCGCCCACTTCCCTTCATACCAGTTTCGCAGTAAGAACTCTCAAGCGTATACGGTTTTATACACATATCTATGTTTTTAGGGTCTCTGTCCCTATATCAAACTAGATTTGTTTGTGCAGATGCTGCGTGTGCGGTCTCAACGAAGAAACATAGTAAATTGTGTTTTATATATCCGATACAGAATACCTATAAATTGTTTAAAATTGCCTATTTCGCCTTAGTTTTTTCACTCCAAGTGATAATTAGTCTAAAGTTTCCTTCTACAGTCGCATATACAAAATTTTCCTTGTACGAAATATAACAGAATGATCGAGATGTGTTGGAGAATAAGTAAAGAGGGAAAGGAGAATATAATTAACACTCTAAATCAATTGGTTCAAATCCCAATCGACCGGAAATTCGTGATTTATATTGGGTTAGGTCTACATAGTTTCGATAAATTCGCAATAGTTGCTGGGATCTGAAAGACCAACACAACCCTATCCTTCCTGTAAACTGTAAAGTATATCAGAAGCAAACTGCAAATCGCCCTACCAACTCTCTGAATACAGATCTTATATGGTTTCAATTTATACTTCGTCAATAATAAAAGCTCTTTGTATTGAAGAAAAACAATTCCAAGAGAGAATAGTTCCATTTATGTCTAAATAAACATCAGAGTATTGGACATTCACAGCAAATAACTGATAATCAATCGATTAAACAGCGATCTGACTTTGCTATTGACAAAACCTATAAAGGCGTCACATGTATAATATATGAAACACTTCTCCTCGTAATGGAGTAAATGATTACGACAATGATACGATGATGACGGTGTAGTGGTAACAGTATATCGACCCAATGAGAATGTCCATTGTAGGGTTGATTCGTGTGTCTTTACCAGTCCCTTCTACGTTATACCATTCGCCTTTCTTCCCTATTCTAACCCCATACAGTTCCCATAGCACGTACACTTGTCTTTACCACCCCGTCTGCAACCCTTTAGGGTTTCGCTGGCATTCGCGACCATTCCGGATATCCTCGCACGCGAGATAAATTCTCGATGTGGCCGCTATAAATACATAACTACCAACGATCGTTAAGAGATGATTAATAAACTATTTATATATATATATATTTTTTTTACTCTCTCCCCTTTTTTTATATTAATAAATCCCGAGTGCAGTCCTTTGTCTCTGGATGTTTTTTATATGGCACGTTATTTCGCCTTATATATATATTTTGCTTCTTTCGCTCGCATGGTCTTGCTTGCCTCCCTATAAATCAGTGAAAATTTGTTATGCCCGGCACGCAGATGGTTTTGTTATATGAAAATATGTGCCGCGTAGGGATGGCGTAAGTATCCCTCGGTAAAACACATCCCTTATACCTCTTCCTTCTTCTCTTCTCTCTCACACCTCCTTCCCTTTCTCTCTCACTATGTCTCTTGCCCCCTCGTCTCTTTTTACCCTATCGTTGCCAACCTCATTCGCGTTTTGTGAGCCCCCTCAACCTGGTTTGGTGTGGCCTCCAGGCGTCATGCTGCCTCCTGCGCTCTCTTTAATTACATGCGGACGCGCCACGCATGACGTATCGCCATGTGGTGAATGGGGAATGAAAGTTTATTAGTTGCTCCTTCGATTCGTGCATTAAATAAGAAAATTCCATGAGCAGATTAGGAAAATTCAATTGAATATTCTGCTGTATTCATCCATCATTCAATTGCGATTCTTTATCATTAATTTTATTATCATTTAATGTCACCATTGGAAGGGATAAAATATAAAATTTTCTAGTGAGACATTATCTTGTAGGTATGATCGCCACATAAGATTGTGCTTGATGCGAAGCAGTGGCACTTGAGAGGTTGAGAGTGAACATTCCGGTCAGCGTTAAATATTTTATCAGAGATTCGATTGATTCAAGGCTTGGGGTCGGTTTGTGAGCAAGAGCTTTCTCTCAATGATTTCTCAGAGGCAGAAGGTGGAAGAAGACAGAAAAAAAAAGCCTGAAGTAATAGTAGCGTTGGACGTTGTTAGTAGAGAGGGTGAAATGTAGAGAAGGGATGATATTCCCAAGAGCCGAAACGAGACGGAATGATTGCCAACTGGGCAGCTGTCCCAGTCACAGCATTCGCTTTCTTTTGATTCAATTCCTCTAAGAGAAAAAAAAAGCAACGTCTCTGGAACACGATTTTTGCTTTAAAATCTTGCAACTTCCTTCCCGTAACTCGTAGGCAGCAGTCAAAAAAAGACAGAAAAATCCCATGGTATTTTTATGCTTCTAGATGTTTTTTTGATAATGTTTTTAGACATGAGTGAATATCCGCGATAGCCATATCCCCCATTTAAAAATAATGCCAATCATCGGATCGTTAAGCGAGGGATGATTTCACCCCTTGGGTCAAGAGTCAACTGTCCTCGCAACTCGTTAGACGTTTTTATTGTAAAAATTTGTCCCCAAATACTCGACGATTCGATGGATGATAAAGCAACCTCTTCAACTCTTATATACATTGGGGAATAAAATTCACCCTTCAACAACTACAGGAATTTTTTCATATTCAACCAGCACAACGATCGAGTGAGATATATCAGTGCAGCTTGCAAATCACTAATAAGCGGAATGAGTATCAGGAACTTTCCGGCTTCGATGGACGCTCCATACATAAGCTTAAGTAAATTGCACTTGTGCTCTTGTGATGATCATCAAAATTTTTCATCTAGAGTGTTATAAAGGGGAGGAGTGTAAGTGCGAAAAGAGAGTCGACTGTACGTATACAGCGAGCCATGCGTATCCACGTGGTGCCAAGTACGGGGTGTGCATTAGCCGACCTCGCCCATTATCCACGCGTGAGAGAGTCTTAAATTATCCGGCTCGCTCTCACTCTTTCTCACACGCCAAATCCCCTCGTGTAGAACCCTCTGTCGGCATGGAAAGACTTATGAGGTCTCTTGGGCGACAAGCGAAAAATCGTAAACTCTCGCGAAAAATTATTGGTGTATGCTGGTGAATAATTTTATCTAATAGAATTGATTTTTTCTTCGTTTTTGTTTATTACAATTCTCTGGTAAAATTTTTGACTCGAGTTTTTCGTATTTCTCCATATTTTTTACGCCCTCACGGACTTCAAAGAATATTCTAATTGAATAATAGAAGGGTGCAAGGAAGTTTTCACTCACAAATCAACACAAATAAATTCATGCATCTGTTCGTGTTCATATACAGAAAACAAAGTATCAAAATGAAAAATTTAGGCACCATAACGCATTAAGCATTTCCATTACTTTCACTTAATCAACAATTGACAAGATCGGATCATGATCATGACTAGAGCAAAAAGTTAACACCAATATCTTGAAAATGAACACACGATTGTCTATGAGACAACAGAATATCGAGAGGGTTGTATAGAAAGAGGGAAGAAGTGAACCTCGTGGGTGGTAGGAAATCCGGGGCGAGTCTAACCACTAAGAGCAGTGATCCGGTGGCGGTTTATCTAATTGGAATTGTCGGGGGCACGAAGAGAAACGAAGGTCGAGGTTGGTACTGCTGCTGTTGGTATTGCGAATGGTGTTGGCGGCGGTGATGGTAGAGTAGTAGATGTAATAGTAAAGGTAACGGTAGAGGGTGTTGGGCGAACCAGGATGCCGAACTTTGGGCTATCTCTCGAAACACAGTTCCAAGGCTCTTCAGACTCTAGTGACGTGACGTCGCCTAATACTCTAATCCTCAAATGGTGAGAGTGCAAATGGTAGAGGGTAGAATGAAAGGAGATGGTGAAGACGATGGCGTCTTCTCGTGTATTCTAGACCATACTCTGGCCAAGACAACGTTCGCTAATTAATTGACGAGATTCAATACATTCTCGAGTCGTTCACCTCCCCCAAAAACACATTACATATGTAAATTAAACACAGTATATTATACGCAATTATATGAATATCAACATTTTTTTCACCATATGAAGTCACCATAGAGACAATGTCAATTTAAACGAAAAAATTCAACAATAAACAAAATAGTTTTGGAAATGGGTTTTTATTCGAAAATTGAATTTCTTATTGAACCTGATACGAATGCACAAAGGTAATGAATAATCGGTATAGTCACTCTACATAAAAAAAATGCTGATGAAGATATCATCGCGAATTTAAAATTTATATAAGTTACAATCAATTTATTCATTCTGTTTTATTTGTACAGTTCATCGTATCCCAAACTGGAATCAATTATTAAAAATACAGGAACCGCAATCACAATTCTCAAATTACCATGAATAACAAAATATGTAAATGAAGCATTGAAAATAAGATTTATTTCCATTGTGTAATTGTATCTCATTATTCGTTCATCACTTCATGATACCTTCATTCCCCAAATCATAATTTTTTCCTATCAAATCACGTATCTATTAACTTTTTAATCTTTCGTTTTGTTTCATGAATGTCATATACTCACTATCTCAACCCAAGCCGAGCTTCGTCATCTCGAAAGATCAGTTCGGTGTCTTATCACGTGCTCTAACGTATACACGCCGAGGGGTTACTTTCTAATTATTCCCCATGGGTCTTGCGTGAGAGCAAGCAGGAAGAAGAAGGAAAACGAACATGAAATCATAGAGGGTAGACTCATCGATCCCTGCTTCAGTGTCATCTCTCTTACTCTTTCCATAATACTAATTCCTTTCTACTCTCGCCCACTCTCTTCTTATAGCCCTCATCGTCTTCATTTTGTACTTCTCCTAGCAAGTCAGTAGTCTCCGCGCGGTCGAGCGCATTCTCGCCTCGGCGCTCCACAAATAAAAGTGATAATGTCTTGAGCCAACGGTGCGATTTAACTTACGATTTTCGTGATCCGCACCACCACTCCCTTACTCTAACTCTCTGTTTCTCTACACCATCTATATACATTGGTATACCCGTACTACACTTTGCTCTAAACTCGGTCCTACGCATAGTGGTCTGGTGGGTAGAGAATAGCGAAAGCCACCGGGTAAGAGTGTAAGCGCCGCGAGTAAGGGTGAGAAGATTCGAATAAGGGATGGCAGAGGGTTTAAGGGAAACTCTCACAGGGGTGAATCTCACCGAGCAAGCAGAGGAGACTCTAAGCGCTGACGCTGATCCAGCTCTTCCTTTCCAACTCTATTCTTCTCATTCTATCGCACTTCTCCCACATTGAAAATGTTGAGATTTGATATCTTAGTTTATCTAATTTGAGTTTGTATTGCAAGCTGTCAACAAGCTGGCCGATAGGAAAAAAGAGAAAGAGCTGATAAGAGGAGAATCGTTGTGTTACGAGCGTTTCATCTCAATTTCATGTTGAACACGGATAATTGTTTGAGTCTTATAGAATTTTGTTATGAAAATCTTTCTATTGCCACTCAAACACTCCTTTTGGCTGAGCTCTTGGACACATTGTTTACCTTAGTTATTGAATGCATATTCATGCGAGTCTGTCCACTTCATGGCATTGAATGAGAGGTCATTAATCTTCTGGTTTATTTGCATAACCAATATTAACTTTTACTGGAGAAATTGATAACAGTATCATGTACAATGTCGTGACAAATATTTTCACTTGAAATATTATCAGCATAAATTTATTTAATGATTTTAGGCTTTTTGCGTTTCCTTATGAAAAAATGGATCAAAAGAATCATTCAGTAAGCAGATGGGGTCACAAATTTTTAAATGAGAATTGATCGTAGTTGTATTGAATGTGACGATGACGTTAGTAGTGGTGCATCCAGGACAACCCAGAACCTCATCGTTGCCCGGCTTGCAACTAGCTTTTCTTCCTTTTTTTTTCACATGAGAGTGGTATTGGGGGTGGTAGCGCGAAGTGGGAGAGCAAAGATCTTGCTAGGAACGTGAGGAGTAAGCCACCCCACCGTAGTGAAATGGAGGTGGACAGTGCGCAGAACCCGCCCGCTACCTTCAGCGTCGAGTTTGAAACGCGCCGGTCGACCGCGCGCGCGCACGTGGATTCAAGTCGATGAATATCCCCTCCATAAATGTACTTACACGTTCACCGCAGCCCCCGCCAAGTAACTCCGATGAGTTTTCCTTCAACATAGCACACAGTAGCTCGTGAGCAACCCGTAAGCGAAGGGCTATCACGCGTTCCGTTCGAAAAAATTCTCTGTCATACATAGTGTGAGCGAGAATGAAAAAAGTAAAGAAGGGGTAAATTTGGGAGGGAACTTGAGAGTGACAGAGGCAGAAAGAGAGTGCGCGCGCGGGTAATTGTGTGTATGTGTTGTGTATGCAAAGTTTAATTGAAGGCAATAAAAGAGACTGATAGGTAGGCTAAATAAATGATCGTTTAATTATTAGTACAATTTTTCGTTTTGTGAAAGAAAAAAAAGAAGAAACAGGTCAGTGATGTCAACGCTCGGACGATGTTGTTGTTGTTGACGATGATGATAAATATGGTGATGATGACAAAGTGGGCTCAAGAGTTCACCTGGGATTTTTGTGTTCCAGGGTGGAACTGACCAGCGTGCCGGGCGGACAGAATGCGATGGCACATCTCAAAAAACGGAAGCTGGAAGCAGAGTCGGGTATTGCGAAGCCCATACAACAGTCAACATCACCTTTGAACGGAAAGAAGCCACAACTTCAAGTTTGTGGTAACAGTGGTGCAAGTGTTAATGCAAGTGGGCAACAACACGATATGGAGACATTTGACGCGGCGACAAAACGACGAAGAAAAAGTGTTCGTGATGATGATGTGAGAAAGGTGATGGACATTGATAAATCCATATCATTGCCGCAAAAAAAACGTGTGTTTACATCAACTAATTCTGGCAGTCCAGCAAGGAAATCCAGTAAAAATTCCGATGAGCCTGAGGATGATGAGACTCTGATTAGGGAAACTGAAGCAGCCTTGAAAAGTTTATCAGGTAGTTGGCCTGGACCTAGTGGTTCCATGTACCAAAGAGGAAACTCAGATGAGGACAAATATGCGTCGAACTTTGAGAACCTTTTTGAAGAAAAGAAAGACAACCCGAAAATGTCACCCTCTTCCATGTCGACTTCCTCAACGACAAGTAATGAAGCTGGGTGCTCGTTGAAGGACGTTATAACCTATCGAGGTCAACAAGATAGAAGATCGTTCCATCAAAATAGACAGCAAGATCCACTCAAATCACAACTACAACATCAGATTAAAACGAAAAAAGAACTAGATTGCATGATAAAAATGGAAGCAGAATGTGGTACACCAATACACTGTCCAATGGGTTCAAATGATCCGAACAAAATGAGATCGACGGCCAGAGTGATGACTAATAAAGATAGAAATGAGAGAACGCTAGACCAAATGCGACATCATGACAAATATTCACGCTATGATCCACCAGACTTCAACGAGCTCGTCGATGATTCATCTAATGAATTGGAAATTGACATGTCAGATCCACTAGTAGACAAGGACGACAACGAGAGAGATCATCGACCTGACGAACGGGACAAGGATCGAACGGGTAAGAGCAACGGATCCCCTCAGAACCCATTGCGACAACAGCACCATTCCCAGCAGCATCTCTACGCAAATTATCAAAGGTACCCAGAGAGCGGATTAAAAGTCTCGTCAGCAACGGCCTCCTCCGTATCTTCGCCTTCCTCGTCCTCATCTGCCTTTTCAGCATCCTCTGCCTTTAGACCGCCAAATACCGATCATACAAAAACATCTTGTCGAACACCAGTGGCCGCGTCTTCAACGTCAAGTCCACCAATTGGACCATATCCAGCATCAGCAACATTTGTTGGCTTTCCCACTCCGGTACCAGGTCCAGTAATGCCAGTTCCTCAACCAGTAATACCACCCTCGGCTGACGAGAAGCACTCGTCGGTGTCGCTTCTCCAGTTGAAATCACCGAAAGAAGAACATCAAGTACAACGCGATGTTGTTGCATCAGGCACGATTGCGGTGAATAAAACAACGGGAACGGGTATACCACCTGTTACGAGTCCAGACACCAATTCATCAAAGCAGTACACAATTCTTCAGCCCGCAGGAGTTGGCTCAAGAGCTGCCACAGCTATCCAAGACATTGCGCGAGAGGGTGTAGTGAGTGTTGCAGCTGTGAGCAGCTCTGGTGGTAGCAGTAATAACACCACAAATAGTTATACCACTGGTGCTAATCACAAAAATATTACGAACAATCAGGTGAACAATAACGTGACGCCTGGTAGCAACAGCAATAGCAACAGTATAACAACCAATACTGTCACAACAACAACTACCTGTCCTACGGCTATTGGTGATGTCTCCACAACAACCGGTACTGGGCAATCGGATGTCATGAAAATGTCAGACAGAAGTAACTTTGATGGAAGCCGACCCAGCATGACCATGTCACCGTCCAGCATTGGTAGAGGTGAGGGGTTTTAAGCGTAACAAAACGTGAATCAGGAGTATTAAAACAATGATGACGAGAGAGGGTTTTTGGTCGTCCATAATGCGTCGGGTTGAAGCATATACTGGTATATGAGAAGCAAAGAGGGTAGGAACGAGAGTGGCACAAAAGACATTTTCGACTGACTCCCTTTTCCGTCTCTCCTGGACCTTCTTCGTTTCTATAAAGTTAGGGGAGAGTTAGGGCCAGCTCGAAAAATCAATAATTACGAAGCGAGGGGTGATGACTCAAATGGCGAAATCAAGGTCCTGCTTTCTCTCTTCTCCTATATATATCTTTCCTTTCTGCACGTCCTTTGCAATAACTTATCTGGGAACCCTTTCATCCCTCTGTGCAACTCCCCTACAAGTGAGCGAACGCGCATACAAATAAACATACACACATATATACATGTGCTATGTCGAATATTGTAGCCATTTAAGGAAACAAACGTGTGTGAGATGAAGTATTATGAGTTCGGCCTTTTTTTTTTCCTTGTTCATTTATATAAAGTAAATCTGACGAAGGGATAAACAAAGAGATGAGCGTTGACGTACAGTGAGTTTGAGTGCATTCCATGGTCTTAGAAACAACGGTGACACGATGAGGGCTGCTAGTCGGGTGGAGAAATTTGGGGTTGATATCGCGTCATACGTATAAGCCACAGCTGTCAGCGGGTGGAAACGTGACTAGCATCACCCTCTACCCTAGTCGTGCAGCCTGAGCAGCCTTATTACCACCCTCATATACCTTCAGTTGCTTCTCTCCGTCCCTCATTATCCCCTTAACATTTTCATGTTCTCTCGTGCTCTCTTACACACCTACATTTCCTGTCGCTCTCGCATCTCGTTTTGCTACTCTTCCATTTACTTCGTATAAGGACGATAGTATGATGTAGAAATATTTGCGACCCCTGGACCACTTAGTGAAAATTCAATCTAAATAGCAACCTGGATGATGGTTGCAAAAAAAAATTGTGTTTCTTCTTTCTTCCTATTTTTTTTCTCCGTCGATCGTCAATGTGCGCATAATTATGTCAACCACGCGACATTTAATTTAAAGCCAATGCCGGGCACACGAAAGAAGTATGGCTAAGGTGGCACAAGTAAAGATTGTCAGATTACACGAGTGACATAAGGCATGAGCGTAACACTGGGATTAGCGTGCGACCCGGTTAAATACAGCATTTTTCTCCCTTCTTTTGTGTTTTTTTATTTCTACTCCAGTATACCTGCTTACATGTTTTTTTTCTCACAAACACTCCCTACACACATATTGAAATCGATTCGTGAACGCAAAAATCGCCACGGTCACGATCTTCACATCGCATTTGGATGAAAAAATATAAAAAAGAAAGGCACCAATTTTCTGGTGTGATTGCGTGTGCGATCGGGACTATCACGGCTCGATTCCTACCTTTCACTCTCCTCTCCCCTGTGCGCGCGAAACTGAAGCGTGTTGACACGCCATAAAACCGCTATCGGGAAATCCACCGACCGCAAAAGGCCACCCCCGAACATACAACTCACCCTTCAGTCAATAAAAAAAAACGTAAACTACCCTGTAACTCAATTTTACGCTTTCTCTCTCTTTCGAACGCCACCCCATTCTGTGAAGCAGAGCATCAGTATAAAAATAAAATATACTCAACTATGATAGCGATTGAGTGGTATCAATTCTAATCCGATTAAATGCACGAATAAAAAATAAATTCTGGGGTTGAAGGGAAAAAGGATATATATTTTTCATACATGGCACGCATCTGCTTTGGTAGCACACAAGCTCGCTCAGCCAGACTGAAATGAATAAAACAATCCCGGTGTTTATGTACACCTCTCGTTTTCCCGCGGTGACCCTCACATGAAATGGCTACGAAATAACACTATTACACACTCGGCCTGCCTCTCTTGGTTTGTGCTTTCCAACCTCATCCACGCTCTCTCGCCTGGCTGATCCCTCGGCAGCACGCGCTCACTCTTCTCCCAACCCACGCATCTTTTTCCACCCTCTCACTTTCGCACTCTCTCATTCTATATAGCTTTCTCTTCAATTCAACCTACCGTCCATTTTACATCTCTGTCATACGCATTTACTTCTCGGTAAGCACTCGCTCACGTGAAAAAAAAAAAAAGGAACGAAATGCTCGACCCGTCCGGCTCGTTACAAGTCTATTCAGACGTCCGGAAAGAACAGCGCGTGCCGGTATTCATTTTGTTGACCGGAACCATTACCCTCTCTCTCTATTTACCCCGAGGGTTGATCTCTCCTTTTCGCTTATTTATTTTATTTTTATTTATTTTCTATTTGTTTTCATTTTTATAACCTTAAAGCTCATTTATTAGTCTCACGTCCGGCTCGCAATAATTAGCTACACTCCTTTGTTATTATTGCTCGCATATGAAAATAAAAATTATAACCGGATGCATTGATTATGTTGCGCAGTTGAAATTTAATTAATTAATATTGTAGTCATATTTTCTCATAGAGTTCGCCCTCATTTGTACTTTTCCCAATTAGATTCTATCAGAATAGCTGATAATGACGGCTCGCTCATGTTGTTCCTCATTGGCAAATAAGACAATCAAACAAAAAATTTCTATCACAATAGAAATATTTCAGAGTATATAAATAGAAATACGACAGTATATTTCCTTTCACTTTTGCCGATTGTGGAACATCCATAATAACAATCCAACAGCTCAGGAATCTGATATAATCGCTGCAAAATTTGAATTTAATTTGCTATTATGCATGTTGAGAGTTAATGAAACTCACAATCTCCTCATTCGGTGTTAAGTTTCTTCCATTCAATTCGGGTTTTCATACTCATACTAAACTATTTATTTATCCTCACATTTGTTTGTCCAGATTCACATTTACATTAGAAAGTCATCCTTCATTAATCAGTGGCAATATATATTTCAGTATTGAAAATAATATCGTCAATATATTCCTCGCCGAGTTTCACTCATCCCAATTATTTCACTGACCGTCCAAGTAATCATCAAAAACAAAGCCCCTCCCGCTGAACCCCTTCAATAATAATTGCCCATAAACTCATATTTATTCATTTAAATAATGTGACCTTAATTCAACAAAATATCATATCAGAATAATTTGCAACCCAAATAAAGCAAGCCGCTAATGACGTCACGTATCATAATCCAATTTACGTAGACTAGCCCGTTAGGGGATATGGTGTATATAGATGACGAAATAAGCGTGAGAGAGTGAGCGATATTGAAGGGAATAGAGAGGAGAAGTAGTGAAGGCATCTAAGCAGGGATCGACTCTCAGCTACGCGAAATGACGGCCTGATGAAGTTTCACCGTCATAGCGGTCGATTCAACGGGGCAAAGTGATGGCTGTGAGGTTGTTGAGCCACAGGAGTGAGAGGGGCATAGATCCAGGGCTGGAGGGATTAGTACACGACAAAGTTTATAAAAGTGCTAGTCCGACCCCTCGGGATAGCTCCCAACTCTCGTCCTATCACGATGTCTATATATTCTGTTCACCTACACATTGCCCCACGTCCTTCAGCCCTGTTCACACGTGACGAACGTACCTATGCGTCGCAAAACGACGATGAAACTCATTTCCTAACGTTTCATCCTGAAACTCACTTGGTGAATCGCGTATACCATTCCACTATGGTTGAGCCAAACACTTGATCCCGGTTTAATTAATGAAATTATTAGAATTCAGAAAATCGTTTAGATGATAATCGAAATCCGTGCGAAAATGTGGAATCGTGAGAAGCAAGTTGGCGATGTCGCCCCGTGGTCTCGATTTAGTCTACACATATATAACGTATATAATTCTCGTGTCACGCGACGAGCGAGCAAGCGTTGAGGGGAAACCACGCGACATTACATGAGCACATATCACACTCCCTACGCTAGAGTGTATTGTATATTTATATGTATGTATATTGAATGTCTCGTGACTGAGGTTATAGCAAGATAAATTTATAACAAGCAGTTGCGGTCACTCTATGAGAATTGTCGTAGGAAAAAAAAAAAGAAGAAGTGAAAATAATAAAATATGGTTATGCACAAATGTAGATTGCAAGGGATTAGTTTTTTCTTTTATTTTTCTTTCGTTTCTCTAAAGTTTTGCGAATGCATATTTCTCTGACATTGACATATAATGAATAGTTGAGAAGAAAATTTTCGACAGACTTTGGAAATGTATTATTGACTATCGTATGTAATGTAAATAAACAAAAGAATAGGAAAATATATGAACATAAAATATTGTGAATGCAATCTTGTTTGGGAAATAATGATAAGTAAATCCCATAATATATTATCTTCATGAAGGAATGAAAACTCAATGTAAATATTGGAGAAAGTCTAGTGGAAATTGCGCAAGAGCGAGTGATGAATGCTGCTTAATGGTCAGACGCAGGTTGTCTCGCGCAAACTCAATAATCAATATTTAATTTCTATTTAACCGTCCTCTTGCTCATTCATATTTTACTTCTTTTATCCGTCACCCTCCAGTCTTCCTCCCTTGTTTATGTCGTTTATATATTACACTGGATGATATAACGACAGTTCTCACCGACTATATATATTTATACGGACATGAAATGAATGGAAAAAAAGTATTCTTTCCCTCTGGCATTTTTCCTTCTACCTCATTGTCGTTTAATTTTCTATGTCGTGACAGAACGTACTAACATTCACACTGATTTGTGTTTCAGAGGGCAACAAGTGCCCGACCCCAGGTTGCACGGGCCAAGGTCACGTGACCGGACTGTACTCGCACCATCGCAGGTAAGCAATTATCGATAATTAACTGACCGCTCGACGCCCCGGCGATCCGCCCTTTCGTGAGCATATATACTCACACGCACCCCTCGCATCCAAATGGTTGGACAATTAATTCAAATCGATGACGTACGCCCATGGCCAGTAATAACACAATTTATTTTCCAATCTGTTAATTTTTTTTCTCTTTTTTAGTTTATCTGGATGCCCGAGGAAGGACAAATTAACGCCTGAGAGTGAGTGAATAATTATTTATCAAATGCGCATTATGTAGATTATATTAGTGCATTAATTTTTGCGCCAGCAAATAATCACTGGGAGCGCAAATAAATTTCCCACGGCATCGCACTATTGTATTGAACACGCAAAAATGATGGAAACTTACAGAAAAAAAAAGAACATGATAATAATAAAATGCGTGCGCGTGGGAGCGTATGTGCGTGCGTATTTTTTTTTTTCTTCTTCATTCATTTAGTTCTGTTCTACTTCAATTTTTTTATTCTTTATTGTTTTAAAAGAATTTTTTCTGTCTGTCTGTCTGTCTGTCTGATCACATGTATGCTTAGTCATATATTATGTGACATACATATTTCACACGTATGTTTATTCTTTGTGCTTTTATGTTGTGCGGGGTAGAGAGCTTCATTTATTTTTGTTTTCACCCCTTATCTATCACCTTGTTGAAGGAAGAACGACGCTGACATCAAGGGATTGAGATATTGACACGTTTGTCACTGTCGCAATATCTGTTTTTTGTACTGTAGTGAAATAGTTGCAATTTTTTTTATTTAATCCTCCTTTGAATTATATAAATCAAAAAGATTACAATATACAAAAAGAGCTCGAGATCCTGACGTTTACCGAGAGAGAGAGAGACCCGGCATGCGCAGAATAATCCAGAGATAACGAAAATAGAGAAGAACTAATAACAACGTGTTATCATTGAACATGAATATTTCATTTATTGTTGACGTGGATGAGAGGTGAAATATCATGAGCAATTAATTTTCAATTCGGAATAATTAGCATTCGAAACCCAATTAGATTTCACCATTCATTCCCCTCCCGTCGCACTAGGAAAACAAAAATTCAGGTGGACCTCAAATTCACGGAAAATACAGTGTTTGTATTCCTTTCTCCTTTTTCTATTTTTTTTTTCTTCAAGTAAAATTCGTCCTAAAAATTATTTTGGAATTTTTCCAGTCATTATATGTTGTTTATATGGAAACCCATTTTATCACAGTTATATGTCTGTTTCTTATCACTCTGTTTCTACCACTCTCTACCCGCTCGATAATTCTTATTGTATTACGCATTGAGTTATATGTCCACGGTGAAAGTTGTATATTATTTTTATTTATATTTTTTTATCTTCTTATCCTGCCCAAGTTTCTCTGTTTGAATTTATCGTATCACCTCGAAGTAACGTCATGTTTGTTCCATCCTCGCCGTATATATCTCCCGTGCGTCACGTTCATATAGCGGAGTAAAATGAACGAAGTAGAAAATACATTACAATTCTGCGCGGCCATGTCTCATAAACGATACAATGTCTGTAACCTCGGAATACGTCTGGGTTCTCGCAGTTTTGGCGATGCATGAGACTATTTTAAAATGTCCAACACCGGGTTGCAATGGTCGTGGTCACGTCAGCTCTAATCGCAACACCCACAGAAGCCTTTCGGGTTGTCCAACCGCTGCGGCGAATAAACAAGCAGCTCGCGAAGCACGACATAAAGCACAAGGTAAGAGAAAAGCTTACAAGCTACAATGTCAGGCTAAAATTGAGGAGAAGAAATAACTGTATCAAAATTTATTTACAATTGCACTAGCACGAGTTAGTTTGATTTCTATTATGAAAGGATGCAAACATCCCACGTGACTGAAACTAAGAGATTTTTCCTATTATCTATACATACGAATTTGATTAAATAATTTCATCTCAAGTTAGAGAAGTGATGTCAATGTTCGAAGATACATTCGGAAAATATTTCATTAAAATAACCCGAACTTGCCTTGTTTGTATCATTCCCCATCACGTCACCGAACATAAATAGGACTTCACAATTTTGGTCAATATACGTTTGCTTTTACTTCCTTATTTACTTCTTAGCGCTTTTGACATTTTTAGACAACTCTCAAGATTGCGCTAGAGAAAATTCTTTACATAACATGCTCATCGCATATGGTCTTTTAGTTTCAGTCCTGTATGGATGTATTATCTAACCACAAAAAAATGTATTTTCCTCTTTATAATTTAGTGTCAGGCGTGCCACCAGAGTTCATCAGCACAAACTTGTTACCAGGTTCTATGGACATAAAAAATTATCCACTTTACGGTACCACATCTCAGGAATCTAAACCAGTGGTTGGTTCACCGTCTTACGATTACTACGTAAAAACCACCGGTTTGACTTCAAAACCACCAAAAACACCAGAAGATAATTCTAGTCGGAGCGGAAACAACAAAGTTATTCCCAAATCCGAAGGTTCCACATCAGTAACCTGTTGCAATAGCAATTTAACTGGTAATCACCGAACGAATCCTGATCTTCTTGTTCCGAAAACGGAGGACACATCGTCGTGTCGGGTAAACTCACCACCACCACCACCGCCACCACCCAGTGTGAGGCAAGCATACGATTCGTATCTTAATCAAGACTCAAATTCGTCTTCAATGTCATCAATGGAGGCAATGGGAACGAGGCCAATCGTTGCCACGATTCATCATCCGAGTCAACATTCCACTCATCATCTTTTGCCAATGCAACCAACCGTGACTTATCCCATGTCAATGGTAGAAGATAATAGAATGACCCATCAAATGTCTCAACGATCACCCTATGAGCCTTCAATGATGAGCGCATCAGCCGCAGCATCAACCACAAGTGAAGATATTTATCATCAACGTAGTGCGGAACACAGAGCATATATGCACGTAAGCGCGAGTAATGGAATTGCTAGGCCAGTCGTAACTTACTCGAATGATGTTATTGGCGCTGCCAGGGGATATGATAATGTAACAGGCGTTACCAATCATCGACCGTATGACCCCGGTGCTACTTCAGCGTATGACCGATATGACACACAAGGTTGTTCACCATTCCAAACACAACAACAGCAGCAGCAACAACAGCAGCAACAGCAACAACAATTGCGAGCAAACATGTATTATCTTGGTCAATCTGGTATGACACCTGATGAACAAGAAAGAGTTTATCATCAAGAAGCTGCGGCAGTTCAACAACATCAAATGGCAATGGCAGCACCGCCTGGAGTAATGATCAAGTCGGAAGATGGTGAGTGATCTTTGGAATCATGTTATGAAATACCGGTCGCGGTGATTTATTATATATAATAGTTTGGATGAATTTGTTCTGATTTTATGCAGTAAAATGTGTGACGAGTGCGCAAGTCCAGATGCAAAAATCTGGCGGCCCGCCCACCTCACCTGGTGGATCAGTAATGGACCTCTCCACGTCTAGCGTGACGTCAACGAGTCCACAAGCACCGCCATATGGTTCTAATAGTCTCAGTCCTCAGTATGGCGGCGGACAAACTGTAGGTGGCAGCCCGCAAGCTGCTGCCAGTCCACACCTCACAACTAGTCCACAAGTTCCGAGTCCACAAGGTCAAACTTTGGACCTTAGTGTGAACAGACTTCATAGGTATGTTTTCGAGAGTCTAATGATATTGAGGGTGAGAGAGCCAGTTAAACAAAGTCATCTATTTCTCAGTAATAAGGTTCATCGGGTATTAGCCTTTTTGTCCGAAGTGGCGATTATTATGGAACAAAGTATTTGGGAAATGGTTTTGCATAATATAATAATATATTTATTCCTGATGGATGAAAAACCAATGTAAAAATCATGACTTTCGGGAAAAAAATGTTCTTTATCACCCTGAAATTGAGATATCTAGAATTTGCACATAAGATGGTGCTAAATCTATTTTGATCATAGTCACTAATCACCTCAATCACTTCCGTACCACCGTTGGAACATAAAAAACAGCATTATTCTTCAATAACCATGTCTTATCTTTTCATATGTAAAGTGGTGCACCAAGTCCGCAGTACTCTACCAGTCACGGTGAAGCCGTGCCAGTTCCAGTTGGTCCGCCATTCCCTGCACCAAGACCAATCGAAGAGCAAACGGAACCCGTGGATTTTTCGACGGCGAACGAACCCGTTAACTTCAGCGGCGGACCTGGAATAAGGCCAGTTGGCTTTCCACCACCTGGCGTTCACGCTACTGCGTACAGTCGTGAAAGTACGCCCGATAGCGGTGTATCTCATTACATGGATGCTTATAGGGACCCAAGTGGTAAGCGAATAATACTTTCGTTTTCCAAACAACCCTAAATAAATAATCGTGGGATAAAAAAAGTAGGAAAAAGCACAATGATAAATTCCAAGCGGCCAATACAAGTGTGCGAACATGTTTCCGCAGACTGAAAAGGCTTCTGGCACACACTCAAATGCATATATAGACATAAACATGCACTTATACACAGTCACCAAGGTCAAAAAATGAAAAAACTACGTGTGTGTATTCAAATGAAGCGAAGAGGAAACGTTGAAATGCCGCGCAACCCCCCGAGGGGGCAGTCGCGCGCGCAGTAACAAGCGTCGAATAAAAAATTTGGATGAACGATACACGGCCTTGGTAATAGACGCCCGGACTCATTTCGTCGACTCTCCACCACCTCGTCATATTCATACGCACATGAACACTCACCCTATTCACATTGCCTTCCCCCTGTTTCAACTCACCAACGTTCTCATTGTCTCTCACTTTCCCTCTATTTCTCCCTCTATTTCTCCCTCTATATTTTTCCGTCTCGCTTGCACCTTCTCTTCAGTGTAGCATTCCGAAACACCGGAATATTATATACTACCACGTTTCCTACATCACTCTACTCTCCTGCCTCTCATTCTCTCGCGTTGGGAACACGACCATTGTTAATTATCAATATTTCGTTAACATGCAGCAAAAGTCCAGTGAGCGTTGTGCGCGACGGCAATATTGTCCATTCGTCCAGCCTGCCCGCCTCTTCTGAACGCGGGGGAGCAGTTATTGAAATTGAAACATTTGAGTACAACGGCAACGTCGGCGAACATTGCATCAAATGCCCCATTCCCATCCTTCCCTCAAGCATATTCTCAAAATATAAATGCATGATATTCCATTTTTCAATTACTATACATATGCAGGAAGAAATACGAATGAGGTGTAATCGAGACTGGATAGAGAAATTACGGTGGAAATATTATAATCATAGGACATATTGGGGTAGAGCAATTTTTCGAAAGCGTTCATATGGTGGAAATTGTTAGAAAATATTCTCGTCGTACACAAATCAGATTTTGACGTCATTTCCCGCTGCGCCCGGATGCCAGCAGACATGATTGATTTCTACAAACATTTCAACTCCAAAAAATGCTTTCAATTGAATTCAAATCTCACTGAGTTTCATTCATCCACCGTAATATTATGCCAATGTTTTGGATGACGAGTCAATTGGACGGTTCAACAGAAAATGTCTCTCATCATGTCCATTGTTACAAAACTATCAACATTGAATATTCTCGATTACACATTTACCAAAATACTTATTTCTTTTGAATGATATTGATAAAGAAAGTTCATACACCGAGTTGAAATGTTATCGAAAAAAGTTTCTAATGACTAATATGACCAGGTAACGTTAGCCAAACTTATACATTAACATTCATATACGCATACATTCGCATCCAATAAGATAGATAGATGTTCAACAACTTATTTTTACATTGACGACTTTGACACATGAGTAGTTCCAGAGACTATCACTTTATAATCCATGGCGAACTTGATAAGTTCTGAATTATATGAAGAAGCTCGTAACATCTAACTCAATTCCTTCGATGATGACTGATAAATTCCCATTATTTCACTTCATCCCACTATCAGTATGAATCCCAGGGTGAAATCTTCTAATAAATCTTGTTCGTCTAGTAAATTTACATGAAAATACCATGACTTAATTTATATTGCAGCATACGGACCCATGAGTCCTCATCCGGGATATGGCATGACTGGAGTTCAAGCAGAGTATCCAGGAAATAGTTACACCCCTTATCCAACAGCAGGTTACAATTGCGGTGGTAGTTATGCAGCTGGACCAGTAACGTCTGGTTATCAAATACCAACTGGGTACAGTCCAGCGCCATGTTATAGTATGCCACCACCGCAACACACTATTGGTGCATTGGACAAGTCTTCGGGCAAAGACGACGGGTAAGAATCATCAATGCGCTGTTACAAACTAAAAAACATTGAATATTTAGACAGCTTCAGGGCAGGATATTGGTTTTGGTGTTGGGTATTCATACCATCACAACTTGTCGAATTACACTGATCAATTGGTAGACACAACTATCCTGTGGTTGACCAATGACCAAAGACTGAATTTCAAACATATATTATCAGAGAATAACCACTACAATAGACCTGGAAATACTTCTGCCATGTGATTGTTTTAGTCGAGATGTAGTCGAATAAGTGGATACTTTTGAATGTTTCACGGGCGAAAATAATTTGTTTAAATAAACTTAGTTTTCAAAATACCCATCATCACCGTTTCATTAGAGAATTATTTCTAAAAACGTGCACAAAGTTTACTTACTAAATGTTACTTAAAGTATGAAAATATTCAAAATCATTCGCGTTGACAGTAAATCAAATAAGTACATACTTAGGTCTCAGTCTTCCATTTTCGTTATGTATAAAAGCCGCGAGCCAGCCGCCCACGCCGCCCACTCCATCCAATAATATATAGTTGTATTTATTCATACAAAATGCAATTCGTAAGTTCGCACACATAGTCCCTCTCTCGCAGTTGCCCTCTCCCATCAGTTTCCCTCACCACCTTTCCCACCACTTTCATTTTGTTAATTAAAGTAATTACTCTTCGTATAGCGAAAGTGCCAACCTTATTCTAATTGACGTAAAGCTCGGCGGTGTGGCAATGCTGAGGTGAATGTGGAGGATGCGAAGGATGAAGGAAGAAGGTGGAAATGAAGGGGTGGATTTTGATGAGGGGGCAAAGGGGATGGGATATGGATAAGGCCACAGGAATAACGGGCGAGATATATATTCAGTTGCCACCACACAAGATTATGGGGCGAGACCCATGGTCCCGTAGGTAGCTGGAGCTTAGAGACCCCGAAGCTCTTTGCCTCATCTATACATGTGAATAGATGTATATCTCACTTTTGAAACTGCTGCGTGTTCGTTTTTTTGCTATCGAATTTCTCCTAACGCTCAATATCGGAGTTCGATCATTTAGTTGCGCTTCGAATCATTCAGAAATTTATGTAGTCAGAGAGGAAGAACGAGATTTTAATTCTTCAGAATACATAACCTTATTCATAATCAACGAAAATCCTTCAACATTTGAATACTAGATAATTTATTTTCTTTGGAATTATTGCAAAAAATGTAGGCACCTGTCGAATCTCAACATCTTCCGCCATATCGCTGACTATTCTAGGAATGAAATTTTTCACAGTGATGACAATCAATTCTTCTGCTCACGATAGAACGAAGAAATATAAGGGAAGAATTATCATGAAGACATTGTTCTTCTCTTCTAAATCGTGAAATTTTGTTATTACTTCGCGTTTCCATCGCAATTTGATCAGATATAGTGCGATGGAATGAGGCAGAAAATTCGAAACTCTTGCGGTGTTTTCGTATATCCTCACCATCACCGATTCTGCCACCACCACCACCACCAACAACACCAATCTACTCCCCTCTCGCTTTTTGCGTGAATCGATAGCGATACTTCAATGTTATTAATGGCTCCGACCAGTATAACCACCTAATATACCAGAATTCGGGTCCTAACCATATTACGTATCCTCTCGATGGACGTTTATTGGCCAAGCTTGGTTAGATATCCGTGCACCTCCGTGGCAAGAGCCACCCCTCTCATTCCATTGAAAACATGTTCATTCAAAATAATTTATATCTCGTGAATTCGCCAATGCATCATCCGAAAAATACAACATACAATGTAGCAAATTGTAAAAGTTAATCCATAGTCGGAATGAAAAAAAAGAAGAGAATCGAAATAAATAGGAGAAAAAACCGAGTATTAACTTAACGTTTCAATATCGAATTATTTGTTGAAAGTGGGTGCAATATGCTAGCCTCTTGTATTCAACTAAGCACCGCGAGGAACCTACCTTCCTTGCTGCCCAAGTGCTCGAGACAATGAGTGGTTTGAGAACCCAACCTGAGAGAACATGGAATCCCGGTGGTGATAGTGGTGAAGATTGTATATGTATATATATACATATATATATACCAGACGTGATTGCACTCAAGACCCCGGTGGTCCAGTAGTGGTCGACAGTGCGGAGATCGTCAGGAGAGAAACGAGTAGGGTACGAAAGGCGGTAGTGGCGGCGGGCCCTCGGCAATATCGCGGCCACTCGAGGGTCATCGAGGTTTGGAGCTTTCTCGTGACTACAGACTCATCCGTGCGTACGCCCTCGAGGAGGAGACGAAAGAGCTTGGTGAGGTGAATGAGAGAGAGTTCGTATCTCAGTTCGCTTCGCAGGCACAACACGTCTCTACACCTTTTCTCAACTTTCCTTTTTTCAGTTTCTCTCACATCGTCATTCTCTCTTCTTCACTTCCCCCGTTATACCGGACTGTACTGTAAAAAAAAGGTTTCGATGGCCACATGATTGAAAATGGAATAATTCAAATAAACAATTTTGTTTGTCATGTTCTGATTGCAATATTTAAAAAATGCTTATAATATTTCGATATAATCCAAAAAAAGGAATTGCAGGAACAATTAGAAATCTGCTCACCTACTCGCAAGGTGAGCAAAACAATTATACTCAAATTACTTCGAATAGTAACGAATCTCTCTCCATATAATGAGTATTCGTTCACTATGGTAAAAGCAGAATCTAAAATTATGGACATTTCAAAAATGAATAACAAAATCCTATACCAATCTCAACCCGATAAAATCAATCTAACCATGAGCAATTCTCATGCAATGACTAATGTCTCGGTACACAGTCTGAATGCAAGGCGGCAATCATTGAGTTTCCCACCTCAATCAGCCATTCACGGCCGCGACGGTAAGGAGCGCATTCAGTGTCCTACGTCAACCTGCGATGGCATGGGTCATGTATCAGGAAACTACGGCACCCACAGAAGGCAAGACAGCTATATTGAATTTCAAAAGTCAATCCAAATTTATTCTCTTTCATTCCATTTTAATGCATATAAAATAAACAATATAAATATTTTATTGAACGCATATACTCAACGACGCCACAGCACGCCCAGTCGTTCACTTCCATGTCTTCCATATTCATCACATTGTCTATTTGTCATTTTTTGCTCTCCACTTACTATAATCTTGACGTGCACGCAGACATCGAATATAAGACCTTGATGTGAGTCTTCCTATGACTTCTAATCCCACAAATAAAAAAGAAACTCTCGAAAACGTCTTGGATTCCCCTCGATCTATGACTCATTCCTATTTTTTTTCTCCGTTGCTATCGTATATTTTTATATATCCCTCGTTCATATCTATTCGTTTCTCTATGTGTCTTTTTTCCCCTTGACGTATATTATGTCACTGCAATATCGTGAACGAGTGTTTGTAGTTCATGTGGAATGGTGTATCATTTATACACGAATTGATATTCATCATTATAAATGTGTGCACTGACCCGACCTCTGCGAATAAAAGCGAAAGAAAGTAGAATGGGGTAAAAAATATAATTTCAACTTTTTTTTTGAGTTGTAAATCGTGAATATTGATTATATGCATTTATTGATTAACCTATTGCGACTATTTCACATATATAAATACGCCCCCTTCTCACCCCATTTCATTCCCCCGATTATATTAAACGCCAGTCTCGAGTGGGCGGCCGAGTAGTGAACTGTCATCAATGACCATGTCGGGGGCGGAATGTTCCAACCGATGCGATAGAAAAAAAAAATGAATCGAATATATACATGAGGAAATTATTTTTTTCAGATAATAAATATGTTTTATTCAATTGTTAATCTATTTGTTACGTTTAGTTAAAAAATTGGAGATGTTTTACTGGGGTCGGGTGTGGATGTTTTCGGCTCTCCCTTTACTCAGTGTTGAATTAATATTAAATAATGCGATATATTCTCAATATTTTTCCTTTGAATGAATATTGTCTGATTCTCCTATTCAAACACACCACAATTGATATGAGACAGACACAATGTTGCTGTTTGCATATGCATATCACTCCGGAATAATCGTACAGTTCAATGTTATCAAATACAGTTGATGATAGTAAATAAATTTATACTGTAAACGTTGACCTATACCAAAATTGAGTTGAGTAACTTTGATGGGGTGCACTTTCTAATCTACTGAAACAGTTTTAGCTATTACCTAGTAAATATTAACGAGAAAACGGTCAATAATCGAATGATGATGTAGAAAGTTCGAAATAGCGATATCATTGAGAAATATTGAATTAAATAACATGTTGTGGAGAATCAATTTGTGATATGAGCTTGTTCAATTTCCCTTTCAACTTCTTTAGTTCTCGCATTATTTTATCAATCATGCAAAAAATAAATAGTCGAAATAAGATACACTGTCATCACTTTTCTACATAGTGAATGATGCAATATTGTGAGAAACACTGAAGAGCTCTGAATTATCAGATCACAACTTTCCGTAGACTACACCCATATGGAAGAATTAATTCAGACATATGTATGTCGATTTTGGGAAAGAAGTTCATGCAGAAACGATGATGAACGTGTGCATGCAATAACTAGCTAAGAACATTGTGATGTCACGAAGATCTGCGCGCTGATGAATTGATGTTTTACTACTTGTCATAGTGGTTGATGCATTGGAAATTTTCCCAGATATTTAATTCAAAAAACAAAATCATCAAACTAGCGTACACTCGTCACGGTGACTTTACGACAGCATTCAATCTGATGTAGGGCAGAACCCTCACTCATACATTTTCCCCCTGTCTCTTTCAGTCTGTCCGGATGTCCGAGGGCTGACCGTTCCCAGATCCAAGCTCACTCGCAAGAACTCAAGTGTCCGACACCCGGATGCGACGGCTCAGGACACGTCACCGGAAACTACAGCTCGCATAGAAGTTTATCAGGGTGTCCACGCGCGAATAAACCAAAAAGTAAACCACGTGATGGACAAGACTCGGAGCCTCTAAGGTTAGTACAATTTCAATACATTATTTAACAACGAGAAAAATCTAAATTACTGAACTAATGTTTGATGCTCAAACACTCTGAAAATTCTTGAAACTTTCTGATGAGAAGATCAAATTAACAACTTTCATTTCTTTCAAACATGTACATTGAGTTGTCTAAGTAATTTTTCTGGAAACTGGCACGATATCGCCAAGAGCTTGGAAGAAAATATTACACGAACGCGTTACTTTATATCTCAAAAAAGAATCCACCACAGGCATTTCCGAAATATTTTTAGTATACAGACTTAGATTAACTAATAGTATTCTGGAATAACCACGAAGACAGAAGAGGCAATATGCGGCGCTTTTCCATACCGCTTCATCTTCACCATATCCGCAAAATTGCTCAATGAAATTTCCTATACAGTCACTCTTCATAGAAATCATACTTTGGATTTTCCTATAGATGTATACATATACTCCCTTAAACTTATTAATCTCATATCACGAGATCAAAATCGATTTTACCCTTGGTGGCCACGCAACGGGGTTGTCTCACATCATTCACTCAAGACCCATGAATACGATAGAAGATGTCTCCCTCATTCCCTATCCCCATTTCCTAGGCTAAAATTTGCTACCACCTTATACCCCCACAGAGGATTAAAGGCGAAGACGCTGACTAATATGTGCCGGTGGTTTCCGTTCATTTCACGCTCACTCACTCTTATTACATAGCTCGCTCATGATTATAATAAAGATAATCATAGGGATGATCACGACGACGATAATAACAATGTATTTTTGGGCTACAGGTGTCCTATACCTGGGTGCGACGGATCAGGCCACGCCACTGGTAAATTCTTGTCACATCGAAGGTAAGCAAAGCAATATTTCAACAACATTCTGGTATAACACAGATGTCATGCGACATAGCTTGGGCGATTCTGACGTTTTTTTTTATCAGACTGCTTAGTGAAATTTCAAATACATCTCTTCGATTTCCAACTTATTCATATTATAGCCACAATTGTGTTTTTTTTTTCAGCGCATCGGGTTGTCCCATAGCAAATCGGAATAAAATGCGAGTCTTGGAATCTGGTGGTACAGTTGAGCAACACAAGGCAGCAGTGGCAGCAGCAACGGCAATGAAATTCGAGGGTGTAAATTGTCCAACGCCAGGTTGTGACGGTATTGGACACATCAACGGTTCATTTTCTACTCACAGGTCGTTATCAGGGTGCCCACTTGCTGGCAATACTTTAAGAAAACCGAAATTCGAGGAGATGAACATGTACAGCAAAGGAATCAACGGTGAGGACATGGTTGAAGAGTGAGAAATACCTTTAGAGCTGCGTTCGAAGGAAGCTTATTATTTTCGATCAGGGATAGTGTGGAGAAGGGTGTTGATAACTCGACACGTAGAAATCCTCAGTGGGATTTATCATTTGATTGCTTATCGTTGGGCAATGCTCTTGATACGCCCATACAAATTTTGGGTGAATCAAGGGCAAAGAGATGCTGATTTGAAATATGCCCGCGGGATGATTGAAACAATGTGGCTAATGATTTTTGAAAAGGCCAAAAAATCAAATGGAAATTGATATTATTTTATGAGTTCGAACGTGCGAGCTGATTTTTCATATTTGTGTTTTGATGCGTCGTACGACGGTACTTTGTGCCATGCCAATGCTCTCCGCTGCTATCCACACGCAATGATGTGCTGTCATACCAATGAGATTAGCCTCTCTTCTCGTATTTCACTTCACTCTCCCCCTCAACACCCTTATCAGATACCCAATATTTTTTCTTCAGTTCAATTGCTCGGATCTTTTGATGCACTTATCAATCATGTGGTTTGCATGTCAAGAATTGTTCGTGAGTCATTCACGATATCTCCATACTGATGTAGAGATATTTTTTGCCTACTGCCTCGTTCCCGAGGTCATTTTCGACGCATAGTTTTACGTGTGAAATATGTAAAAGGAGAAAAGGCGACGGAATCCAATGGGGTGTTTTTGAATGATTGACTGCCTGAGAATCTCGCGCGGATCACTTCATCACAGCCTGGGAATAATGGCAAGAATGTGAAAACATATTTTTCTATTTGATATGAATTTTAAGTCACCATAAACAGCTCTATGTATTTCGTATGTAATATGGATACAAACGCTAATCGCATTTGTGAATTGATAATATCGTAGAAGCACGATTTGATTGACTTTTCATGTTCTTCTTCTCCTATTTTACACATGAAACCATCAATGATCGAAAAATTCGTGAGCTAATTTTTAAAATGTTGAGGAAATATTTAACTCTGGAAACTGAGCTTGTGCATACTTCTTTCGTTATTATTTTGTCCCACTGGATACACGGATTTTCAATATATATGAGATGAAGAGAATGATGAGGGAGAGTGAAGGAGAAAATAAAACAAGGAGAAAGAGAGAGTGAGAGAGAAGGAGAGAGACAAAGAAAAAAAGAGAGTGTAAAAGAGAAATAAAGAGAAAAAAAAAGGAAGAAAGGGAGAATACGAGGAAGATAGACAGGAAGATAATGTAAATTATGATGAAAAATAATCTATTCTGATTTATTCTCGGGATCACAATCAGGTCCTCCTTTCCTGTCATTGAGCTTTGAGGAGAACATTTACTTTTGAAGGTAAGGGACTGACGTACTCGCCATTTGTTTCTATGTGTTTTTTCTCGGTGTTTCATTCAAAATCAAAAAAAAATCCACACACGAGTGTTTCAGTTATAAAAATAAGAAAAAAAAAGACATCCGAGTGTTGGCATTTCATTTCAATTGCCAAACTAAATAACGATATGATACCAAAAAAAAAAGCAAAAAACAATGAGAATACATTTTGGGTTTCACTCGTATTTATTATGGCCGACAATTAAAATAGTTGGTCAACACTCGGAGTCACCGTTCAACTTATCTGGTATGATGGCACCTCACGCTATTCCTTAAGCTCCAATAATAAAAAAATATTCCACATTATCACACACCTTCTCCTCAAAATCCATCTTTTCCCGTATTGACAAATGAAGAAAAAAAAAAGTAATATGTCAATTGCAATATCCTTTCGCAGCGACTTGGCATAAGTATAATATTTTTGGATGTTGTGAAGAAAAAAGAAAGAAAAAAAGATTCGCGGAAAGCAGAAACGTTAAATCCAACGAGCGCACAATACACGAAATCAATCTACATGACCCAACTCGCTGTGGAAAATTACGTACCGCTCACACCTTTCTCCACTGTAACCCGATCATTTGCTCGCTACATTTCGTGTTAAGCAACACGCCTTTCTATCCACCGCACACCTCTTCAACTACGCGGACAGAGGTCTATTTTATACAATGCTTAATTACTTGATTAATGAATCCGCAAAGAAAAAACCGAAAAACATAATGATCAGGACTATTGACATTCGTCGAGAAATATGCCAGCAGGTCTGCATCGTGCCTAATTTACTCCTCAGTAATTGCCGCTACACCTCTCGTCGTTCATAATCACATGATTTATTTCTTGCAATTAATTCTCATAAGCTATCACTATTTAATTGAAATCGACATAGGCCATACCTTGATCGAGAATTGATTGATCCAATACATCCAATGTGAGGCTAGTGATCAATTAGTATAATTGTTGTACAGGCTGTTTTCAGTATCGATAGACATCAAAGAACAAAATTGTGAACAAATTAGCCAATCAAAAAATTGTGAAACATTTTTTCGAGTTTAATCAATGGTGTGTGGACAATGGGTACAGCTCCTGAAATAACTTTGGTATTCCTGAGCAAAGAACAAGGTAGTCAAGTTTATTTCTGGCTAAGAATTTACAACTACTGGTTATCAAGCATAGAATGAAAAAGGAACTATTCCTGGTCCATCTAATGCTTTCAGAAAATGATTCTATAATTGACTTTGAAAACAGCCCATATGACAACTTTACTCATTGCGATTGACAGTCTCAGTACAAACTGTAGTTGCCAACGTTTATTTCTACCTAGTTCATATAATAGTCAATAAATCATGCTTCATAAAAAAAGCAACGGCGAGAGGAAGACGAGGCTGGGGAATAAAACAAAAATGGGTGTTTGTTAAACGGGGGTTGTGTCTACTTCAGGGGTGGACGCCGGTGGCCCTGCTCAGGGTGGTGCGTTGGGTGCGGGTCAGGGAAGCACGAGCAGTAGCGGACCTGCTGGTGGTCAGGGCGAGGACCTCTACACACTGGAGGCCGAGATCACCGAATTACAGAGAGAGAATGCCCGTGTCGAGTCTCAAGTAATGCGTCTGCGCTCGGAGGTCAGCGCTATGGAGAATCATCTCAAACAAGGAGAAAAGGTATGTACAAGCTCAGCCGGTAAAACAATGAATTACTCACGTATCATCATTCGGTTTGATATCGTACACTGTTATTTGTGTCTATCAATGATACTGTTCGTGGAATCGAGCTGATATTTTTGATGTCATTTTGATCGTATGATGATATTGATATTCATCGCTGATAATATGGTATCGAATCGACGAGGAGAATTTTTTATTCAATGTTGATAAGTGAAATATTATAACAGACATAAAACTTTCTCCGATCAATCTAATATTTAACATTTGCAATGCGCAAACATGAAACAAACTGATTTTTGATTTGTACTGATGAATAGGAAACCACTTCAATCGCCCAGAGGAATAATCATTTGAGTGATTACTATCAGTCGCTTCGTGACAATATGATAACATTCTTGGAGCACGTGCGAATACCGAGCGCGCCTGGCGGCCCACCGGAGAAAATGGGCCACGAAAATTTCGATAGTTACCTGTCGAAACTTCAAACCCTCTGCACACCTGATGGATATTGCGTCGATGAAGCCAATCGTCCAACATATGAAACGGTAAAAACGGCACTACAGGACTTCACCGTTTTACCAACGCCCATCTGAGATCATCAGTCACGCGGTTAAGTCGCGCATTTATCCAATCTACTAGTCCTAAAATACAACATTGTACTAGAAGTACATTAACACAATCGTGCAATACAAAACACCCCATCCGATATGTTAACTGTATTGTGCGCGAAAAAAATGAAGAAAATTGGAAAAGAAAAAACGACAAAAAAATATGATAAGACAAAAAGGTGAGAATGTTTTCCAATTACGGAAATACAAAGTTCAATAATGTATTCGCGTTTAAATGCAATATTCATTGCATCAAATGACGTTTCTCAATTGTAAATAATTGCATAGTATACATATAAATATGTTATAAATATGATATAAAAATTGCATATGCAATGATTATCAGCGAAGTTGTAAATAATACAAGGATGATCAACAGGAACATGTTTCTATCACGGCATGAAATATGGCCGAGAATATTCCTGTCAATGTAAAAATCTTCTACGCTTAGTCATGTATATCGTCACAAAATTCTTGATCACCTGCTTTTATTATCGTTAACATGAATGTAGTTAGATGATTTCAACGCGAAACGTTGTCAATTTATTCCTATCTATAATTATCATGTTACAATTGTAAAACTCATACATCAATAATTAATATAATTATAATAACAAAAGTCAACTCACAAAATCTCACTAATAATGTCTAAAGAAAAAAATTAATCACAATATTGATCTAATCGCGCCTATTTCGAATATACTCTCATAAATGAAACATACATGGAGTAATTAGCGAACATTTACGTGGCATTTGTCTATAGTTTGTATATAAAAAACGAAAATATCATACGAGTATAAAATATCGTTGAATTGAAAGAAGATGCGTCTACATTATAAGTGTCAATGAACCGAGATATCATTGAGATTCTCGAGAAAATGACAACCAGTCGAATTTTAATCGTTTTTAAGGTGTATATTATAATGAATTTATTATTGCCAAATGAATAGAAAAGGGATTTCGGTGGGCTCGAAGAGTGAATGCAGATTTAAATCCAGATTTCAATCGGTTCTAATACATTTTCTTATCATCTACGTCATGGGAAGTGATGGGATAGAGAAGAATAGAAGAAAGAAGAGGGAGAATATGATTATAGTTACATTTGTGTAGAAATACCGACGCTCAATTTAACTTTTTCTTATCATACATTATTAACCCTGAAGTGATTGAACTAAGTGACAAAACTCTTCCCATTTTCCATAGCATTGTTGAATCATCAGAATTTTCTGCTGCCATGACCATCCTTCGTTTGAAAAAAAAAAAAAACTGATTCGAATTATTGTCGATGCCCAATACCACTCATGATGATAGATAATTTTAGGTTTTAGCATTCTCAAATTCGAGTTGAGGTCTAAAAGACAAAAGTGATATATTTTCAATTTTTTCATCACCTCCATCGTCATTCAATTTCGTATAATTTAAAAATATTTGACTATTAAAGAGAAACTTATAAAAGTACAACGAATCCCAGACGAAATGGCAATGGAGAATTCGTACATGGTCAATATAAAGCCAGTATTTCATCCAAACTGGCAAGAAATAGGGAAGCAATTCTCGAGTTAAGAATAATCAGATCTCTACGTGCAATAATTTAATATTAATTAATTACAATTACGTGCAATTTTGCTTGATATTATCTCAATTGTTTCTAATCTTGTTATTTTCCTTTGTCACTTGCTTGGTCGGGCATGTTTTATCTATAATAATGTCGAATGAGAAAGAAAAAAAACAAACGACATGTCATTATGATTGTTAATATTTTATATCAGTGTATACGATGTTATTGCATTTATGTTCAAATCTAAGGCAACATATGTGCTTTACCACGTCAAACAAAATGAAAAGGAAAGACTGCTGAACAAAACGAAAACAAAAAAAAAAGAGAAAGAAATGAAACAAATAATGGAGTTGCAAGACCAACATCACGCGGTTTCAGTAAGTCTCTCTCATGTTCGTGTACGTTACAGATTGCTATTCAAATATCTTTCGAGACAGTGAATGAACTTATTCGAAATACCCAATAATGATAAAGTATACAAAATATAACTATTAATTCACATTTTATCATAAAAAAACAAGATTCCCTCATTCATGATGAATGGAAATGAAATAAATTGGAAAAACAAAACATAAAAGAAGTGGTCGTGCCAGAAGAATGAGCGTGTTCAAACGAAACAAATTACGACTGTGAATTTTATTACCTAGTGTCTGTAACATTAATAATTAATATGTACACATCATGAGAGAATGCGTAGGAAAAAGAGTGAGCTGACTGAACCCACCCGTCGTTTCACAGTGAAGAGAAGTAAAAAGGATAAAATGAAACGCTAACTCCTCCAAGATCGTGTCGCATGTCACATTGTGAGACTCGTGCTATATTATTCAAATTACCACATTCACGTGAAAAGGGATGAAAATCTCCTGACGAAACACGATCTATGAGCCAGATCTTCTGTTATGCATCCGACTACAAATGAGTGGAAGAATGCAAATGGGTCTCTGAAATAATTAATCTCAAACGATGTGATACGAAAATCACCAAAATGCAGCGCGAATTACTTTAAATGAATTAACAAAATGATTTTTACCAACAATTATTAGAAAGTGATAATGTAAATACAGTATTAGCATTGGAGAATCGGTTATTCACATCGGGACATCCAACGGAGAAAAAAAAAACGACGAAAATAAATGAGTAAATAAATTAATAAATAAATCAATGAAGTGTATAAGAAACCGTGAAAATTACCATGAACCAACAAAGAACAGCAAAGTGAATAATATACTTTAACCAGCACCGTGTAGTGAGAGTAATTAATAAATTAATGATAGCGATAGTCGGACGACATTTACAATTTGTTTTATTGTCATCAATTCTATTATACCATTCATTAAATAATTATTATAAAATGTTGAATGGTTTCTTTACTCAATATTTTCTTTTGCAAATCTTGATATAGTTGACGATAAGAATTTTATTTCTATTCTCCTCTTTTTACATCACGTATTTGTAGTCGATTAAAAAAATTTATTATTAACACCATTATCGTTATGTTCACGCGATTATTGCCATTATTGTTGTGATTTTGAAATTCTACGATATTATCAGTTTCAATGAATATGCTTTAAACAAGTATAAATGTTACTCCGATTGAATAAAGGGTATTTATCCATGAAAATAATTCCACAGTTTCTGTTTCACTCAAAACTTTCATTCTTCCCTATCTTTTTTTATAACGTACAAACTCAGCTCGAATCACGCAGCAAAATACGTATCTTCCTGATATCTATTCCGAGATTATAATCGTGATATGAATTGTCCTTGAGATGATTTTTATGATTCTTTTACAGCGCAATCGGATAAGGTGCGATGGTATATCATGAGAATCTCTCCATAGGAAACTTTTACGACAGGTAATGATTAATACGTTGTGAGTGGTTTGAATTCAATGCTGGAATTCTTGCTCCATTTAGAGGATTTCTGCGGTTGAACATCTTCAAGCAATTCTTCTTTCGAAATGGAAACATACATTCCCATTTTGTCTCTATTCAAATTCGAAATGTTAAGAATATGTCATTCGTAAAACATTCCTCTAAAGATCTTATCAATGATAAAACTGTTACGACAGTCAAATTCAGAACGACGCCTCATTGTTATGCGTTGAACAACAACCCAATAAAACTATATACCTTCTGGAAAAACCAAGTATTTAATAATGGATTTTGCAATTGAATGTAACAAAATTTCTCTCAGATCGGAAAAATTTGAGCAGCCAACGCCAAGACATTGGTTACCATCACCTCAGAGATTACTTTAATATTCCACGACAAACTCCAAACGTGATATCATGATACAATACCACATATCAGTTCGATAAAACAAGGAGAGATCATTAATGAAAGTAACACACAGATCGATTTTTGTAACTTGACATTTATTTATCAGGTATAAAAAAAACCTTATCTTACATGATCACTCAATAGAGACAAACATCATCCCATTTTTCTGCAGAATGCCACCATTGAAATAGTACAAGTCACAATGATAATGCACTCGTGCAACACTTCTTCTTGATTACACCGCGTACACACAATTAATGTGAGTCACAATTCCAGCAACATTCAAAAATGACTACTATACACACAATTCAATTTTCCATTTATATATTACAATTATTAATTGAGTCCAATTTGAAACCTATTCACATTCAAAAATTTATGTACACACTTTTCCATTGAAAGAGTAAAGAATTTTTTGAATATCCAACTTGAATGATTTGTAATACAATGAATTGTCGTTTGAACTCATTCGACGCACTATCAAAACGCAAGATTGAGATCAGCTCCAACAATAGTGTAGGAATGCAATCACCAGGTACAATATAATAACCCTGCTCACAAATGTTTCGGTTTTCTCAATTCTGTCATTCCATTTATTTATATGCTCGCTGAGCATTTAGGTTCACTTTATGTTTCTTGTTCACCAACAATTCGTAATCACCGTCACACGATTCTCATACTCCCAAATTCATTGGTATGTGCGTATGAAAAACATGAACACTTTGAGAACGCAGTCTTCGAGCTGTTGTATCTGAAGATACTGGTCTAACGTCGTATCTTCGATAATGCCGCGTACTCACAATACTCGTTGACGTAGGCAAATTAATGAGATGTCGTGACTGACAGTCATGAATACCAAGACGAGTGCAGTTCAACGATGCATTTAGCGGAGTTAAACTCTGCCTGGGTCGTATCTGCAAGCTCGTTGGTGTGGAATCTCACCTACAATTGCATGAAAATGACAAATTAGTTTCAAGTGTGAGATTAAATTAAAGGGTAAGTCTTAAAGAAGAATAAAATCTCCATCATAGCATGGAACTGAAAAATAGGAATTAACTAAAAATACTCAGATTGGTTGAAAAATTTTCCAATAACGTCATATCAATTATCATTGAGCATATAATGTTAAAGAGATTAGCATGATAATCCATCTTTGTCTGTAATGATTCCACAATCAATAATTATTTTTTATTTCTATTCCGCAAATTGGGCAATCACTAATCACAATCAAAGATTGTTTTCAAATCTGTTTACAAGTACCATTTTTTCTATTAATACTATCTATCAGATGTTTGTAAATACTCTTTCCTTATTGAAAAATCTCGCATATTTTTCTTCATTTCTATTTCAACAAGAATAATCACTCAATGAATAACAGTCCATGATAGATAATATATTCAAAAACAATACAATATAAATGTCGAATTGAACTCACCTAGCATATGGAGGCGGTGGCGTAGGTGCAGTTGGTTCAAGTGATGTCAAACCATCATTACCAATATTTTCAGTTACTGACATAACTCCTGGAAGAATTGCTGCATTTACAATCCCACTGTTGCTCGCTCTCGCCAATTCACCTGGATTCAATTTGATTGCATCATCATAACTAGGCGGTGCATCGGCCACAGCTTCATAATCCGGTGGCTTTTGTCTTGCACTGTTAGCAGTTTCTTCAATTGATATTACGTGAATAGGATCGTCTATCTGGAAATAATGAAAAAGATTCGATTCAAACAATTGAATATGTGTAGGGTGAAAGATAATTAAAACGGAATCTCATAGATTTGATTTAAGGTGAATATAATGAATGACGTCAAATAAGAATAAAATATTTGTTCATATGAATTGATATGAAGAGCAAGAACTTTTTGATTTTAAATGATTATATTCAATAGAAAATTCTTGTAATTCGGAAACTGAATGGAATTATTCCTATACCAATTAAATATTCTCTCCACTCGTGAGAATATCGTACACACGTACGATTTTCTGTTTATTTAATTCTGTTTATAATTGACCCCGATGAATGAATGACAAAATATAATAACAAGTGCGCGTGAGCGAGAGCAAGAAAGGTGGCGATATCATATGCATATCCATATAGATTTACATTACAAATATAGCAAAATTGTTTATTCGCAATGACGACACAAACCCTAAGCGAAACAAATGTCCCGTATATTCTTGACTGCAGTTAACCGCAACAACTCGCCCTTTATACAGACTAAATATGAGACTCGATGCAGTGAAAACGATAGGTATAGCCATTCTACTTTTATCTATAGAACTTCAACACTATAAATACACCACGTCAACAGTAGCCATTCAGGCTAATATTCTTACACAACCTTTTCGCTATTTTTATATACGCAAGACAATTTTTGCACGATCTTTCAATTTGTTAATTTAATTATTTTTACAATACATAACTACAACCATGAATTGAATCAACAGTGCAAACAATTTTTATTATAAATGATGTCGAAATTGTAGAGATATCACGACAAATAATTACCATCGACTTGTTGTGAAACTGAAATGCAATTTTTTATGCTACAGATATTACGACATTGAAATGACAATACTTAAATTACGATGACTACGCTGAGCCAAAAAAAAATCGGCGCTCGTATCATCTGCGTTGCCCGTTCTACAATAATGAAATATACACATTATTTATAAATAGCAACATGAGTGAGAATATGAAAGAAACTATTGAGCACAATATTTTTTATTTCTATTCCGGAGTTAATTTCAAATTTTCATACATTATTCCAAAAATAAGACTCTGTATACGCTACTATTTTTTCAACTCATTATATTAATTTCCATGACCATGTCGATATAATCTACCAATGTAACATCGACCTTGTGATTGAGATAGTGGAAAAATTGTCTGTGTAGAACTAACATTTTCCACCTATAAATAACAAATAAAACTCTTCACTTCCCGATTTTTTCCAGTTAACGAATTCTCATTATTTTTTCTATGTCTTGAGTATAAGTTGAAAATCAATTATCAATGAAAAAGGGAAAGATAACAACGACGGGAAATCGATGGTGGTGATAAATATGCACAACAAATATGACTAAACCTGAAAATAAATATTGCCGTAAATTTTTTATTGACTGTTATGAAATATTTTTCTGTTCACTTTGAATGATGAATAATTCGCTGCATGGGTTATTTTACCATGGATCAATAAATGTGCTGTGGTAGAATCGACACGCTAGTGAAATAGTCCCACTCTTCTTCTTCTCTATCTTTCTTCTATATCCAACTCCATTCTCTCTCACTTCATATATTTATATAAACACATATGTATACCCATTGTACAATTCACCATTGCAATAAGACATTTATTAAAGTTCGTGGATATTTATATCCACATTTATTTTTGCAAATGTAACAGAGAGAAAATTACAAAAGAGAGAGTGAATGAGTGGGTGCGCGCGTGTGTAATATATATATGAATTTCTATATAAGTATAATATCAATTCTATGAACTCGATGCAAATGTAGATGTCATGATGTCGATGCACCACGGAGTTGTGACGCGCCCATGAGCCCGTCCATTTACTTCAGACTATTTTTAAATCCAACTTTATATGGAGTCACTCGGAAGAGTCCATGCACCTTTTGTCATGATGCATAAATGCAGATGCAAAAATAAAAAAAGCACGAGACATTTACGTAATCTATAAGTGAAACTCTATGTCGTTGTCTCTTCCGACTATTTTATTCAATGAAATTTATCTCATTATTTATTGAACGTTTCATTCATTCTGTTAATTCTTGAGAATCATCTTTGGAGAGATATTTTTTTTTTTCAATACTATTCTCGTGTGGGATTTTGTTGTCCAGTTTTTCCCATCAGATTCATAATTCATTAATAGCTAATTGGTTCTTCGTCATAATTTACAGGTTCACGAGTGGAATTGTGCGACCAGATCCACAGATATAGACAAACAGAATCATCGAACTGAATCTAGATGTCGAGGAATTTTTGAAGGATTAACTAGAGTGTGGCTTTTCACGGGTTATGCACAATTTTTCAGGGCAAGCAAATTCCCGTTGTTCAGTCCGATTTTCAGTTTCTATAAATCTAGAATGAATGTGCAATAAATTTTTTCATGAAAAATTGAGAAATATGAGAGTTATGAAATGCAACAGTGAAACACGCAAAGGTCAACAAATATTCACTAAAAGCCGTGGACGTATCCATTCAAGGAGTCCATATTTTCCCACGATATTATGATTTGAACCCAAAAAAAAAGGTCAAACTTCGATTTGATTGTGGAAAAATCTATTCGAGATATGCGTACGTTGTCTTTCCAACCTTTCAATTGAGTTTCTAATTGTCCCATCCGAATACTTCGAATGAAGTCTACATAGTAAATGTCTTATCTATGAAAAGCCGCAGCATAAAAATGATCTCATCAAATTTTCTAAACTTCCTCCGGCAACAAAACTCTATGACCAACACATACAATTACTGATAAAATCACTCTCAAAAGAATATCAATTATAAATTCTTCTATCTTTCCACAGCTCACGAAAATTAATTCAAAAACAATAATCACCAATTCTCATTTACCTGAATTGTATTTGGACTATTCATCGTTTGCGGCTGACTCGTCGATCTCGTAGGTGGTGCATGAAGCCAACAACACATCGCGGCACATATCAAAAGTGCACCAGCAACAATACAGGCAACTCCAACATATCGTACTGGTTCCACATAATTCTCAGCTAATCCCAACCAGTTTATCAATGCACCAACACAAAGCAACACCATACCATATCGGTATGGTCGTTGAGAACGTCGTGATTCCTCAAGGGACATTGCTGAAATATCACAAAGCATATAAAGTTAGAATTAAATATCGATTAATGTGGTTGTTACAGAATTGAAGGCGTAACCGGAAAGGGGGAATAAATATGGATGACAAGTCAAAACATCAGGTGGAATAATATTGAGGTATGTAGGGCATCACAAAAGAATCTGATTTGGAAGGAAAGATAATTTGAGAAATATATATGAAAATATATATGTATAATATTCGTATATATTTATGTATGTATAGACGTGAGGACTATGAACAATGGGCCCTATCAAGGGGCGCACCTTTAGGCTCAACAGCCTTTCCACCTCTATAGGACTTGCGTCTATTTTCGTATTGTGGTCATTTACCACAGCTATTATCGTATCTATATACGTTCACCTGCGGACTTGATATGGACTGTTCTACTTACGTTTCAGTCTACCCCGCGACCCCACCAAGAATATGAACAAGCTATATAGCATTCGAAACGTAATTAAGTGAAGCGATAGCAAAAGCACTTATATTATGGGAATAGACTGAAAGAATAGGAACGAAGAAGATTGAGATGATAGCGAGTAGTCATGAGAAAAAATATTTTTTCAAATATATATTGTGTTGTGTGGGAAAAAAATATCGATATCAGTATTTTTGCAATCAGTTTGTTTGACGCGTCGTGTGGTTCTTTTTTTTTGAAGGAATATTAAATATATAGAAGAATATGTTAAGTATATTTTTTTTCAGATCACAGTTATGCATAATGAACAAATTTATAGGAAAGTGTGAATGAAACATAAATCAGGTGTATAACATTTAATTAATCTATTAGATGAGTAGAATTATTGAAAATTGCTGTCATACAAGAATCAGGTGTGTTAAGACTAAATTCCAAATGAAAAATTACATAGATACAATATTTATTGATAGTGGATAATAAAATTGAATGAATCAAAAATTCATTGAACAATTGTAGATTCGTGTGAACAAAATTTGAATTGAGTATGTAATACTCAATGTTGAATTGTAAAGAGGAGGAAAAAAAATGCAATTGAAATGATGAAACGTCAAGTGTCCTGCATATGGACGCGTGAGGGCAAATCGATTTTATGGGGCGTCGATTATTAATGTCTGTACTGTATTATGTAACACCAAGTGAGCAGTGTTGTACTCAACACACTGTCGCGAGTGTTGACATAAATATACTTTACAATCTAAACACCAGTTGATACAAAACAGATTTGAAAATTTCGTTATGGTATTGAAAATAAATGTCGTTTGACATTATTTTTCTCACTTTAGTCTTCACTTGACCTATTATTTATCACAATTTATATTTTTATTCTCACTGTTCATATTCCGATTCATATTTCCGTCTGAAATGGTAGTTGTTGCGTGTAAATATCAACTCGTATTACGTGCGCCACCAACATGCAATGGTTGCACGTCGACAAAATCAATTTTGTATAAATAATGGAAGAAAAAAAAAACTTGCAAGCTGATATTAAATTTAGGTGAATAAGCGTAAGTGAAATATGGATCAATTGATGATTGATAATTTGCATGTAGACGTATATTCATATTGAAAGATTTTGATCGATCTTGTATACTTTAAAATAAAAACAAATATGAATATCGATAACGGAGTTTCGTTTAATATTTGTCCAAGTCAAATGTATGTTACGCCATAATTATTTTCCAAATGGAACAATGTGTTATCATCCAATACGAACGAAGATAAAAATGTAAAAGAACGAATAATTTGAATAATAAACCTGAATATTTCAAAAGTCACTGACATATTTTTTATATATGACCACACTTTCCATGCATATGAAAAATAATCATGCTCATATCAATTGTTCATTACGTAGTTTATTGTTTATGTGAACGAGGTGATTTTCGATCGAATTGCATTGCAAAAACTCAGGTATATTTGAGAAGATTCATAATTTGGTTTACAATTTAATCAGTTTATTATTCAGACATTCTTTATATTTCAGACACACTTGAATAATTCAATATTAAACATTTTTTTTCCGAAGACATAAATATAATAAAAAAATTGATTATTAAATTAAATACCATCACATTTCGTCAACATGAAGTGAGTGATTAAGTTTTTGAATTTTTTATTGTTCAACTAAACAGTAATATTGCGTCATAGCAATCTATTAATTTCATATCAATATTTCTCTTGTTCTACATAATTGAATATCCATCAACATATTAATATTCATTACATACAAGGAAATTAATTTACTGTCATTTCCTTTTCTCCAAACAAATGTATCGATTTTGACGATATTCATTTGAGTACACGCTTCATTATCCATCGATAAGAGAACAGGAAAAAAATTTTTATCCCATATGAAAATACGTTTGTTATTTCCCGTGCGTGAGCTTTTAAGCGAATAAAACTTCAATTTATTTTTCTATGATCTATTTGATAATTTCTCCTACCTCATAATTCCATTTCATCTCCATAATTATTTCTTCAATATTAATTAATTCCTCTTTCGAAACTGTCATAGATGACAAGAAGAGAAAAACTAGCTCGCGATATAAAAAATTATTATTTTCCTGCCAATTAAATTTGCTTCCCAAACATCACTTTCCGGCTCATATTTGAATTTTAGCATAAACAACTGCATTTATCTATCTACCTCTTTCCCCTCATCAATTCAAACGAACACTGGAAGTCAGTAAAGTACACCTTTTTCCGGTTGTGTCTCAATCACTGACCGTGAAATAATTTACTACACAATAAGTTCTCAGTAAATATACTTACTTCAATGGCGCAATTATTAACCAAGTGATAGAAGCAATAGAAAAGTTGAATGAAAAATAATTCCACAAAAATATTTATATATACAATCTTTCAGAAATCTTCGTAATGGCTTTTACAATAGCTAAACTGATGCTCACATTGTGACTGTTGATTATAGACTGAAAGTAAATTATCTCCAAACGAGCAAGTCACGTAGAAGAATTTATAATATTACTTCCATATCTTATTGTCTCTCACCGCCCTCCCACGCTTTCAATTTCGATTACTCAGTAGAAAAATCGAGACTTGGATAAGAAATTTACACTGATACTTTATCAGTAATGAATGGCAGGTAGGTCTTCCGTCTTCACAATATTTATTGGAGGAAATATATTTATATTTATATATACATATTTTTCAACAAATATTTCGTTTTTTCAACTGTTTACACGACCTTGTAACTCATTAGCGGGCCCGCTGATACAGATACTTTCACGTCACACGCGTATAATGTATTAAAAAGAAATAGAAGTGCGAAGCGAACACCTGCAATGACACTCTAATTTACGAAGTAATCAGATAAAATATTTGATGAGAATTGTGATAATGAAAGTGCTCGTTATTTGTCGAATTAACAGTGAGACTCGAAACAGAAATAAATGTATGATAAAAACAAAGATGACAGAAGCGTAACTACAGATCTGCGTCAATAACACAATCCCCTTCAGATTATAAATCCTAAAATAGAACTTACGAAATTAATTGTCCATGTTATCTTATATATCTTATATATATTTTTCGTCACTTTTTCCTTGAAAAGTTTCCATATCACCATGGATTATATAAATTCACGTTGATATTTGTATTCGTAAAATGCGTATTTTCCTATTAGTTATTAACGTTTGGATAGAAAAAAAAAAAGAAATATGGAAATTGTAATTTTCTAACATGTGATGCTTTGATCAATCAATGTAATTTCTCAACTATCCATTGGAGTAATAATTGGAGATGTTTCTTGTGAGTCATGTGTTGAAGTACGTCAGCAAAGAGACAGCACATACTGACGTCGAAATGAATTCTCCTTAGTGCACGATTATGTACATGGAAGTATGACTACGTCCAGAGAAAATATAGTCGAGCCACTAAACATGGGCCCTATTCATTAGTCAGCATCTTTCACATTCAATGAAATAGAAGATGACTAAACTCCCAAACGTTCTGAGCTACTTTGACTGTTTCACAATTGTGATCAACATTCAAATTTCATTGAAACGAATGATTGCAACCCTGACGCACTCATGAAAAGACCTTTCTCCATAAATTTCGCAACCATCAACTAGTTTTTTCATCGTCTTGCTCACCTCCGCCCGTGAGTAAGAACAACCTCATATCAACAAAAGAAGTTTATCATATTTTCCCCTTTTTTTTCAAGATCGTTGCACCTGCGTCAATATACTCATATTATATTTTCTTGAAAGACACCGGTGTATACATTTTATCATTCAATCTTCCTCCACTCACACTTTCGTATCATCATCTATATTGGTGTCGGTCATTCGCACTTATATCTGTATTTTTCATATTGTGACGCAAAAAAAGTAGCATTTACGTGAGTGTTCACAGTACGAAAATTTTGCATTGAAATAAATATTTAATAATCAACTAAAATTTATTATTTGTACGAAAAGAAAATTAATACAAAAAAATATGAACGAATATTCGCATCATTACAAATAATTTTCTTTTAATTAACACTTTTAATAATATTTATCTCAGACTTTTTTTGTTATTCTTTTCGACAGTAAACATAAGATTATTTTTATTAGAATAAAAGGATTGAATTCTGTTTTTTCTTTACATTTGTTCATGTGAATAACTATTATTTTATGTACAATGATTGCTTGTTAATCCCGGCATGGAGCGGATGGTGGTGCATCAACGTGAATTAAAATATATTCATGTTTTAATGACCATGTAGAATGAAATGAATCTTGGTTCAAGTATCTGTGCACTCGACAAATGACATCAGACTATACATGCGCAATCTGCTGCCATTCTACTACTAAACCCGTATAACCTTAACCTGGATATGCACTGACATGAACAAACACCAGACATCAAGGAGTGAATATCCCAATCACATTAGTGTGGTGCAATATCTAAATCGCGCTTATTTTCGTTTGATTTTGGCTGAGAACAGAAAATTAACAACAACCAAAATATTCATGTGAAGAAAAGGACATGAATTTTGTTTCTCTTTATCCATTGTGGAACTTGAATCATCGTATATCGTTCACTGACACTCCATTGACGTGCGTGTGAATAATGAATGACGTTATGTATTATTCCAGAATTTACCGAATATTGCTGTCATATCTGGAGACCAACATATTGGAATGTTTGGAGATAACGACCGATCGCCCCTAGTCAATTACCTTCAGTTTATTTCCATGAATACTCATTTAATGAGTATTTGGGGATTGTTCATAGTTTTTACATTAGATCGGGAGATATAATTTTTCTAGAGAAACATTATTATAAATAGGAATAACGAAATTCGTTAACGAGTAATGAACTGAATATAAAGTTAGAAATTGCCATCAGATATTTCTAACATTCTGAAATTGATAGTACACTCATACCTCTAAATGGTTATTAATTGCATAAAATGTGGTTAACTTAAAAATGGAGAAGTTCTACGATGATATCGTTCATGACTATTCGCTTTATTTGAAATCGCTCAGATACTTTTTCTTGTTTTATTGAATAAGCTGCCGTTGGCGTTGAAATATCGATACAATTCTTCAAAAATTGATTCATTTTCTGTGAAATAGTACACTAAGAGAGAATGATAGCAACCATGGCACACTGCTACAATCATTGATCAAATTGTTGCTTTTCTAGCAATTATTTTATAATCAATGATAGTCACACTCGCGATTCCAAATAAAAAAATTTGATATATTAGTATGGATGAAAAAAAAAGTGTCGAAGTGTGGGTAAACTTTCATGAAATATCCCGAAACCTTTTCCGAAGTATATTGAAATACATTCCAACACTAAAATGATGTGATAACAATTTTAATTTCTCTGAAAATATCCTGCATTATGTTCTTTATCTTCGTACTGACAAAATGAGGAAGTGTATATAACCGCGAATAATGAATTATTCCTTGAAGGAAATCCGAATGCACTTCCATTTAAATATTACAAAAACGATGGAAGATACAACTGTGAATTTACCGTCCCGTCCAACAATTCTCTTATCCTGATGGGAATCCCAGTGATAAGTTGACAAATTCCAAAGAAAGTAATCTCTTAAATGCGCAATAAGTAATCGGCTTCATCAATTGCTATCCACTTACAATCCAAATTATTTATCGTCAGATAACAATTATAAGACTTTAAACAAAATGATTTTATTTTCCTGCAAATTATTCTTTTTATCGAATGCAACCAAGAGATATCTGATTTCACTGAAAATTACACAAGTTCCTGTATGCAATCGTCACACTGTTTAGTGTGAAATGTAATACCTCATGTGCAAGTTTATCATGTCAATGCACAATAAATTACATGAAGTTCCGCATATGTCACACGCTCTCATGCAAAAAGTACAAAACTCATAAAACATTACTAAAATCGTGTACTTTCTCTTCATTCATTTCAGCTAATACGAAAATATTACGACAAATACACTACGCTCATAATATCTACAATGCTCCGCAATGGAAGAAAAAACAGATTACACCAAGAACAAAACATAATTTCAAATAAAAATCTGGACTTGTAAATATTACATGCTCGCGTGCCAATCACAATCACCTGTGGATAATAATTTCTTTTCTAGCCTTTTCTCATTGTCCGTTTCTACCATTGATTGTTAACATACATTGAAGTCGTGCGAATGGGGTTGTGAGAATGCGGCAGTGTCATCGGTAAATGCAAACTTGCAAAAAAAAAAGGAGAAGAAAAAATTCGCCTACAAATGAGAATGGAAATGGAAGAGAAAAGGGGGAAAAAAAAAAAAACGAAAGGATGTCTGTCTGTGTTTCATCATGACAGCATTGACAATACTTCATGGGGGACATGTACATTAATCGTGGCACTGTTTTTTCACGCGATGAAGATAATACACAGCAGTCATGACAATGTTTCGATATAAAAATGTGTGACGCACCTTATGAGTATCAATAGGCAATAATAATTTACATGGGTGTATATGTGTGGGTGTTCCTTGGTTTCCAACAAAAGTAATAACAGAATTTAACCAAGGACATTACAATTGCTACAAAAGGCAAAGTGAAGGAACGTGTGGTTTACATTTGTAATATGGAACGAGTGAATATATATTCGCACAAGTGCACCATTAAATGAGACAATAAAAAGATGAAAACCTTATCACGTTTATCATATGAAATTTGATAATATAAATTCCTAAATCATTGAATTTAATCAAACAACTGCCCTCGAAATTATTCAACTCTGTATGAAGTAAAATCAAGGATACGTCTTTAATGATAAGCTAAATATAATACTACAACTTATTGATAACAAACTTATTAACACACTCACCTGATTGGTCAGACAGTTTGAAAAATTTGAATGTTCCTCAGTTAAAAAAATTCACAAAACTCAGTTTTCTTTACTTTTCTACCTCTTTCTCCCTCTTGCTCTTTTTATGTCACGTTTGATAACACACGATAATTAATATCAATAGTGACTAAAAATTAGTACGAGAATAGTGATAGAAGGAAAATATCAATCGCTGTTTACTATAGATTTAACGAGCACCCGCCGTGCGAGCGTTGCTCCTACGGCGGACATCGGCCAACTGATTCACAAGTGTACTCGAGTTTCGCGTTGAGCCCGCGCTTACCTCTTCCCAACTACTCAAGTCATAGCGGGACTTTATGCAATGACGTTATTATGTGTATGTATTACGAGCTGGACTTTTTATAGTGGTTTTACCTTAGGATGACACACCTACATTTGCGATATTTGAATGACATATCAAGGTCATATTGACCCTGTATTTTTTGCTGTTTTATTCGTGGCTAATTCGTTTTTCTGTCCTTTTTTCCCCACCTGATAGTCAATCGGCTAGACAACATCTAGACGTGCCAGGTATCGAATTTTGATCAAAAATTGTTGATGGTGCACAATAAGAAAATTTCAGTATTACGAGAATATTTGAAAATTCAATAGCCCTAATTAGAAAGTAACATTTTGATCAATTCAGTTCATAGACGAAGCTCAATATCAGTTGCATTTTGATAGCATTTAATAGCATTCCAAATGGATTAGTTCCATATCGTTTTATATGCTACTTTCTAATCAGAGTGATTCGTATTGATGAGTTGCCATTATTTATTGCTAAGGAAGGAGTGAATAATGAAGACATCATCGTCAGAATCTATAATTATACATTCGAAGAGGAAGATAGAGCTATTGAATTCATTGACCACATTGTGCTGGTGATGGTTTTCCTTTTTTTTTTTTAATTTGACCCTAAAACAAAATTGTTATTTGGTAGCAGAAATAATGATGGAATGAATGTTATAGGTGTCCTTGTATATCAAAAATAACACAAATCTTATTCACAACTGACGACGAGTGGTAGTAAAAAAGTTTCAACAACTTTTCAACGCTGTAAGAAATTAAGAGGGTATGGATGTGACCCAGGTCAGTCATTATGGTGTCAATGGGTCAGGTTCCAATAAAAAACTTGGACTGACACTTTTCATTATGCTTCATTTCGAACTCCATGTCTTTGAATTATGACTGATCAGTTCAATGTTAGCCAAAAAGTTGGAAAGGATACGAGGAATGGAAAATTGATCTTTATAGAAAAGATGAGAACAAGATATGATGAAACCTCTGAGCGTATTGGCAGGATGCCTAGATAAATCGATACAGAAAAATCAAATCTCCTGTTAAAATGTATCTATAGATTTATTAACGTCTACAGCTCTTTCCGCAACTTAATTTTATGTAATTATTCTTACTAAAGATTGCTGGTATTTTTTCAAACATAATCATCACTAAAATTCATCTCATATTGCTCTAATTTATGAATAAATACCACTACAGCTGGACCATGACTCTGAGGGAATATTTCTCATTATTTCTACTCACTGAAATAATTTATGTAAAATACAATAATCGTTCATTCTAACCAATTGTTCCAGGAACTCATTATAAAACATATGTCAACACGTTGTTGATAAACTCTGCATTTGATGCGTCAATCGCTTTGATCAATGAGAATGTTCAGCGCAATAATATAGATTTTACATTCTCCTGTTACACTGGAGACGTAATATTCAGTTATTTATACACTGACAGTATCGAAAAATAATCTCATTCATTTGTATTCAGAAAATGTCTTCAAGTACAAAGCTAATTTGTTATCACACTAATAAATCATAGGAATCATTTACATTATGAATGAATTTCATAAGATTTCATAACCATTCAAATTGTGAATGAGGAATTTACGATCATATAGTGAAACGTAATCAATGACTTAATGTATAAAACAGATTAATCCGAATGAGTATTTCCTATTGAAAGTATCAAATATATTAACTATTCTGCTTCATTATCATAATACATGAATATATACTTTTTTTTTAATCACTACTTGTTTTCATATGAACTGCGTAATCTGATGATTAAAAAAGTCTAAGAAATTTATACAGATAATGATGCAGGTACATTAGTCCGTGGTGAATAATTCAAAGCCGTCAACGTGTATTCCCACTAAGAATATCACAACACTGTAACATTCAAATATTATTCGTTGGAAAAATAATGACTCAACGATACATGTAATCACTTCAACTTTTGTTTTCAATTTCTTGCAGTCTATATATTCATATCAGAATGAAATACCATATTCATGATATAGCAGTGAACACGTTGATGAGCTCCTTGAAGTGCTGCAATTAAAGTCCACTCCTTCAGTCATTCGTGCGCGATAAACAGCAATTTCCAATCCGTATTTCTATTATCCAAGTTCATTTAAGAATTATATTATAGTTGAGCACGTGTTTTTCTCTATATTAGATATAAGTGTTGTGAGTATAACCAAGAATTGTAAATGTTCCAGTCAACTCCTGTGCTGTTTCCTTTCGCTTCAACAGCGCAATCAAGTTGTGACGCGAAGGTCGCCAGGTATTCGTATACGGAACTGAAAATTGAAATGTGCCAACCCTTTTATATACGCATCAATAATTTACAAACAGATAGAATGTATCAATTGATCACATTATTTCTGTTTGATGTGTCGGAAAGTATTTTCTTTCACATGTTCAGCAATAACAATGAGGTCAAATTTTATTAATGTTAAACAAACTGAGACATTATGAACTTGTACAAATATTGTGTGAAATAATCATTTTCAATATTAATTGCGCGATTGTTGTCGTCATCACGAAAATGATTACGAAATACCCATCATTCATGCAGTGACATCATTCATATCAAATTTATATTATAAAAATATGTATATATGATAAATGATGTACAGAGGACGGATATGCAAGAATGCAAATCAAAAACTTAATCAAATATCTGGAAAATATTTATTTCATTGTATTTTGTTCTATTTATTTTTAGGAAGCTCAGAATTCACTGCGATTGAATAGCCCAGAGTAATTGTGTCCGAACAAGCACTAGCGACTTAAAACTGATCAGCTGATCAAGATACATCGAGGAATTTTCATAAATGAAATTTTTACACCGTTGATATTGTATATTATTCGTTGAAAAACATCATGGAACATTGATATTATGATATATTAATATCAACGCATTGTATACGAATATATATCGAAACAATTATGATTAACCGAGATTAACCAGGGGAATTTCTTGTTTGACATTGATAATAAATGTACATTATCTATTAACAAGTAAAGCTATTCGAAACAGTTAAATTTCTATAATGGAATAACGACCTCACTCATATTGCTAACATTGAATGTATAACACGCACTTAAACTGCATCTATACAACGCATTTACGCTGCCTCTTTAATATTTCCCATCTCTTCATCGACCATAATACTTTTATGATCCAGCAAATGCTGCGACTGCCGCAAAAAAGATCAACGACCGGTTGTCCGCGAGGCCGGCTGATTAGCTCTCATCTGCGAACCGTTCAGTATCACACACATTTAACAACATATTATATACACCATGCACATCTGCATGATCAAGTTATTTTTATTCCATTTATTCACATATAAAGGAAATATAATTGGTGGGGCTGTTTTTATAGTCCCCTTCCTATGTACTGCATAAAGTTCAAACATAATTGGTATAATGGTAACATAATCAGTTGCGATTTACACCAATCACTAATTATTATGGTTGTGATGAGAAGAAAAGATAAAGTGTAGATATTTTTCTGAACTTACATTGCCCCGCAGTCTCTTTTTGGCTTTTCACGATAGTCTCATGGATTATTCAGGAACCGATAGTGAGAATATCGAGGTCATCATTTCATTGATGTATAAATTCAACATTTATAAACAATCCAATTGTTGGAGTCATTCCTACGTTGTTTTTTGTTTAAATTGATTCTGGTTAAGGAATGGAACTGTTTTGGATTCGCATTTTTTGTTATATGGCCAATGAGACACCTGCCGAATGGCTAAGAAAATTATGTTCCTCATGAGTGAGTGTCAACTTCATCATGTTTACTCTTCAATCACACTAACTCTGGTATTTATTGTCCTGCAACAGAATGGATGAGAGTCTCCAAAGATGTTCAAAATTCATTCTTCATCCAAATGAGTAGTGAAAAGACTAACTATTGTCTATAATAGTTTTGGAATTTATCAAAAATTAATTTCGAGTCGTAGATGAATGGAAGAAGTATTCTTTTTCGATATCATGTTCACTCTATTGATATATTAATTTTATTAGTATTTTAAAGATACTGTTAAATCAACGTGAGAGTAGTTTGTTGTGACTGTTATCAAACGTAGTACAACTCGAAAAAATAATCTCGAACATAAATTATCAAACATATCAGTTCATTCCTCGAAAATTCATGAGTGGTATTCCTGGCTATCAAAAACGCCTACAGGAACACTATACTAATTATTTTTTGAACGCTTGTACAGATAATGTTTATACTAATTATTTATTGAAAATAACTTTCATTATTGAATGATCGACAAAAGGAGCCATGATGGAAATATTGAGAGATTAACCGAATCAATATGTCGCAGAAAAAAATTTCCACCAGGTGCTAAGAACAAACGATTGGCGCCATACGAGATTACGATAAAGATAATCGCGTTATTCAAGTGGCGATTACTTGTTTACGTAGGACATTTTTAAATTGGAAGTGAATGCAAAAGTCCTTGTACGATTGTAAGTTAATGCGTGAGAATGATCAAGCGATTGTCAAGGATATGTAATTGGTATACAAGGTCAATATTATAATACGACTGAGATATTAAAAAAAATATAGGCGAATCAATAGCATGATGTATGATTTTATGACATATTTCTTATAGAATATTTCCATCAAAAGATTATTTGAAAGATATTTCATCACGAAGCAAGATCTACCACATACAAGTATACATTGCTTTCTTCTCCGTACATCCATCTTTTTATAATGTGTTTACCATTAACTCAACTGACAATGCAATGAGTATGGTTATCGATATGACATCGTATTGTTTGCGTCATGTGACTTTCATAAAAAAAATATCAAAGCCGTATCGGTCCATCACTTTGATATCTGATGTGAATACGATGTTGAATAACAACTTCTTTTCCCGGCACATTTTTATTCAGTCATATACATGAACCTGAATAAATATTTTTCCTTGATACTCGTTGAATTTTTTTAATGTTATCAGGCATAATTAAAAGTTTTCAACGAGTTTATCATTGTTTCATTGTACTTAAATGAACGCACGTAGCTAATAGTCGTTTTTTATATTACAGAGCAATCATAAACATATTTGATAAGAGAATCCATTGCTCCCCTTCTCCCTCTCACTTGCTTACCCTCGTCACGCGTTCACATTTCAATACATTTTACGCAGTACTTAGCTTTTATTATTTCTAACTTTCCAACAGAATATTTTCATGTGGAACACACAACTACGTACGTGATAATAACGAAACCTCCCCAGAGCGAGGTGATAAAGCTTCCGGCCACACATAATCACGTGAACAGTTTAAGATTATTATGAAAGAAATGTCGAGTATCTAATTATCAACGAAAGATAGACATATAAATATAAGATAAATAACTCAAATGGACTTCCAATCGTCAATTTATCACAGCGATGTAAAACATTACATTTATTATACGGCCTAAATTAGAACCTTGTTTATGGTTGAAATAGTATTCAACAGATATATTAAAAGAAATAATATGATTCTCGTCAATATACTTGTGACTAAAGACAAGTATCTTTGGTTGATCCAAAATACCAAAACGGTGATATTTGCAAATACATTGAAGTAATGAAATCCATACGTACAAGCACTGTACAATATTTACATGAACCGCTATAAGATTCTGTGTGATGTTAGTCTTCCCTGGGCTCACGCTTCTAGAGCAACAACCTCTCGAACTTTCTTTTTGGTAGGTTCTAAAAATGTTAGAAAATTTGTGTGAATGAGTATTTGCCCGTATTGATATGATGGGATACGAAAAAAAAGGCATACCTTTCTCTCTTTCGGGCTCATTTTCAGGTACATCAGGCAATAAAACTTCAGAAGGAAGTTCTGGTACTGTTTCTTTGAATTCCTCAGCAAGTAAAGCGTCAAGTTCAGCCTCAGCCTCACCCTCATCTTCCTCTGTCAATACACCTGTGAGCAAATTATCGAGCTCTTGCTGCTTTTCAATACCTTCCCTCGTTTCATCCATAACTTTCTCAATATCATCAATGTTCAATATATCATGGAGCGTTTTGAGAGCAATATTGCCAAGTTTCAACCCTTCTATTATTTTTGATTCCACCTGAGCAAATTCTAAATCATGAACCATTGTTTCCAAGTTCTCAAGTTGTCGATCAGTCTTAGAGAGAACTTGCTCTTGGAATTTTTTCTTTCGCAGGAGAGAAAGAGCTCGACTGTGAAAAAATTCACCAAACGAGTTTTACTGTCAAGGTCTATGAAATTGTGTATTGATTTAAATACAATTTATCATGCACTCACTCTTTCCTGCCATTTTGAAGTAATTTTTTCGCCAACGCCCGATCGTTCTCCAGATTCTGTTCAATCCGTTTCTGATATTGTTTTATCTGATCACGAGTGCTTTTCAAACGCTGAAATATTCGAAAAGTATAAGAATGATATTGTTGGCAATTGTTCTGTAAACTTTGAGGTTAGGATAATAAAATATGTGTTATAATTACGAAAACGGCTTTGTCTTGCTCGGTGACTCGGCTCGGTGGCTTCTTCTTAGAAAAAAATACGCCCATACTGTTTCAGATTCTTGAAAAAAAAAAAAAAAAACTATTTGGATGTTGCTACTAAACGAAAAAATAAATCAATCATTCGTGCTTTGCGATACAAATCACAATGGTCAATACGTTTAGAGTCAACAAATAAATAGAATAGACACCCTGATGATAACTTTATCATTAGTCGATAATAACGACTTTTTTATTCGCCGTCGGTATATATAGTGATCGCCACTTCTATTTATATTTTATATAATACTATATATAGTTTGCAGGTGAAAAACTCATTTCCGATCGAAACTATGCCTTATGATTTGGGAATAATTCTGGAATATTTAGGAATATGATTTTTCAATTTTGGAAGCGCTACTTTTTCAGTTATTAATCATTCTTTTCTATTAATCATGTTGCAAGTCGAAATAACATTTTCCGTTCCTTTTCAAATCCAGGTTCATTCATATCCCGTCAATGAAATGGTCAATTAACCGAAAATTGTCTTCCTGAATTTCATTGCCACATCGCGAATAACAATAGCCAACCACAAACGAATACGTCTTACACATGTAGATGAGTATTCGTACACATAGGCACATTATGGGTCATCAAACTCTACTCTCCCGATACATGAACAGAATAACAGAGCAATACGCGGTCATGAACGTCATGGAGCGATGAAACTCAGTGCTGAGTTGGCAATCTTGGTGATGATTGTATTACCGTAACATAACCTGAAAATCTAAATGTTGTCCCGCGTTCGTTAAGCTTGGGACTGTACTCAGCTGTACTTAGTAGACTGATGTACTTAAACGTAGCACAAAAATATTCTGACATTGATGAACGATGGGCGGTCAAAAATTCCAGTATGATGAGAGTGGCGGAACGTTTTTCTACTTTTTATTATCCTTCTTGGCACTTATACTCGTACCCGGAACTTACTATTTGTGGCCACGTTCACCAAAGCAAGGTGAGGAATTTCATAAATGTTTATTCATAATTTATTATATTAACAGATGATTCATAACCTCACATTGATGGATTGAAAAGAATATTCTTCGTAGAGAATACATGTGCCGTCTAATTGAATATTATTAACAATATTGTCAGAGCAGTTGATACAAATTTCTGAGAATTCAATTATAATTAATCTCATTCAAGATCCAGACAGCTCATCCAGAGAATGTCGGTGTCCGGGGTGTAAGAAGAAGAAGGAAATACTATTATTGAATGATCCGTGGAAAGCTACGAGAGCACGACTTCTGTAAGTACATGCGTAAATATCAATCAATTAATGAGATAATTGAATTCTATAAATCCATATTAATTCATTATAGAAAGTGCTTCATCATCTTATGTTGGATTGCTCTCGCACTTCTTGCGTACAAAGTCTCTCAATATGACGCAGAAATGGCGAACTTCGATCCCTATGAAATCCTGGGAGTATCAGCGGTAATTATATACTCCATTTTTACTTTCGATTGATTGCTAATGACAAGAAGAAAACATCCGAAGTTTAACGTTGTATTTTGTGGTTAATTAGGGTGCTTCCGAAAAAGACATTAAAAGAGCTTATCGTAAACTTTCACTCATCCTCCATCCTGATAAAGAAACTGGAAATGAGAAATCCTTCATGAAGCTTACGAAAGGTAAATTGAATTACTCATTGAGAAATTTCATCACAGATATACATCTTTCTTGTTTCATCGATTGTTTTTTTCTCGCTGAAATCTAGCTTATCAAGCGTTGACTGACGATGAAGCACGAAAAAATTGGGAAAAATATGGCAATCCAGACGGGCCAGGTGCCATGAGTTTTGGAATAGCGTTGCCCTCATGGATCGTTGAGAAAGAAAACTCTGTTTGGGTATTAGGCCTCTACGCAATGGTATTCATGGTTGCTTTGCCCACAGTTGTTGGAATGTGGTGGTACAAAAGTATCCGGTATACAGGCGATCAAGTTTTATTAGAAACGACAAGAACATATTACGGATTCTTCAGTTCCCAACGTTTGACTCCATTGAAGAGGGTCATAATGATATTGGCTGCTTCAGATGAATTTAATAGAGATTCAAATGCAGAAATTGTGGTACGACAGTCTGACAATGAGGATGTGCCCGCGGTAAGTTAGCATTTATTCAATTTTGAAACGAATACCACATATCTTCCCAATGAATACATAGTTCAGAAGATCATAAACTTTTTCCGGCTTACAGTTAATCAGGAAAATCAATAACTTGGGCGAGAAGAATAAAGAGCATCCATTATGTCGCATGTATTCCATTAAAACTCGTGCAATTTTATATGCGCATATGTCACGTATTCCATTAAGGCCGGACACTCTTGAACAAGATCGGCAGTATATTGTGAAGAAATGTCCCTATCTCATCCAGGAGATGATAATGTGTACCAATCAACTAATTTGCTTAGCATACAGTGGTCGACGTAAGTAAAGAGAAAAAATGAGAAAATTAACATTAGCGTATGAAAATAGTTTATACTTCTTAAATGCATTATTATTCCAGTTCCTTGTCTACCAACGATAGAAACCATAGAGAATTGTATGAAATTGAGTCCAATGATTGTACAAGGATTCTGGGAGTTCACTAATCCTCTTCTTCAATTGCCTCATATTGAGGAGGAACATCTGAAACATTTCTCAGGTAAAAAGCGCAAAATCAAAACACTGCAACAGCTCGCTCAGCTGAAAGGTGACGAGCGAAGGCAAATACTCCGCAGTTTGTCCGATGAACAATATGAGGATGTAATGCGAGTCCTTGGTAGCATGCCATACATTGATTTCAAAGTGCAATCGGAAGTAGTCGATGATGATAATCCATCTGTGTACACTGCTGATGCTGTAGTTACGGTTACTGTGACTTTGACACGTAAAGACATGAGTCATCTATTCGGTGATGATTCAGTCAAAGAGAAGACTCTTGAGGACGATGATATGAAAGAGACTCTCAACGAAGATTTAACGGAGGATCCACTGATGAAAATTCCAGCATGGCAGAGCAGGGGCAAACAGAAAAAAGGCACGAAAAAAGTGCGCAATAAAAAACAACGTGTGACCAAAAAAACCCCTGTGACAAAGCCGGTGAAACCAGTTGGGAAATCACCAAATCCCAGAGATGAAACATCCGAAACTGAAAAAACTGAAAAAAATGACAAAATCGAACAAAATGATGGGAATGAACAGGTGGAAAAAATTGCCAAAGAAAGGGCATCAAATGGAAGCGATAGTGAAGCCGATAGTGAGAAAAGCGATGAAGAAAATGTGCCGGAGGAGAAGGAAGAGACATTTGAAGATGATGATGCCGAATGGGAGAAGTTTCAGCGTCGAATATCGAAAAGAGAAAAAGTATTGGAGGGACGCAGCAATGTATCGCATAAAGTCCACTGCCCACTGTTCCCTGATGAAAAACAAGAATATTGGTGGGTTTATATTTGCGATCGTAAATCTCACACTCTAATTACAACGCCAATACATATAACATCACTTGTTGATACTGAGGAAGTTCAGCTCAGATTCACTGCGCCAAGTTGGCCGCGAGTTTATACGTTTGCAGTTTGTTTACGAAGTGACAGTTACTTTGGTTTCTACCAAACTCAAGATATTAAGGTTTGTTTCTTAATTTTGTTCATTATTCTCAATTGATTATAAAGTTGTTATTGATTGTCATAAATCTCTTCATATCAATGTTATATTTTCTATTACAGTTGGATGTCAAAGAGGCTCCTGCTGTTCCAACTCAGCACCCCCAATGGGATATCTCTGATGAAGAGACTGCCGAAGATGTTGATGTAGGCGATGAACATTCCGAATACACAACAGATGAGGATATTAGTGACAATGAATAATAAATAATAACGTCCGTTTCTCTCGAAATGCGTGTCAATTTTTATAAATCACAGTGTTATATATATCGACCCCAGACCTTTTGGATTCTTCTTTTGTACTCTTGTGTCGATTTAATTTGACGTTTATGTGTGATATACATTTACAAGACATCATATAATCATTAGACATGAGAATTGTGAATATGAATGATTCCAAGGGTATACACTGCGACATCGTGCATAATATTTCAACTGATCAACCAATATAATAATAAAAAATATCATATTTATTTTAAAATTGTTGTTCAAAGAATACGTTAGTGATTTATGTGCACAACTTTGTAATAAAAAGAAATTGTCTATCCGTTCCAACAGAGTGCTCGATCGTCTATTCCATGCATGCGGCTTTTTTTATCATCCCGTGTTCCACAATAATTTACTGTTTAAACCCATACTAATGGTGAAAGCCTAGAATTGATTCTGCGATGCGATCAAGTGTAAAAATTGATTTCACTCAAAAAATTTGATATTGTATTGTAGTTGAATTGATCAATCGCCCGATATCCGTCTAACAAACTTGTCGGCATTATGAGTTTGGTGAGTGATCATAATATAGTATAAAATCAGATGTAAAACGATAAATTGTAATAAAAGATAATATTTTAGATTGTTCGAGCACTTGCATTAATGTTTTGCTTTCATCTCATAGTGATGATGGATAACATCGAAGGTGAGCGTTACCATATTCTTTGACGAAATGACACGATTCTCATCTGTTTGTGGAATAAAATTATTCAGGTCGGCGACTCAAGAGAATCGAGGGACCTGTTTTCACATTTGTAAAAACAGACAAGCACGCGAACATAAAATGGGGTGTGCGGCATTACATTCCACGTAGACATTATTCATGAAAGAATTTCGACATCAAAATTTGATTCATTCACATTCTTGTTACATTCTCAACAATATATATATATATATATATATATATATCTATACATTTTATCTAGTTTACTTTATAAAAATAAATACGAATAATTGTTATGCACGTAAACTAATCGTCTGAATTTGACAATGCTGCTAGTTTCCGTCTCCATATATCCATTTCGGTCAATAAACCTCCGAGCCTGTAATGTGAAATAATTTCAATATTATCAACACTGTCAGTTCTGGATTCACAAGAGGAGAATCATCAAATAATTGTCAAATGCCACCGTTCTGGACTAAATTTAAAGATCAGCAACCAAGCCATATATTCACACATAGTATGTGTTGCAACTGTTACGGCTGAGTATTTCAATTCGAAAACGGAACAATTTTTCTCTTCATAAACCGTACAATAATACCGTGCAAATTTTCAGTGGACTCCGTGAATCTGACTATGGCTGCTGTGTAATATCTTGAATCTACTTAATATCCTATGGCTCAACCAAAATTCTTATTGATATCAACTGATACATTTTCTCTCCAAGCTTAGTGTTAAAAAAAACAAGTCTCACATGTTGCATATCACAATAGACTCATATATCATTGAATCATCTGGGGTTTTAATGCTCGTAGACTTTGCAGAACTCATCTCACTTTCTGCAACATTCTGAAAAACCTCATTTTCAACATCGATTTGATTCACACGGTTGACAGGCTCACATTCTTTCGGGAAACTTTCTCGTAAATTGTGAATATCTTCACGATAAAACTTCAATAACTCCATGAAAGACGTGAGCACTTTCTCCAATTGGATCAGCTTTTTTTGGAATACCATGATGTTTCTACAGAAATTCGTTCTTTAGTTATGCGTGTGAACAAAAACAGATAAACGGAAAAATGAAAATTTTACCGGCCAGTTTCCGCAAGTTGTGTGCTTGATAATTGTTTATCTCTTACTGCTAAAAAATCGAAAACTGTTTTCACCATCGCGTAAGGTTTCTGTGGTCGATTAGGATTCTCTGTGCACCATTCCTTGATTAAATCCAAAGCTTTGTCATAAGGTGTCATTATTCCATTCATCCAATCAATATCCGAAAAGCTTTTCAATTGCTCATTATTATGACTCAATACTTTGAATTTCTCCATCATTTGTTTTACACCGTCGAAGAATTTATTCATCTTTTGTTTTAACTTCTCAAAGTCGTGCCTACATTTATCGTCTGTGCAAGTGCGCATCAGTTCTGATGTTGATTCCAGTTCACTCTCTAAACATTCTTTGTCAGAAACCATTTTATTTGTTTTTGTACTCAAAGAAGCAAGCCTGCTATCACATAAGTCACTGCAAAATCATATATTTGATAAATTTCATTATGATTGCTATATTTGTTTAACGTTTTGAAGTAAACTGATCAAATCAAGCATACTCACATTATAATACTCAATGCCAATATGTAAGAACGATAAAGTTCAACTTCATTTTTCATGAAAAAAATGGTGGCACCGTAATATCTTCTAAGTGTATGATAATCACAATCACTACGTGGAAATTTCATCATGTCCTGAACAGACTTTGGAATTTTTGGTTTGGGAATAGGTTCAGCACATAGTTTTTCGCTATGAAATACAATGAAAACATTGTCCTACAATGTTATTGTCATTATTCTCTTTGTAACCAATCGCTTTCCAGTATTTTAAATAAATCTGAAAAAACACTTAGATACCTGTAGCATTTTGGCAGGAAGGGTTTTATCATCACCCATAATTTTACCAGTTGAATCTGTCAACATTTGACGATTGGAAGGAATATCCTCGTTCTCGTGTATTATTTGTTTCAATTCTCCAACAGTTATAAGTGAATTCACAGCATACGATTTAAACTCAAAATGTGACACGATGAAAATGCGAATAATCTGTACATCAAACAAAAAAAAATCTAACGGTTAATCAAAATTAACGGAAATATAAATAATCTGATTTTTCAATGTTTTAGATGTACTTTCTTGTCGAGAATTGATTTCAGCATTGTAAACACAATAGGTTGATCAGAGGTCAATCCATCTCTGGGTTTCCCGCGTTTCTTTGGATCCCATTGGAAAACAATCCTGAACCACTGCACCAAATCCAACTTCAAACAACTGGAGATATCCAAAGTTCAATTCATGATCAATACACAAATCCATTTCTATCAACTTACTCCGAAAGATAAGTAGTATCTTCAATTTCCTGGAAGAAATGCACCTGACCTCCTATCTCACGAGCAGAAATGTCCTCGTACAGCTTCTTCTGAATGTGATTCATCCTATTTTGGGAAAGTTATAATCAACGGCAATAACTCAATACGGCGAACAATTTATAAATTTTCTTACCATACTATAGTGAGTTGCATATTAGGTAAAAATGGTCTTGTTCCAGTTATAATTTCGTAGAACAATATTCCCAAACTCCAATAATCTACGGAACAACTGTATGTGTCTTTCCACAATAATTCTGGCGCCAAATAATTGAGAGTACCAACTAGTGATGCTGACACGCTAGCATCTCCAAGCTCTTTGGCATATCCCAAGTCAATCAATTTACACACGACCTTCAAATTCAAGCAGATTGTTTAGAATGAATTAATCCTGATCCCCATGGCTAGTAATGCGACATTTACCTGATTGTTTCTTTCTTGCATCACAATATTGTTTGGCTTCAAATCACGATGTGTAATTTTGTGCTTGTGAATATATTCCACTGCTCCAGCTACATCGTACATAATTCTCAAAGCATTTTGTTGTTGAACACCGCATATATTCTCAGGTTTATTCAACATCTAAACCATTATTTGTCACGGTGAAAAAATATGAAAGTTTATGAATTACATCCAGTTCAACCAAATATATTCTGTTGTATTTAGATCAATAATCACATTTCTCAAATCGCCTAAACTGCAATATTCCATACATAACACTGGCAATTCATTCTCATCCTTCATAATTTGATCCGGTACATCGCGAGTACTGACAATATTTGGATGATTCAATTGATTCATCATCACAACTTCGTGATTCCATCTCTGTCTCTGTATCGGCGTAAGAGCCTTTGAACTGATAAGACATTTCTTCACAGCTAAACAGGTAAAATCAAAAATTGTAAAATGGTGAATATCACATTCTCTTTGTCTCCATTAGTATTTATCTGCGATTAGAATTAATTGTTCAAAGCACAAGAAACATATCATAATTAGATGGAAACAAAAGAATAAGAATAATAGTATCTCATGTTTATCATTCATAAACATAAACATACCTATCCTTTCTAAACTCGCTGTATTTTTCCACAATTCTACAATACCAAATGCGCCAGAGCCGAGTATACGCTCACGGATCCATGGCTTTGTGTCATCAATACCTTCTGCCATTTTTCATTCCCAATTAATAACATAAATGTTGGTGAATATCGGTTGAAACCAGTCCACAGGTAGCAGAAAAACATATTCCCGTATAAATAACAATAAAGTGCATATATTCTATTCGATATATCTAACAATTTTGTATCTCATTGACCAATCAGAATTGGTACTGATTTCGAAAATGGCTGACATCTGATTTTCTCTGGATTTTCATCCGTTGATGGAATATCTCAACCGATAATATCACTTATGACATTATCACGCGGTATGTAGGAATCTGACATCACACAAACATTTCATTTTCATAAACAGAATTGCGAACAATAAACAATCAATCAAAAATTATGTTCCGCGAAATTCAAAATTCGTTGGATGCGACAAATTTCAAAAATACGCGCTTAGATGATTTGAAGCATATTGATTTACATGATGATATGACAAAAAAAAGTCCTATCAGACTTTCATACATGTAAACTTTTCATATCAGTCGAAACGAGGTCACTGTTATATAATATTGAATGGCACGATGTTATATATGGCCACTCATTGTTTCCTGATAATTGAAATAGGGGAGAAAAATCAGAAGCCGACAGATGCACATATCAGTACATATACGTAGGCTGCAGTGCAAAAGAGGAACATCAATAGCACACAGTGGTTTCATCATCTTGCTCATAGAAGCATAATAATTATTCTCACCGAGTATTTCAGTTCCCAGAATAGTTTGTTCAAAAATTTATCTCTGAGCTACCTCATCAGATTCTTCCTATCTATACTGTATTAATAGTTTAGAACTATGAAATAACAATGACCAAGAATCACATCATAGCTAAAGTTGTTTGCCAAGTATCCCGGCAGTATTCCTCCTACATTCATTGCATCAGCATTAATGGAATAATTGGCTGATTATAATTCATCAAACCCGCATCATCATTTATATGACGAGTATAATTTGTGATATTGAACACAACGTATTGCATGGTAACTGCATAACGTTCCGGTTGTATAAACAAAAATTCCGCAATGGCGCATCAGCAGGGTGCACTCACGCTAGGAATTGATCTAGGCACTACTTCAGTAAAGGTAATTATTTTATCACCGAAGACTAATCAAATAGTTGCCAAACAGACTAAAGAAACTCAAGCAAATGTACCAAGCACACTTGGTATCGAAGGTAATAAGCAAGATGTGCCAAAGATTCTATCAGCAGTCCACAGTTGCGTTTCTAGATTGCCTAAAGATTTGCTAAAACAGGTATACTATGCGATCATGTAATACTGCTATTTTGTATTTTCGATTGTGAATAATTAATGGTTGATTCATCTTTCTATTCAATTAGGTAAATAAAATTGGAGTATGTGGCCAAATGCATGGTATCGCTCTATGGAAGACTGGAAGAAAAATTGACCATACTGATAATGCATTCAAACTTGAATTTGATAAGGCAAATATTTCGCACTTATATACTTGGCAGGATGGCCGTTGTGATACGAATTTTTTAAAAACATTACCTCAATCTAAAAGTCATTTACCGGTTCATACAGGATATGGATGCGCGACACTGTTCTGGTTTGCTAGAAACAAGTACCGTATTGTTGTGACTTGAATTCAACACTACATAGCATGGATTTTTGAATAATGTAATATTTACTTCAATATATTCATTCCAGACCTGAGAAATTGCAGATGTATGATACTTGCGGAACTGTGCAGGATTTAGTTGTTAGTTTATTATGTGGGAGGGACCAAGTTATAATGAGTACACAAAACGCTGCAAGTTGGGGCTATTTTCTCACTGAGGATGTAAAATGGGAAACTGAATTGATGTCTGACGCTGGATTCCCTGTTGAATTATTGCCGCGAACACTTCTACAACCTGGAGAGAACGCTGGTCAATTAGTGAAGACTTGGTTTGGGATACCAGCTGGAGTACCAATAGGTAATGCTCAAGAAATTTCTTCTGATAAAAAAATAACAATTAAAGAGGGTTTTCAATGTGTAGGAGTTGCTTTGGGAGATCTCCAATGCTCTGTTCTTGCATTATTGAAAGGGCCAGAAGAAGCAGTATTGAATATTTCCACATCAGCTCAATTAACATATGTGCATTCATCATATAAACCTGGCACCTGTGAAAATTTAGGTAAGCTAGTTTTATAGAAATCGTTTTTTAGATGATGCATTTGACGAATTGACGTATTGTAGAGACTATTGAACATTTCCCGTACTTTGATGGGAAATACTTGGCTGTGGCTGCATCCTTGAATGGAGGTAACACGCTGGCGACATTTGTGAAGACATTACAACAATGGACAATGGATTTAGGATTCTCTGTTCCTCAATGTAAGCGATAGGAATTCATTCATACATTCATGCAGTAAGTTCCGTTCACAATTTTTCGTTTTTATAGCAAAAGTTTGGGATCGATTAATCAGCCTCGGAAAGGAAGAGTCAACTATCAGTACAATGGAGATCGAACCTCTTTTATTGGGTGAACGTTATGCACCAGATAAAATGGCTAATGTTACTGGTATTACTTTAGATACTCTTCAACTTGGGAGTGTATTCCGTTCACTGTGCTCAGGGGTCGTGAAAAATCTTCATAAGTAATAGCAACTCTAAATGTGTCACTTGTTGATACACAAAAAGATATTTAATTATGTTGATTGTTTTGTTGCAGTATGATGTCACAAGATTTGTTGAAAGAAAAAGGAATCGAGCGGATTGTGGGGAATGGATCCGGATTGGTACGTAACCCTGTGCTGCAACAACAGGTCCTTCATTGGTATAAACTGCCTTTAGAATTGGGACAATCCGGAGATGCAGCACTCGGCGCCGCCCTGTCCGCGAATCTGATTGCATGAGAGAATAAACTAGTATAATAAAGATGATGTTCCCCCTACAGACTTGAAGAAAATGATCACATAGAACTCAATATCATTATAAATGATCATAAAGATCTAGCACTGAAAGTTAAAAAGTAAATAGAGATTAAGCAATTTACATAAAAAAAATTATTCAACTCAAAATAGTTTTCATATTGTCATGCAATCATGACATGATTTATTACAAATTTATGCCAGTCTTCCATATATAGAAAAAAAAAATAGTATTACCCAACAAGAGTTCACAGTTGGGCCGTATACTAAATGCATTCGGAAATTTTTTTATCAAAACAAGTCAAAGTTCGATCGAACTACTGTACAAATAGAAATTCGCACATTCGCCTAGGTCACCTGAATCAGTGCTCATAAACGTGAATATTGATTCGACAATAGTGTAATAAAAAATATATGCAAATATTTATATTCTAAATGAAGTATGTTTAATGATCCCGATTCCAACGCCATATTGTGGCATCATCACAGACACCAAGTAAGACAGAACCATCACGACTCAAACTCGTTTGCCGAATTGGCGCGGTGCAACGTGGATGTTGAAGAGAAAAGCAACGAGCTTGCCCCGGCTCATCTACCTCTAAATCCCACACATATGTGCGACCAACCTGATTACCCAGCGCGATTGTTCGTTGCCAAAAGTCCATTGAAAAACGAATAAACCATATGTCACATTCCTTGAATTCGAAACGATGCATGACCGTGGCACTAGTCTCACCATTACGCAGTTGTGAGTCTTCCAACCGCCCTGGTTTCCAACATACAATACAATTTTCACAAGATTTACTAAGAATAAAATCACCATACCATTTTACACAATCAACGTAATTTCTGTGGACATCACGTGTCGTGAAATCCGGGAAATGTTGGAGAACAGTATCAAATGGCCGTCCATTTCGTGTGGGATTGCAGAAATATGACTGCTTGATTGCCTCTTTCATATCAGGTTTCTCCAATGACCACAATTTCAATGCGTGATCCATACCGCAAGATATGATACGCTGTCCTTTCATGTCAAAATCAGCGCTCAGCACTTCATCTCTGTGTCCTTCAACACCACCAAATATTGCAATACACACATCAGACTTGATATTCCACAGCCGCAGAGCATGATCTTTTGATGCTGATAAAAGTACGTTGGGATCTTTTGGATGTATTTTTAATTCATTGATCGCATGTCCATGACCAATGTAATGTTTCACGCAAGTCATCGTAACTGGACTTATAACACGGATAACACCACGAGAACCCGCGACTGCCAGTAATGGTTTTCCTGAATCATCAAAAGTCCAAGCACACGTATAAAAATTCTCTTCCGAATCTGGATCAGCATAACTCTGACGTAAACGTATATTACTATCTTCAGGACATTCATAAATGCTCACACGATTGCTTCCAACTGACGCGAAAATCATTGGTTCACCCTCTTTAAGATGGTGATTGAATTGTACTCCGAATAATGGCTGGCCATGGTCTTCTCTAACACTACAACAATATTTGTACAAGGGCTTGTCGTTAGATGGTTTAGTCTTCGCCGTTTTGCTTCTGCGACGACCTTTCCGCCTACAGCGTGCACTTCTCGTTGGTGTATCACTTCTGTGTGTACCGGCTGTAGAATTACTAGCAATACTGCACTCGGTTTCATCACTATCATTATCACTTTCTTCTTGGCTTGAGGCATAAGCCAGTGATTTTCCTGATATCTTCTTCATTTTCAAAGAAATAAGATCAGTCGAAACTGATACAGGTATCGATTGTAGGTAGACCACTTCTCAGTCCCAATATACCGTCCGTTAAATTCAGCAACCTCTTGCCCAACAATTGACAATTATTGGAATCCTGTAATATTTTATTTGGTTTTCAATGTGAGAATAATATTAGTTCCCGAACATTTTTCAGAGACAACATTATAATCAATCCTCCAATTTACAAATAATCTGGTGAAAAAGTTAGACTCATTCAAAGTTCAATTCACCTAGATCAAACTTTACTCTACACCATCACCGCATCAATATGAATATTTTCATTAACAAAATCATAAAAATACTCACGTGAATATTCACTGTAAGAAATCGTCGCAGACGATACTTATCAGCTATTTGTTTAGCTTTATAGTATGTTACACTAGGATTGCTTGATGGTCCGTGGCAATAAACAATGCATGCATATCCCGAAATAATATAATGTTCATCAACGCAACCAATATTTGTTTCCACCTGCACATAAACAAACAAACATAAATATTCAACAATGATGTGATACCTATGAAATTATTGTTATAGGTCATGTCAGCCGGTTCTCATGCTCCTCTAATGAAACCAGCATCACATCAAATGAAAAGAATTGTCATTCTCACCTCAGCGACCGACTGATGCACTTGACCGTCAATTGCAAATATAATAAAATCTACTGCTAAATCAGGTTTTAACCTCAAAACTTGAGCGATACATTCACATTGATGAACAACAATTCGGCATTGATTTTCACGTGCTGCACTATGTAGTGCTGATGAAATTTTTCCACACAATTCATGCGAAGCCACAATCTAAAAATTAATAACAATTGTATTATCAAATTTGTTGCGCTGATTTTAATTATTGAAATACATACTAATAAAGATATTGACGAATCATCTGAACGTAAACTGCCACAGCTTCTCAAGGCAGTTGCCATCTTTAAGATGCAACATTTCGGCGGTTTTTTTCAATTTTTGGACGCATGCGCAAACTTATAATTTTCGCAACTACCACCTACCACATTTTGTATGTATATGTATATCTCTCTGATTCTTTTTCCCTCTCGCTCGCTCCCTCTTCTTTTCTCTCTCCCTCTCTACTATAGAGTCATTCAGTCGGCAAATTCAGCATTTATACAATCCGGAAAATGAAAATATTTGTACTTTTTAGAATTTCTATAGGTTAAGTCGGATCCGGAGCTATTTATAGGTGATAACATCATTCTTTGGAGCCAGTTGATTAGTATTTATGTTATGAACTTACGCATATGTGTTTACAGGCAATTTGTACATAGAATGGTGTATTTCAATGTGGATCACGATTTACAAGTGACAATTGCTATGAGAAGGGAATCATCCATGCTTTGATCAGATACTGTGGAGAAGATCTATAATGGACGACAACAATGATGAATCGGTAGAAGATAATTTGAACGGGATTGAAAAGGCAAGATGCGTCTTTGGATACTCGTGGATAACGTGGGAGTTAATTGAGAAAAGTAATCTCGAGCGGCCACTTGCAAGAGACTTTTTGAGTTTCTTTTTAGTTCTGATAAAACGTGAAGGGTTTCAATTTTGAAGAAGGATAGGGTGAATTGCAATTTTGATGAATTTTACTGACTTGCAACATATATGGTCATCAGAGGATTTTCTCCATTCAACTTTGTTTTTATCTTTCCCAATTTTTCCAAATTTTATTCGAACTTATGCACACAAGCTCTTGACTCATGTATAGAATACGTTTATATTTATTAAGATATTGTTGTGCTATTCTATTATTGATATTCAGCGCTTCCTGTCTTTGATAGGTCGTCAATGTTTGCAGTGAAGAGAGTATTCATCAAGAAATATCTCAGCATATTCGGGAATTCTCCACTATAAGGAAGTGCGAGGAATCTTCATCAAAGCCGTCCCTGACTTCTTTGGACTCATGTGCTTCAGAATTGAATAGACGTGTACAAACTGGGGAAATAACACCGTTTGAGGCAGACTCAAAGAAAAAATCTGCCGTGACTCCCACCGGAATATTCAACCCAACGACTGGATTATTGGATTTAGAGAAATATCTTCGGAGTCAAGCAGAAGCCGCTGCAAAAAAAAAAAAATTAGAAAAACCAAGAGATTTGAAAATAAAGAAGAAAACGGAGAACCACATTGTCAAGAAAAAGCGAAACCACAATCACCAAGATGCGAGTTTAGTTTCATATACAGCTCCTTCATCGTCGAGTAGCGTTTCTACTCAAAAGGAACCATCTGATGATGTAATATCATCCAAACCGGCAGGAACTTTATGCCGGGGTCTAAGCGATGATAGTGGAAGTGAATATTTACCCAGCGATGAACAAGACGACTCAGATGGAGAACGTCGTATCAAAAAGAAATCATTGAAGAAACGTACAAGTGTAGATACATCACGCAAAAAACGAATTTTGGACGATGGTGACGAGACATTATATAGAAAAAGAGTGAAAATAGCCGATGATTACGATGAGAATAATCTCCGTACTGTTGATAATTTATTCAAAATTCCACGATCGATATGGAAAAGACTATTTGAATATCAAAAAGTGTCGGTGCGTTGGCTTTGGGAATTGCATGGTCGAGGTTTGGGTGGTTTATTAGGTGATGAAATGGGCCTTGGTAAAACCGTGCAAGTAATTGCTTTCTTTGCTGGTCTTGATTGTAGTGAACTACTATCTGATGGGGGTAGATTTCGCGGACTTGGTCCTACATTAATTGTGTGTCCAGCAACGTTACTGGAACAATGGGTGAAACATTTCCATGACTGGTGGCCTGTACTAAGAGTGGTAACACTACATCAATCTGGAACTTATCGGGGTGAGCCGGAGGAATTAATTGAAAGCATGAAGTCAGGCGGAGTACTACTAACATCTTATTCCGGTGTTCTCAATCACATGAAACTACTCATTCAACTTCAATGGCATTATGTGGTACTGGATGAGGGTCATAAAATAAGAAACCCAGAAGCTAAGGTGACAAAAGTTGTCAAAAAATTTTCTACACCACATCGTCTCTTATTAACTGGTAGTCCGATGCAAAATTCATTAAAAGAATTATGGTCATTGTTTGATTTCATCTTACCTGGAAAGTTAGGTACACTGGATGCATTTATAGAGCACTGTGCAACACCAATTACCCGTGGTGGATATTCGAATGCATCAGCACTTCAAGAAGCAACTGCCTTGCAAGTTGCGACAATGCTTAAAGATGCTATTAGTCCATACATGCTTCGCCGTACAAAGAACGATGTCAAACACCATATAAGCTTGCCAGAAAAAAACGAGCAGGTCTTGTTTTGTAGTTTAACAGAGGAACAGACTGATTTATACAAACAGTATTTACGTTCGGACCATGTAGGTTCGATCATTCATGATAAAAATAACAAAGAGGGAAGAACGCGAGCGAAACTCCTCGTTGCATTAACAGCACTGAGAAAGCTATGCAATCATCCTGATCTTTACATATACAGTAAAAATAATGATGAGTCTGATGAAGATATGGAGCCGAATGATGATGTTGATTTAGAGAAATTCGGTCATTGGAAACGGTCAGGAAAAATGGCAGTGGTACGATCACTGCTGAAAATTTGGAAATGCCAGAATCATCGAGTGCTTCTATTCACTCAAGGACGACAAATGATGCACATCCTGGAAGGATTAGTACAACATGAAAAATATATGTATTTGAGACTTGATGGATCTACGCCGATGGCTGAAAGGCAAGAAATTATTCAGAAATTCAATACGGATCCGTCGTATTTTGTGTTCATATCGACAACGCGTGTCGGTGGGTTGGGCATAAATTTGACTGGTGCTGATCGTGTAGTTATCTATGATCCTGATTGGAATCCAGCAACTGATGCTCAGGCAAGAGAACGTGCATGGCGAATTGGTCAAGACAAACGTGTTACAATTTATAGACTGATTACTGTTGGTACAATAGAAGAGAAAATTTATCATAGACAGATATTCAAATTATTATTATCCAGTAGAATTTTGGATGATCCACGACAACGAAGGTTATTTCAAACATCGGATTTAACGGAACTATTCAATCTAAACGAACCAATTAAAGGCGAAACCACAGAATCTGATCGGCTCTTTGCTAATTCAAAGTTAAATCCAAATAATCTTCAGGATAAATCTATGAAAAATTTAACGAAAGATCGTAAAAAGAAACGGAAAGAAAAACAAATTGCTGCACAATTTGAGGGAGAAGAAGTCTCATTTTTAGTGGGTCGCCGTCTCGGGAAATCTAAAGAAGAGACTTCGCCAGTCATGGATGACGACAATTATGTACTCAATAAGTTATTTTCTAAAACAAGTGAGTTCCTCAAATTAATATTCACAATATATAAGTTGGAAATAGTTCAAAACTAAATGTTATCAAATTTGTTTCTATCAGCTGTGAGTTCGGCATTGGAGCACGAAAGAATATTGTCAGGGGCAAAAATGAATACAAGCTCAGAAACACCAATGCAGAGGTTAGCTCGTGATGCAGCGCAAGAAAGTATGGATTTCGTACGGCAATCGCGAAAATGGTGCTGGAAACCATCTTGGCATAATTCATAATTTAATCTTTATTTTTGATAAGGCTACAGTGTATTTTACTATATAAAACTTTATAGAAAAATATGTAAATGCTTGTACATACTGAAGTCAGAAGTAACTCTTTCATAAAGCTCTGCAGGAAAAAATCATCTCTTAATTCGATTCATGAAATCCACATGGAATTCGAACGAAAATAATATTGGTATCTGTACACGTATGAAATAAATAGGTAAGTGTTCTCCATATCGCATATTTGTGAAGGAATGAGTAGCTCACTCCTTAATGTTTTAGAAACTCATCAAGCTTTGGGCCTTTGCGCCCTAGAGGATCTTCTGGAAACATTACGTAATCCCCAACAAATGTTGGAACAAGCAATCGTTTCTCAATAGTCTCACGCCATTCTGGTTTTTCGTCCCACAAATCTCGATATTGATCTGAAGTGACGATGATTCCTTTGCATTTTGTAGCATAATCCACAATGAATCTGTACACAGATAAGTAAGAATGAAACGTCAGAAAAATAATTGACAATTTTCAAGCATTCTAATTGTACCTATCGTCATATGACACGATGTTTTTGCCGCCTATTTGTCTGCTTGGTGTGAAAATAACATCACCTCGACGATACCAACTTTCGAGATATTCGCGTCCTTTTTTGCGCTGATGTTGTGGTAGAAAAATTTTCACAGTATGCCCTCGTCCACGGAAATAATCATACACCAATTTCAAACCCATTTTGGTGAAAACGTTGCTGTGTGAATATCTGAAATTCATAATTGAGCGTGATATTGAGAAAAGCGAGTTAGAGGGAGACGTGAGATGCACGTTCCTGTCTGAATTCCCGCTAAAGTTCCTCTGATAATCATGATCTAATTATGCTGGAATTAAATACATTCGTAGTTCTGGTGAGAACTTGGAGAAAGAAATTGCTACGAAGAATTTGAGTTCCCATAAAGTCAAATGATCACTAAGCCGGATAATTGTAAGTTTTCGATTGAGAATCCGAAATAGCCAGTCGTTAAAGGATAACGTGTAAAAACAAGTATTTGAATACTTACCCAATTGCCACATTGCAACCATCAACAATGATTTCACGTAGTTTGCCCTGCAATTTTTTCTTGCCTTTTCCTTTTTTCTTTGGAATTGCTATTTGACTCTGGGAGGGTGGTAATTTTGGGCGTGGCTTTTCAATAGGTTGAAGACATTCTTTCTGGTGATTACTCTTATCACCAGTCGTGTCAACGAAAAATAGTCCTTTAGGAGGCTTAAAACCGTTCACGCCTCCATTCATTCTTTCATTAGTTTTACCACTAGTCGAATCCCATATCACCGCAATCTCATCTTCTTTATCTGCCTTACTATTAGTTGCTGTAAAAATTATCAGTAATGATTTCGTTTGAATGTTCTAAATCTCATCAACTCGTACCATTTTTCGACATCATTTGTTCATGTATTCGCAATGATCGCCGCCGCTTCCCGTTCTTTTTTGGAGAGTTTCTTGGCATCGTTTCAGATACAGTTTTGTCTAGATCTACCAAAACGATATCACATGCTCGTGACGGCATTGAAGGCTTTGGCTCATCATCATCACTTAGAATAACGATAGTTTCATTAATATTATCAGTTTTCTTTTTTTTAGCAGGCGGAACATCATCGCCTTGATCATTTCGAAAACGTTTCGCAGCTAAATTAATTACCAATGAAGGATCTGTATTGCTGTAATTGAAAAAACACTTCATAAATATTTTATTAAATAATCGTCATTCAATATAGTCAAGAGTAGTGAAATATATACCAGGTATTACGCACGCGGCGATCTAATGGACTTTCGTAAACTGTCCGCAGTGGCAGTCGCACCTGAACATTTGACAATTTGTCAGTCAAATCATTAATTCTTCTTTTACATTTGACTTCTCGCTTTTTTACATTTTTCTTTTTGTTCATTTCCTTCAATTTCGGAGTGAATGCATCACAAATAACGACAGAGTCATTCATTGAATCCATCTTTTGACGATTATCCAAATATTGCGCAACTGTCGACATGTGGTCTCTCATTGGATTTTGTTTGGTGTGCTGACTTGTACAGTCAATTTCCTTATTGTATAATTTTGTATTAAATTTTTCAGCAGCTGAATGTGACTTTTGTAAAATTGATGCATATACTGTCATAATTGGTCGAAGGTGACGGAATAAAAATGGAACTTTCATTTCATTATACCCAACTCACCAAAATTTCTATTTGTATCATCCACACATCCCCATCATATTCCAGGACGGACAATAAATATTGGTTGATGCCATTAATTGCTGCATCAATATCTAATCAAATGAAATATTTTGATTGACTTTGTACCATCTGTTATGATATGAAGAAAAATATAATCGGAATAAAATATTCGGGAGAATCAAGTGTAGAAGTTCTAGTTCCTATGTCAGTTTGTTTTTGCAATTAGATTTCCTGCACACCGCCATCAATCTCGAGAATATTGTTGTATAATATGTTCTGATTTATCTATAGTATCGAGAATCGATTATTATTATTATTATTCAAACTGATTATTTTTAAATTTCGATAAATCGAAAGTCGATACTGATTCTTTTCATCTTGAAATTTATTTCGCGAGGGGAATTGGTAAGTGAAATTGGGTATAATTAACTCGATTAGTTCTATATTTATCAATAAAATTGCGTAAAATCAGAGTTACGTTATATTTATTTTATTATCAACAATAATCGAGCCAAAAAATGCCGATGGCCAAAGAAGCGGCCCAGGGTGACAAAATTGGAAGTAATTACTCCAGCCAGTAGAGAGCACATCGTTCGTGACATCATTATCGTCGTAATATTCGATAGATCGAATTGATTAAACGACCAACTTCAGAACCACTTATTTCTCCGACTTCTCCATCGACTTGTCCAGCTGATATCAAGGTAGATGATAATAATTAAAATTTTTCCACCCTTAAAATTGAAGAAGTGATATTTTTCTCATCACTTTCTATCAATTTCTCGAAATTCTCAAATTCATCAATTTCATTAAGTATAAATGTGTTGATGATATTCAAATTCTCCCGCGCAATAATCGCATTTTCAACCTGTCTGGCACTATGTTTACAAATCACAAAGCCACCACGAAGGTGGCGTTACCGTCGACTAATTCTACAACGTCCCAACACTCTCAATAGTTCATTACTTGACTTCATTCACTCCAGGCTTTTGACATTTCCCGTTATTTGTTTACATTTTAATGTCTTTGTGCATTAAATAATTATCGCTGTTGTTATTCGTTACTTGATATAGCGAAATCAAATGTAATGTGGAATTGTATATCTGCTCGGTTATTGTTCATGTTGATAATGGGAGTATTGTGAACGAGTAGAAGAGTTACGAGCTTATACTGCATATGGAACGTCCATGTGTATTTTGTTAGTTTATTCATGTTGATAACAATGTCATATCAGGGGTCACCCTTTTCTGCTGTATACGGCCCAGATGATTATGAACTTGATGACGATAATGAAGAATATTTGGACGATGACCGGGATGTTGATGATCAAGATGAAAGCGACGAAGGTAAAGATTTGAAAGATTAAACTTCTTTCTGTTATCATCTCACGAAGTTTTCAAATCGCTGTTAACAATCAATGGCTTCATCTTTTCATAAAATTTTATGTAGGAATATTGTAATAAGCATTTACCAATTCATCAATTTTCTCGGTCATTGATTTGTTTATTTATTTATACTCTTTGTCCGTTTGTGTACTTATTAGCGCGTGGTCGAGATATCAGAGTGATTACTTGAGCAAAAAAATTATCTTCATGGCTTGAATATTAGCTTATTAGAAGAACATTTATCAGGATAAATATTAGAAATTAATAGTTGTATATTGAGTTCATGGGTAATTGATACATCAATTGTTTTACAGATACCGAGGAGGCAAGCGAGACTGATATGGGGAAGTCGGAGGAATACACTGAAATAAAGGAACAGTAAGTATATTAAATTTCGATTTTGTAGAAATGGATTGTAGCGTATTTCATCCTAAGCAATTTGTATTCATATTGTGTGGAAGTTTTCCATGGAAATAAACAATCATAATCATATTCGAGTGTACTGAGTATGACTTTTTTCGCAGGGTTTATCAGGACAAGTTGGCGAGTCTGAAGAAACAACTCCAACAACTTAAAGACGGTAGTCATCCCGAGTACAATCGTAAATTAAAACGATTGGAAGCACAGTATAATGAAAGGTACATAAATTTCATGAATTATCATATTAGATATTGATTACATATTATTACATTTTAATGAATGATATTGATTATCAATGTATAACTAAAATTTTATAAAATTGTTTCAGATTGCGGATGAATATCATTCATCGGGATTATCTTGTCGAATGGGTCGAGAGAGATTATATACTCGAAAAGAAAGCTGCTGTGAAGGAATTTGACGAAAAGAAGATTGATCTGAAGGAGAATTTGCTCACGGATATGGAAGAGAAAAGAAAAATGATCGAGTGTGACCGACAGTCAATGGAATTGACCGGTGACTCTATGGAGGTAATGAAATGTTTATTAATCGAACACTTGATTCTCAATTTTCATTCGTATCTTAAAAGAATAAATTTCAGGTGAAGCCAGTGATGACGAGGAAATTACGGAGGAGACCGAATGACCCAGTACCTGAAAAAGTGGAAAAACGCAGGAAGCCACCACCAGCGCAATTGAACTACCTGTTGGATGAGAAGGAGATCGAGAGTGATTTGAAGGCGATTAGTAGAGGAAAAGTTTTGACGACAGTACGAAAACAAGGTATTGATTTATGCAATTCATAATTTCTGTATAATACTAAGAAGATGAAAGAGAAATCTGTGTCATTAATTGATATTCTGCTTCCAGTTGGCGGTATCATACCGCAATATGGTGCGGTAAATCTTCCAACTGCGCCTATTCCACCCGTCGTCGATACTAATCAAGTTGAAACTAAAATAGAAGATGGGAAATTGTTGTATGAAAGGAGATGGTTCCATCGTGGACAACCTGTATACGTGGAAGGTATCGACATGACTAGATTTGGAGCAAACATATCCGCAATTGGAACTGAAGCTGTAAGTTAACTATGTATATCTATTAGAGTGGCACGAAACACCAACTTTTTTCTCATTTTCATTGTCTTAGTCAAAAGAAAACTATAGGGAACTACACGTAACAAATTCCTTGATTTACCTATGATCCACTGTGTATTGCTAAAATTGAAAGATTGTCATTGAGACTGAGGGTGCATGTAGTTATTTCATTCTTCCTTGATAATAAAGAGCATCAGATCAAAATGGGAAAAAAGATGACGTTTCAGATCTTCCTACTATAAATAGGTGGTTACAATAAGCAAAAATTGATCACATAATGATTTTATTTATGAATTATTTCCAACAGATCTGGGTCAAGAAAGTGTCGGATGGAAGTAAAGTGCGCATTTACACATCACAATTAAGTCGCGGTAAAATATCAATAAAGCGCCGTGCTTCATAACAGTCACAGCCGCGGATCGTCCTTAGACTGGCAAGATCCCGTGGCTCATCCTCGTGCGGTACATCGTCGGGCTTCTATTCACGTCTCCCGTCAACGTATGATGATGCCTCAGCCTAACACTGCTCGTTTTCTGCCACCAATAAAACCAGACTTTTTGGTGATATTGTAGCGTGGCATACATCCATACGAAATATGAGAATACAAGGAGAATCATCATGGCGAGGAGGGAGTAAGTGGTCCAACGAGCAGGTGGGAAATTGTCGTATTTATTGGTCGAATAAAAGTCCGCGGCAACGATACATATGTATGATGAACCAAATGTCAATGGTGTGATGATCATGCATCGGATAATGTCGACACGTATGTTGCGAACGTAGAGCTCATGCTCGTTTTGTTTCAAACATAGCCAAATTAAAATGGAACGTACTGCTGGGTAACGAGGGGTACGCTCAACATCAAAGCGATATCCACATAATTCGCAGCTACTCCTATTGCCTTCTTCTAACCATCGTTCTAAACATGGCAAATGAATTGCACCCATCGTCCCCTAACAGTTGTGGATTCATACGTGATTGTAATTATACAATATGAACTTGTCAATTAATTAGTATTAATATATTGTTTATAAGATTGTGTAATAAAAGTTACCTTGCATCTGCATGGATAAATAATTGGATATTCTGTAGTATCATAACAAATTCGACAAACTTCTTTCGATGAGCTCTCACTGAATGTTATTGATTCAATTGACTCCGATTCTGTTGGTTTCGGTGTTGCAGCTTCTGTTGCTACTCTATCAATGATCCCATGCAATATGCTCGTGATTGAGTCATTCTTGGTAGTCATCGCTGATCAATTTTGAGAATTCAATGTCAAGTTTTATTTAAATGGATGACAAAAAAAAACAAAATAAAAAAACAAATGAGATTCTTATGTAAAAATTTTCTATTTTATATGTGAAGTTTACAATTCCATTACATTCCAATGACGAAAAAAAAAGGAAACAAGTTTCTATATGTGCAGAATTAAAATTATAGACAGAATTATTCGGCCATCATATCAACACTGAGACAATCCTCGCCAATATTACTCGGTGATGTCTCAAGCTCACCAATTTCATTCGATTCACTGTCCAAGGACGGATCATTACTGAACATCTCTGTTGGGACTGTTGGCGGTGCTTTTTCAGGCACCAATTCTAGGTACGTCTGACGTGACTCCAAATGTCTTTCTACTTCCTCTGGTGTCATATGACCATCTGACATCATTGATACAACATTATTCGATGATTGGACAGATAATGGTGGATTGTGTTGGGCTTTTGGGGTTTTAGGTGCTGGTTTTTTCTTTTTTGTTGTACTCGCAGGTTTTATTGTCGTAGTTGGCCCTTGGGGTGTGTGATTATTGACATTAACCTCAACTTTTTTTCGTTTTGGCACATCTACCCGTGATGCTTCATCCTCCGACGACTCAGTCTCGTCACTCTCACTAAAAGATGCGTCTACTTTTTCGTATTGCAGTAAACGATCAAGGAGAAAACTTTTATCTCTATTCACCTTCAGCAATTTCCGCTGTGTGGATCGTAGTGCTTCTTGAAAACATTCATTTTCCTGCGCACATAAGTCAAATTACAGTCAAGAATATTCATTATGTTCTACACCTCTCTCTCTCTCACTCTCATATTCAATCATACTTACGTAGATGAGGAATTTGAGTTTACGTTTAAGATTACGATACTGATCCTTATAGTTCGGTACTTCTTCTTCAGGGCTATCTTCTTCGTCATCCTCTGCCTCTGCATTGTTGTTGGCCATGGAACGACAATACCATCCTTCTAACATTGATCATGTGTATCTGAAATTAAATGTAATTGAATTTCCACAAATATACAGATGCACAAGTCATATTTTCTAGGTTAATTTTAGTAAATAATGCGATAACGTGAATAAACGTAAACATGAGGAATTGACACTAATGAATTGGTCAATCATAATAAGACTTGTTGGGATATTCAATTAACAAATAAAACACGACTTACTCTTGAACAGGGCAAACGTTACGCAGCCTTCGCAAATATTTGCGGTGATTGATTATTTCGGAGATAAATAAGAGCTCACAAAGAAATTTGTGAAAAGTTTCCATATCGCGTTGATGTCCTCGTCGATTAAGCGTTAACTTCATATTGTTACGGACTGATGTTAGCGCCACGCCACGACGATTATTCAAACTAATGACGCGATGTGCGGAACTTCTAGAGAAATTGTGGATGTTTGGGGTAGAAATTAAATCACCACTGTGGGTCAGTTAAACTGACTCAGTTTGACTACATTTCAGGTGTAATAAATAGCAATGGCCAATCGCGATGCTGTAAGGCCCAAACGTTGGGTTATGTTTTGACTTCCGATGTGGTCGAATTTACACAGGGTCTGTGAACCACTGTGAACCCGTAATTTTATTTTGATACTTCTGATTTTGTTCATAAAAATTATATTGAAAGGATAGAAACGTGCCACATTGTGGTTGTGAAATTATTTAGTTTGATAAAAATTTATTTGGGAGAAACTGCCAAAATGCCTAGTTTTATGAATACGCTTCATTATTCGGTAAGTATTTCTTTGAAATTAATTCTGTGTTTATGGGTGGAGATATTGATGTGTCTAATTATTGTATTTTCAGCATCACAATCATGGTGATATTACATCAGATTTTGAAAGTTTACGAATATCAGCATTGAAAAAAGCTTGTCGAATATCTGATTCGATTGAGGGTGTAACCATCGGTCCTAATTCCAATTGTAAAAATGAATGTAGCGAAAATGCTGAAAATGAACAGAACAATTGCAACTTCAGTGTATCGAGAAATAATCCTGCATCGCCAGTTATTCAATCAAATCCATTACCACGTCATGAAACGACGCTTTCTGAGAAAAAACGCCAGTTCGAAGATAATCTCGAGCGACGTGAAAAAGTTACAAAGTTTATGGAAAGAAAAAAACAAGATATGGAAAAGGCAACTAAATTGATGTGGAGTGAGTTGGCGATGATGGCTGAAATTCTTGCCAACCAGAGAGAAATGGAAAAAGCTGCTGAGCTTGCAAAGACTGAGGCCGAAGAGGAAAGGATTATACAACAAAATGAACGTACGAAGCGTCATGAAGATCAATTACGTGCACAGAGACTGCAGGAAAGAAAAGAGCGATTTGAGAGAGAAGCTGAGGAAATTCGGATATGGAAAGAACGGGAAGGAATTATTCAGGAGATTCGAAATAATTTTCGTGAACGATATAGAAATGTTGGAATGCTATCGAAATCATGCAAGGATAAAAAATCACTCTTACAAATGTTGGGACCTTATACGACTAAATTGAAAGAACTAACTCAACAGATGGAAGTTATAAATGAAAAAGCCCGCAGAGGAGAATTATCGGCTGCTGATGTTCAATTTGCCGAGCAGCTCGCACGGCAGGGTGACGATGTGCTGAATGACTGTGCGTCAGAGATTGCGCGTATTGACACCGCTTTTGAGGAAGGAATCAGACGTGAGCATGAGGTGCGTCTGGCAGAAGCAAATGCTCAAATCGCAAATGCACGCTTACAACAGTCTGCCATACAAGCCAATAACGTTGCCGGACCAATACAACAAATTAGTCAGAGTGGATTGGAAGTCATTCAACCTGTTGGAAGATTGCCTGAAACACCACCTAATGAAGTTGCTTCCAATGTTATTGAGACCGGCGCCACAACGACTGATTCTTCATCAGTCGAAACTGTTATAGATGAATATGATCAAGAGGCTTATCAGATTTACCAAAAGGTTAAAGATTTTTTGGCACAATATACGGCATCACCAGCTTTCATCGAATTTAGAAAAGCGCCAGAAATAAAAAAATTCAGATTTGAGTGCCAGAAAGCTATAAATCAGCCTCTTAATACAATTGCTGTTGTAAATGGATCTCATTTGACGGAGAAATATAATAAGTTGCATCAACTATTGATTGGTCAATCATCGCTCAATGTGTATCAACATCCACAGGGTCCCGTCTACTGTCGAAATTTGCTGGCAGAGAAAATTGTGGTAAGAGTCAATCGCAAATGTATACCTAGTTCTCTTCAGGCGGTCCAATTTTTTTAGAAACTTTCTATTGTGTGCTGCATAAAATAAATTTAAAAAATGAGATATTAATCTGTTCTATTGTAAGTCTGATTAACGTTTGGATTTAATCATTACAGAGTCAGGGAGAAACTCTCGTCTCCAGCAAACCCGAGTCAGCATTTGGGATAGCTGCTGTTACTGTTGCTCTGATGTCTGATTTCCCACATTTTGCAGATCTTCTGATAGCTCACTTTTACATGGCTTGCCCCTATCTAGTGCCCTTTTTCCCACCGAAACTTCAAGCACAGACAGATGAAAATTATTATGTGACATTAGGTTACAAATACATCGACGGAGTAGTGGAAAAAGAAACTAAATTTTTGACACGTATGTCAGGGATTATGAGACTTTATGCAGCAATTATTGTCGCTAATCCACGGCGTAATGTAACCAGTCCACGCATCTTAGGTTTGAAGACTGCATGGCGGTGGCTAGCTGCGACAATCAATTATGGTGAGTGTCACGACACAAATTTCATCATTATTTTTCACATTCGATTTTCTGACGCCTTTCTTTTATGTGTGTTTATAGAAGTACAACCGAAATTTGCTGACATATGTGCGACTCTGATTTTTGACATGCTCGAGGTCGTTGGCAATGCGCTCTGGCTAGCATATCCACGACAATGCCCCAAGTTGTTGATGTTATTGAGGCAACATTATTGCCCTCAAATTCAAAATTGTGGTGGAGTTGGTGGCGGTCCGGCGACGCGTCTCATAACATTTCTCAACGATTGTATTGCTCAAAACTTTATTCATCCGCCAAATGGCCAACTGCCACCAAATTTCTGGTGAAATCAAACCACGATATGAATCGATTTGTAAATATGGGGATGTGAATTGATGGAAAAAATTGGGTGAGAATCATTGGAAAATATAATACCATATTTTTGATTGCTGGCTGAGAGTAAATCCGTAAAAATATTTGGTGTTTATTATGCATGATCATGTGTCTGTCACAATAGACTTGCAGAGAAAAGTAAAAACTCAATGTCAGTAAAATAGTTCTAGGTATTAATAATAACGAACGCTAGTGACAACAGATTTTATATCTTCGACATCATAATTGTCTGATGAATACGCAGCGAAACCCAAGATTCCATATGGCTTCAACTTTGCGACCCACTCATCAAGGTATTGCACCTTTAATAGATATTGTTCAATTTGTTCCCGATGTTTAGCTACATGACGAGAAAATGAAAACGGAGAATCAATATTAGAGTAGATTGAAATAATAAAATAAGAAATAAACAAGAGCAAGAAATTAAATTACTTGACAGTTTATCATTGACCATAATTTGATAGGGCGGCAGAGGACCCAGACTGTCGAGAATAAATAGTGAGTTGACACCAGGTAAGGTGTGTTTGTGGCAATTAATAACTGGTGCTTCCAAGACACCGACCTCGGCCTGCTTTCCTGCGACCATTTGCAGAGCAGCCAGTTGTGTGTCACTGTCTGCATCAATCAATCAACGTTTTGTCACGCATACGTACTTGAATATGTGGAAAAGTTTTTTGTTTTCACCGTATATTTTATATACCCACCTAAATTATTTCCAAAGAAAGAAGGATTTTCGCCTTTGGACTTTAAGTAACTGAAAAATAATCCAGCCGTTCCTACTTGTTTGTGTCGATCTGGAATCGCACAGCTGTGGCCTCGTAAATCCATAATGTCCTGAGTTTTGGAACATAAGAAGTTATTATTGATATCCATTATGTAATTATGTACCTAGTTAGTATAAGGATTCAAACTGACTTCAACGTTCTGAGCAATTTCCTTGGTCACAATAATGTCGGCATATACGCCTGGTGTTTTATGAATATTGAAACGGTGTGCAAAGACGATACCCACTGGAAGGAGCACTCCAGCTTTCCATTCCTTATTCAATGGCAAGATGGCTGCAACGAAAGAGCAATAAACAATTGGTGCCGCATAATTTTAGTAGAACACAAAATTGATGTATATGCGACTGAAGATTGTGCGATAGAGTGATCATATCGATTTTTTCATGGTTGTACGATGGATTAACCATCCTCTATTTTGTTGAGAGAAATTGATGAATAGTCAATTTTCAAAAATCTGGAAGCAAAACAATTGAGAAGTGAGAATAACAATGCGCACCTATGTCGACGATATCGTCAGGTACCGGTCTATCAGATCGTGATTCATGAAGTACAACCACTGGTATATCAGTCGCCATCTCAATAATTTCAGCGATAATTTCAAAAAGTTCAATTGGCAGAGAAGGAACCAGATGTGTTGTTAAAACAAGAGGAGTTTGATTAACGTCCAGCAATTTCCCTCCAATTCTTGAAGGTGAAGATAGTTTTTTCGGCACTGCAACCTTGACCGGTTTGCTTGAGCCCTGGTACATTTCCGAAATAAAAACAAATACAAATACGAGAACAAATGTAATCTTTGTAATACGTTCATTTTTCTGTTCATAAAGACTCTGTGGATAACTCACAATTACAACCGGATCGAGAATTGGAATTTTCGTGCTCTGTTTGGTAACGGCAGGAAGTGGTGGAATGCTGGAATCTATTGACTCCACTTTGCTCTTCAACTCCGGTTTCATAGCCGCAGCCACAAGGTTTGGTTCAGGTTCTTTCATCGTCTCCAATGATTCATTAGCACTAATCGTTTTGATCAATGTTACTCCTTTACAAGACGCACTCGTTGCTGCAGGCATAACGCAAGATTCTTCGGCCGGGGCCTTGACCTTGTTCTCTATCACGCTCCGTTCACTACGGCTGGTTTGAGACGTCACGGCTGGACGTGGAAAGCTCATTTTTCTGCTAATAATTTCGACTTCTATAATTATAATGATGGAATTATAAATAAGGCAAGGGATTAATCAATGCGGTGAAGAGTTAGGCTCATGTGTTTTTGAGTAGGGAAGAAATGAAAATACAAAATAGATGTGCCACGTCTTAAGCACGATAATCAATTCCTAAACTTATGCGTCCGTTATGTTTACGAAACAAGTATGTAGTATCGCTCTCTTGGAGATGGAAAGACATTCTTACTTACCGGTTTCTATACTCAGGCTTTGCCAAGCAACGTCTTATGTTAATGGGAGAATAAGATTCACTACTAAAAAACGTAATGTTAATTATGTATTATAATAGATTTTTTTCCGTCTTTCTCTCATATAGAGGAGCAAAAAGCGTGTTATTAATGTGTTAGAGAGACAAAACATTTTGTATTACCTTGTCGATCAGTCTCAGGGCAAAGCAACCGCTTACTTTGAGCGCTTGTTACTTATTGTGCTCTTGAAATGTCCCCGCTCAATGTTCTTTCATACTTATCACCCATCATCCAACGCACACGTGGCTATATCGTGCGTACTGGCTGTCAAATGTAGTGGCATAACATTTAAAGATTGCATTTTATATTGATTATTATAGTAAAGCGGACTGGTTATTATTCTGATAAAAATCCGAGTGGAAATATTCCAATAATTTATGTTGCGCTATCATTAAGTTTGCAACCAATTGAATTGTTATTAATAATTCACGATCTTACCGACTCGAGACACGATAGATTTCGTCAATTCACACTTCAATTTCATTCATTTTAGAATATCCCAGTCATGTTTTCATCAGTCTTCACTGAATATAAATATTAATATTAATTCTATTATTAGATTGCTGAATCGTCAGAGCTTCACAAACGGACGAAAGTCCCACCGACCGGAAGTTGAATAAGAAACGGCCGATGAAGACATCGCCCGGGTGCATAGCTCACGTGCCTTATCACTTTTTATTCTCAAATGCAATACCACACTGTCTGAGATCAACTGAAGGAGGTAACTCGTCATCGTCTGGTGATAATGCGTATCTTGCTGCGTTTCGTCAAAGGTTTCTCCAAAAAACATGTATGTATAATATGTATGTATATTGATGGAAGATAAGAGAAACAAAAATATTGTTTGAGCATAATTCTCGTAGTATTAACTGTAATGAGCTTCTGAGAATAATTCTTACGTGATGTGCGAATGAAATTGATAATGCTTCGTGCCATAATTTTATATATTTTTTTCCGAGTTTGAAAAGGAAGAAGTGAAGAGGAAAAACTGGTTCGCTGAATAGAGAAGATTGCCGAAAGTAGCTCGTGGAATAATAAAAGAATTGGATGTAATTGTCTGTCGGAATTTTTTATCATGAATGATGTAGAATTTTTGTGACTGTGCAAATGCAATCAATTTAAAGCTTTCATGTTAGTGACGATGACAATGATGTGTCTTATCTTCGTTGGATAGTATGGAAAGTGTTGGTGTTTTATGTCCCGGGTAGCAGTGGTTCCATAGGTTTCCGCGTTCCAGATGAACGCTCGATGGATTATAGATATAATTCTCTTGACGTGTATGTATGACCGAAGAGAACGTCGAAATAACGGCCGGAGATATCCCATAAACCTGAATAGTAAAGTGAGAGATGGATGGGAGAGAATAGAAAAATCTGAGAATAGAAAAACAGTCACGTAGCTGATACCCGTGACATATAAACATAACAGACGAACTCAGCATACCTGAATTCACCCAAGAAAATAATTTATTGAGTTAATTTATTGGTGGCTGAAATTGATGGACCATATAGAAGAAGAATAAGAGAAGCAGCGTGGGATAAATGAGATGAGAGAAAAAAAACTGTATATTTTTATACTAAAACGATATTGTACAAAAAAATTGATGATGATGCCATGTATTTTCTTGAGTGACTTGTGAACCAGGAATATAGCACTGCCATTTTTGGCAAGGACAAATTTTATTTTCGTCGATGATTTTATCATGAGGTATTGTTAGATTTATCACATGTATAACTGATAAGTATTTCATTGACAATTTTCATCACTTGTATATTGTACTTTCGAACGTATCATTATGTCACTCATTAAATAATACTTGAATCAGCAGGTGCAAAGGCAACAATTTTCTCAGATGCAGTATCAGGATAAATATCGCAGATGTAAAAAGAAAAGACGAGCCGGAACCGGCAAGTGGGTCACTGTCAAGCGGCGTCTTCGAATTGTACAATCACGAATGCGATTATGCTATCACCCTCTATCACGCATAGTAGTGTTCTGTCATAACTACTTTCTTCTCAAGTAGTTGCACTCGCGAAATAAATCAGAAGATCAATAAAATGAATGAAGACTATCTAATATGACTTGACATATGTATGCGATGAGATTGACCGGTATGAAGGAACGCTAAATATGAAGATTATGAAGATTACGCCGGAGAAGAAGATGAAGGAGAAGATGCAGATGATGATGATGATAAATTCTTATGTGAGCGTTTTAATGCAGACGCGACAACAGACCCGTAGAAACTGATGGGCCACTACTCGGCGGGGCCCGACATGCCACCGCCGAGATTCCACAGCTCCTTCCTCCTACTCGGTTGCTTACGGCAGCCGGTTGTGTGGCTCGATGATCTTCGTGTCCGCGCGTGTAGAGAGCGAGGGAATCAGAGATAGATAAGAAGAAGACGGAAATAGAAGCTATACTACTTTTCTATCGGTCTTGGCCTCGCCCTATCGTCATCAGCACGCCTTAGTACATCCATTATCATCATCATCATCTTCATCATCACAATAAACATCATAAACATATGATTAGGAAAGTGTTGGCGATATTGATGGCGTACAATTGACGTCAGCGGTACACTTGTCTTTATCATGCGACACGAAGATTGACCAACGAGGTTGAAGTCTCTTCATCTTTGACAATGTACATACAAAGCAATTTTGATAAATAGGAAAATATATTGTTCACACTTTTTTATCCGCGCTATTTGCGACAAACCAGCGGTATGCTCGTCATCTACCGGCTGACGTCATCGCTTGTATGACGCTATTGAGGTGTCCGGATGAGAGTGCCGCAGGCGATTCAGGATTCCGTGTGCGTTCTCATTCACGTGGCGAAATAATGAAGAAATTGTTCGACGTAGCCTTATTGTAATTAGTCACCCACTTTGGCATACGATTCTCAGTATAGTGTAGGTGTGGATATATGCTTTAAATGCACGCGAATTGAAGAAAAGCCGAATTATCAAATATCTTCACCTGAATTTTTTCGTCTGCGAATTGTATAAAAGCATGAAAAGATTGAATAGTAATTTAAGGGCTTTGATATCGTTTGGAGACTTATTTTGATTTGAAGTTAAAAGAATGCATTTGACATTTCTTATTGGTGAAGTTTTGATTCATCAGTGAGGAATGCGACAATGAAATCGGCAGAAGAAAAATATGTGATCTCGAGCTGAAAGATAAGAGTGGTTGCAGGTGATGAAAGGCAGAGGAAAGGGCTAAGCACGATGACAATAAGCACAATTGTAGATAATGTGAATGGTAGTTTGAGAAATTATTTGCTCCTTCAATATTTTCAATTCAATTAAATATATTGAATTCTTTAAGATCAAGGAAATATGGGTGAATTATTGGCTTTTACTATTGTTCGGATGGTGGAGAAGATTGACGAGGTAATAGAAAAGAGTTGGCGGTATGCGTGGGCTTTGCAGCTCAAGCTCTTTAACGATAATTATTTTTTTATTCATCATACATAAAGTTTCACAATATACTAATAGCTATGGAATACAATTTGTTGAATTCTTATTGGAGTTTCTTGATAAATGTGGATAATTTCATTGCTGGCATTGCAAGAAAGAAGTCATTGCTCTGTAAATCATAATTATATTATAATGTTTCGGAATTATTTCAGGTAGAAGTATACTTAATTGGTCACTCAAACAGTTCGATGACTTTATACGGAAATTGAAGACAATTATATATATGACTTAATCATAAATGAATAATGAGCATTGGAAATATCCATTTACTGGGTTACGTGTATACTGATGGAGAATAATTACGACTCATACAGAACACGGAGGCGATCAGGAAAAATGAGTGAACGATTGACAGTGAGTAAAAATATTGTTACGTGCGTAGGCAAAATTTCCTCTCAGTGGTATTTTATTTTCCACTGTTGCTCATCATAGGCACTGTGCGGTATTGCTTTGTAATAATATTTGTATATTCAGTTGTATGTAGATTTGTCAACTCAACGTGTTCTAAGCAGCCTTGACCGAGACTGAGTCCGAATGAAATAGGTACATATATTCATGGATATGAATAACTTGGTATGCTATCGCATACGTGAGTTTGCCGGCTCGTTGGTTGCCCACACTTGGCCACTTCTGCATCTTCGTCATTCATTCAAAGCCGGTGATACAGTCTCATGGCAGAGGGAAAAGAGGTAGAAGGTGGAGAAAGAGGTGGAGATGCATGATACATACTGACTTGCGATCGTCGAAGCGCACCGGAAAGTTTATGCACCTCAAGCAGAACTGCGTGGAGAAGAATTAGGATTAAAGTCCTTTTTACAATTGCAATAGTTTTTTACTCTTAACTTTCCACGAAGGTGGAAGCCTGATAGAGAATCCTGAAAAGCCGAGGATTTCAGAGAATTCGTTTCGGAGGATAATTATTTTCGTGCCATTTTCCTGGTCCTGGTATATTTGATTGATAAAAACGATATGAAATTTCGGAATTTACATACCTGCGTAGATGCAAGTGGATGGTACTGTTGTTAGGATAACTGGATATGAATATTTCGGAAAGCTTTAGCAAAATACTTTGAGGAAAATTCCCAAAAATCATCTGATATTTCTTCACGAAGTGTTAATTTCCTTTCATTCGAAACATTCCAACCAGTGGAAAATAGAAATGAATAATTTCTTTTTGCATAGTGCAGTTTCACATTGACTAGGTTATTTCGATTCAATGGTAATGAAGTCGCAATCAATCGTATGGGCACATCATGCGCATCCGGAGGATGGAGAGAAGCTAGCAGACATTCCAGTGTGGTACGATCAGGTGGCAGCGCGTCGGCTCGTTGCCTCGCGACGGTTAACCTGGCCCAGAAAGCGAGCCGGAACTGTTGAAGGAATCAATGACCTTGGCACGAGTGGATAACCGCTACCCGGTGAACAACAGAGAGGGGGGCTGCGTTCATGTCTTTTTCTACTTCTCTCTTTCTTTAGTTGGCTCCCGGGAAATTCCGTGCTTCGGGTGTTGAGACGATTGAAAATATATATGAAATGTATTGCAACATGCACGTGCACCCACGGCGAGCTCATTTTTCCATCGTTATTTCAATCGGATTTAACGTGATACAACTTCTAAGCTGTTGATTTTCCATTCATTCTCCATTCTTATTCCATTGTTTGTATGGAGTCGTATATGAATAACACATAAGTCAGATACAAGAGCATATTCTCACTCTGCATATAACGGAAACATGTTATTGGATTTGGAGAAGTTATTATTGATCTGTTTAAGATGATGCGATATATCATTCAGGGCATCAAATCTGGAATGACTGATTTCGAGTTTTCCCTGATTTTCTCGTCGGTCAACGACGCGACACGACTCTCGTTTATACACATATCCATCGATTTCACTACAGTTGAAGGGGCCGGATATGGGCTATCTTATATTGGAAGGTGTTAACACGACGTGTGCCCGTATGGAATATTAAAATGGCAATGTAACATTGCACTGACATCGAGGAATGTTTATATGGGATATTCCGCCGAAAATTTACATTCGTTACTGGCTACGTCGCTTAATGTTTTTCGTGTTTTTTCATTTTATCCGATGTAAGAGGAATAATGAGGTACGCGTTTGGCAGTCCGAACATTTTGCATTCGTTGGGAGTTACATTAAATGATTAAAAACTCAATAAGTCCCGAATTGCAAAATTAGAAAATAAATGGCGAAGAAAATCTTGGGTATCGTCGGATCGCTGCTATTTGTACCGAAAGAAGGGAAACATTGTAAAATTATGTAGAATTTTCACATGTTTATTCACATTTGTAATATGTAATTTTGCAATTATCATATGCGGTTATGAAAAAGTAGCGGGCAACCAGAGCACGAGTACAATTTGAATTTAATTGCAAAAATTGTCGCGCAGCGCTGTAGTATTTGTCACGTGATTTATAACCAATGAGATTGCGTGGAACAAGTCGGAATCCGGAATTTTAGTCACATTATAAACCAATGAACGACGCTCCTGGAAATTCAAATTAATTCTGTGCCTTGTTGCACTATCTCACACTCATCAGCCTTTTCTCAGTGAATTTTTCGATAGGGCTGAACTCTAGTTGTAATTATTGATGAAAATCTATTAGAAATGATCGGGAATGATTTATGAATAATTCTACTACAATATACGATAGATGAGATGATATTGTTATGCATACGCGATTCATGCTCAATGTGTTATTTCATTCCGACTGTGACCGCCATATTCCTGATCGTCCGTTGTTTTCCGATTTCAATTTGAAAATTTATAAATTCGGAAAACCCGATTCAAAAACCGAGTCATCAACAATCGGTTTTTTTCAGCATGAAAACATCACTCATAATAAATCATGAACATTTTTTTGGTAAAACCTGAGTTTATTGATCGAATTGAAGAAAATATTGCAGAATGGAACCAGAATGGAACGTCAAAAGTGAGGTTACAATCTTACTCCGCACTTCTGAAAATCGGAGTCTGATCAGTGAAATACGGAATGGAATGCTCAACTCTACATGAACGCCATTGCGCGCCATGAAATAGCACAATGCACGTCCACTGTTCGCATTTTGTGTTGTATTCCACGAACGGGCGGACCATTATCCAGAACCATCCCGACTTCACATGCTCCATCACATGACTTCGTTAATTATGTTTACAAGTATATTGAATTGATGCTCGTAATTGATTATTATTTTGGAAAATGAAGGAATGTTGTGTCTGCGGGACTAGTGGTTCAGGATACAAATGTCCAACCTGTACTCAACGTTAGTAAGTATGCTATCGAACAATGAAAATGTCTAGAAATGTGATAGAAATATTTTTTTCATATTTGAAACAGCGTAAATTACTTTTCAGGATCTGAATGGTGTTGTATCAATTGTATTCGAGTCGCCACTATTTTTTTCAATTGATTTTTTTTTCATGTAAGTGTGGTTGAGGTGTTGGGGAAATTCAGTTGCAGTATTAACTTGGCATGGCACAATAACATGAAAAGATTGGATATACCCAAACAAATAGAAGGGAAGAGCGTGTTGATCATATCAGAATATTTTTGATATTTTAAGGAAATTTCATGTCTGGGTCAGTTGTGTATTCATGACTGTCGCAGAGATAGTTATTGTTTGAAGATTAGACATTCTGGTTAATTTTGTGTCCTGATAGACATTGTGACGACTGTTAGGGATCAGAAATATGAGTTTTTATAATGGTTAGGTATCTTCGTTCTACAAATATTAGAAAAAAATTTTTCTGTATTAAATTTGTGTTGGGAAGCGTTTGTTGGGAGGCTGTGATGATGATTTGGGTATATTATGATTGTTTCGAAATGATTTTTTTGGTTTATGTTACAGTTGTTCTGCAGTTTGTTGCCAGTCTCACAAACAAGTTGGTTGTCAGCCGCCAATTGCTGAGGCTATTGATCTAGTACAGCAAGAGAATCTTGTCAAATATGATTTTCCTACTGAAGATACGGTACCGTTGGAAAAGCTCGAACTTCTTCGTGACAGTGATGAAGTAAAAGAATGTCTGAAAAATCCTCATGTTAGAGATATTATTCGCGCAATCGTTCATCACAAGGATCCAACGAGTGCCATCGCTACAGCGATGGCTGAACCCATTTTTGTTGAGTTGGCCGATGCTTGTTTAAAAGTTGTTGAACCCCCAGACGATGACAAGCCATGCTAGGTTCTGTTTTGATTTCTTTATTTAATCATTTGAAAATTTCATTTTATTGTAGAAAGAGCGAGTACGTATTTTTTAAATGCATAAATAGATAAATTTTTGTAATAATCTTTACAGATATGAAATACATATATTCATTGTTCGATAACAACTGATAATGTTGATTGTCATAATAAGAGTTGATGAAACTTGAGATTATCGCCATATATAATTATTGGAAATGTAATACTCGAGGTCTTCAGGTATATCTGCACCGTCCATTTCTTGTCCCAAAGCGTGATATCTTCGTCTAACATGATGTGCAGCCATCTTTGGTTGTCTAGTTCTCGTAAATATCCCTTTTTTATTACCACCGACTCGCGTATATGCTAAAAATATGAATTGTTAATGCATGTAAATTAATTTGTCTGAAATTTGTGTGTGCTGCAGTCAAATCTACGTGAAAATTACTTTGGGCCGTGCGGAAGTCAGCAAAATTCCAAATGAATTCGCCGATGAACCATCCTTTTTGTCTCAAGATATCGAAGGCAATAAAATGCTTGGAGAAAAGTGCGGTTTGATATTCTTCACTCCAAACATATTCCGGGACCTATGTGAATAAAATATATAATTATCTAAAATTTATTTATATTTCAGTTTGTAGAAAGATGATTGCGGTGGGAGGTTACTTCATGTAATCCAGGCATAGTATCTGCTCCATACTCTGACATCAGAACAGGCTTGTCATGCTTCTTGTTCCATGCTATGGCCTCGTTTACTACATTATCAGTAATCATGTTCAATTTCCCAGTATTATGGTACCATGAATTATACCGGTTGAAACTGATGATATCCAGATACTGTGCCACTTTGTCTTCAGTGGCACCTCTCGCTATGGCTGCAGTTATGGGTCGCGTCGGATCAATATTCTTGGTATGAGTTGCAATTTGCTTGAAATAAGTATCAGCATCTGATGTCTGAGTTCTCGGTTCATTTGCAATTGACCACATAATAACTGATGGACGATTTTTATCTCGTCTTATAAGTTCAGAGATAGATTGTTTGTGCTTCATCAAAAGAGTAGGTGAAAAATTTTCGGTATCCACGGATGGGCATTCATCGATGATTAAAAATCCTTGTCTATCAGCCATGTCCATAACTTCGTCGCTGTAGGGATAGTGACTGGTCCTATAAGCATTAGCTCCTACCCATTTTAGTAATTCGTAATCTCTTGTCATAGTGACAAGATCCAAACCACGACCACGAATTACAGAGTCTTCATGGCGGCCGAAACCCCTCAAATAAACCTGTTTGTCATTAAGGAGAAGATCTTTGCTCGTCCATTTTACAGTTCTAATGCCGATAGGGAGTCGATAAATGTCAACTTCACTTGAATTAGCAACATTAAGTGTAACTTCGAATGTGTAGAGATAACCAGGACGCGGCGCCATACCTTGGGCCCACCATAATTCAGCTTTGTGAATTTTTATAGTCCCTGTTAATCCATCAATTGATGTATTGGTCACTGCTGTACCATCTTCATCACGAATGATTACAGAACATTCAACCTTCTCATTATCATTGAATCCTCCGGCAGTGATTATGTATTTCACCAATCCCGTGTCACCGTTGATGGATGTTTTAATAGTTATGTCATCTATGTAAACTCGAGGTTTTGTATAGAGCAGCACTGGCCTGAAACCCATGTGAGATTGTCAATCTTAAGTTATCTGTTCAGAAATTTCCCTTCTTGAATATTCGTGTTTCATAGATGTTACCTGTGGATTCCAGCGTAGTTAAAAAAATCGAAGGTATAAGATTGAACCCAACTTGTGCCATTATCTGATGATACCTCAGAGAGGCTGCCCTGTGGTATAGTCGTTTGAAGGAGCGTGTTATCTACGGCAACGGTGATACGATTTTCTGCTCCAAAGATTAGATAAGAGGTGACTTCTACTTCAAAAGGAAGATGGCCTATTTCATGGTTGGTAACTAGCGCCTCGTTCAACCACTATAGGATTGTTGAATGGCTCTTAATGGTAATACAATTTAGAAATTTGATGAGAATGTGATGTAAGATGAAAGTAATTACCACTTGTGCTTGATAGTTAACAGAGCCAAATCTTATATAAACTCGTTGGTTGCTGGACCATGAGACTGGAACAAAGAAATTTCGCTGATACCATACTGGTCCAATGTAATCTCGTAGTTTTTGCGATGCTGTGATGTCATTGTATGAAGAAGGTACTGGCATCTGTATCACCCCGGAAACATGCTGCATAATGATGAAAAAGCTGTATTAACCAACTCGTCTCTACAGTATTGATGATAATTTTTCACAAATTCACACCTTTGCCAAATGCTTGGTGAACCAACTATCGCGATGCCCCTTTAGCGAATCGTCTATTGGTGGAACAGCGAATTCCCAAAGTCCATCGAGTGACTTCACCTTAGTTGCATCAAAACAGAATTCTATCATAGGGGAATACAGAGTTTATGAAGTCTTCATCTAACTCGAGGCGCGGCTGATAACATCAATGACTGTTATGTTTTGTTTCATGCTTGATTAGAATATATCGCTCATTTGGTTGGAAAATTGCTAGAATCACTCAGAAAATTTGATTTGAATTGGAACGGCTCAAACGATTCGAGAAATGTAAAGATACTAGGAACAAAAACTTTTTCCTTGAGGTGGGCATTTTTTCTCAGATTCTGAGAAACGTTTGCTTTTGTCTAAATGATATATTGGAAAAAGTGAGAGACAATTGATATCGTTAAATTCTCGTCTGTTTATTTGTCCAGTAATAATTTTTGCTGAGTCCTCATTATATAACAATCATAATCTTTCAGGAGACCTCGAGGCGGACATGGACTTTATGTGCAATATGAGGTAGACTATCGTGCTGTGTCCCAAATTGATTAGCCATAATCGCTTACCTCTCTTGATTCGCTTTCTCTAGGGTAAAGAAGTCCTGGAAAGGCAATTGGTATTGGATTATCCATATCAGCCATGTCGATTTCGGTAGAAGAAACGGCTAAGGTAGTCAATATTGTAAGCACAAACTTCAACTTCCTCTCTGACCTTAATTGTGATAAACATGAATCAAAGCAGTTAATGGCTAATTCATTGTTTAAAGTAGTGAAAATTCAAATAGTCTCTTGATAATGAAATAAGAATTCTCGCCAGGTTTGGCAGCGCAATTTGTTTTTGTTTTAAAGTCGAAATTTTACCATTTTGCTGCTTTCATGATCTAGATTGGAGACCATTCCACTCACGCGCGAGATCAATCGTCGACTGTACCGCGAGAAGATTATTCGCAATATTAAGCAGCATCGCCTCTCTCTCAAGCACGATGGTAAACAAGCTCGCGATAAGAATTTAACTTGTGAGACATTGATCTCCGTGGCAATCAAAATACATATAACGATACAAAACAATTAATATTGCCCTCATGTAAATAACTCGCCATTGATTAGATTAGATTGAATTCATGTATCCCAATGAAGCGCAGCTAGTGACGAAGATATGAATGATGAAAGTCCTGCGGTATCTTTTTATCCGCTATTCGAAACTTCCGGAGATCTTGGGAATAGCATACAGGTAAACGCATAAATTGAAATATTAGTTTAGATACATAGCACTGCTCAACAACATGTCAATTCCATTAGAAGACAGAGTTAATTGGTATCATCATGGTAGCAAGCGTAATTGATACTAACAATCGTGATACCTTTACTTTAAGTTCCAGCACTGGCAATAGTATGGAAACTACATTTTATATGTCACAACTTCTCACCTTTTCACTTCTTGTGCTGTTTTGCCATGCTAGTCATATCTCGCAAAAAACATTAGTAATGTGCTTATTATCATTGTCATTGTGGTCGTGGTTTTCATGACAAAAAATCAAGAGCAACAGACATTATACTCAACTATTGCGAAATCTTTCCCACCTCTTATATCTTTTTCCACGTTTTTTTTTATAGTGTCGAAAACACAAGCGAAGTAGAAGATATTCGGTTCAAAAAATTTTCCAACGAACAAAGTAGTAACGGAGGGCGAGATATTTCTTATCTCGCTTCACAAAACTCCTTGAAGACAATCATCAAATATGTTTAAACATGACAATGCCATATTTTCATCCAAAATAATTGTTCTATTTACTAATTTATTGTGCTCCCATATATTAAATGGTGAAGCAACATTGTAATGCATACTGAGAAGCTGAAGAAAATAGTCTCTCGCAACACAAGGATTTTTAGCGGGTTATAAAAACCATTAGAAATATTCTTTTTGGACTGAAGCCAGCCGATTGCGCAGTGTTGAATATTACAATGATATTATAACGCACGTACATGGCGAGATTAGGGGAGTGTGCTTGGAATTGAATGGATTGCAGTGAAACACGCCTGCTAGTCAGTCTTGTTTTTATTCTTTTCTTTGACTATATGTATAATTCTATTTATCCCATTAATTACTCGCAAGAATAACAATCCATAACTGATAGAAATTATAAATAGTTTTCTTACATTTTTCAGCAGACGAATGTTCAAGGCGAGCGCAGATAGTATCTTCAAAATGTTTTCTTGGTTCTCATCCCCGCCCAGATTCTTCCGCTTATCACCCAACTATACCGTTCAGAGAATGCACCATGGAGGTGTTTAGAAAGACGAATATATTCAATGATAATGTACGAGCTCTGACAGTCTAAATTATGTGCAAAAGGAAATGCGCTTATACTCGTGTATATTCACCCCTATTGAATCACTGCGATGATACGTTTTGCCTTCAGATGTGCTCCCATCAAGTGACTTTGCACGACTAGATGAACATCAGCGGAGTTACCTATCCTATCTCGTTTATACCGGTCTTTCGTCCTCTTTCCACCAGCTCTAGCCATGCCGTACGTATAACAGCCGCACATATTTATCTTCATATTATTCAACGTACTGACTGTCGAGTGAGAATTTAATGTATAAGCAACTGAGGAACGGTGACCGTTTTTTATGGTTTAATTATGCATCACGGATTTTATTTGGTTTGGCTGCGAAGTTTTTCAAGAGGTTGGTTGTGTCTTGCAACCTTTTAAGTATTCCATTGCTAAGAAATGTTTTCCAGACTATTATATCTCATGCCAGACCAAATAATGTTTATTATTTACCATGTGTTTAGAAATAAGTCATGAGAAATGTGAAACATATTCTTGCGATGTATATGTGTAAATATGTGGACAGATCATGAATGAATGGGAAGTCCCTATTTCCGGGAACTTTCCTCTGCGGGAAGCTATGAATGTTGCAATGAAGTGCATAAATATCTGTCCAACAATAGTCCACCAAATTTAAACTTAATGATCAGAATGTAGGGGACAGTGATTATGAATGTCAAGAAAATCTCTCGTAACTATTGGATCATTTAGTGATGGTTTTATCGGTCTTTTTTTCTCGAACGATTTCATGGGTTATGAAAATACGTTTACTGTCGATAACTCTTACTAATAAATTGGAATTCTTCGAATTGGCAGAAAATTTACTAATTTTCTAATTTATTTTATTTATCGTTCACATTAAATCTATTAGGATTCATGAGAAGATGTTGAAACGATTTTCTGCTATTCTTTCATACATAGAAATGTTCTTCACAACCTCAATCAATTAATCTCATTCAAATATCGTTCATTAAATTCTGTCGCCACTGAAAACTGCATTCATGACCACTATACCAATTGCTTTTCAACATCACATGGAATTAATTCGGTGAAGTACACGACATTTATTCCCTAATGCCATATCTACTTTGCCATTTATATGAGGATAAGAAAATATCGTACTTTTTGTCGTACTTATCATTAATATGAATTATCGAATTGTCATGATGTACTCACCGTTTGTCAGTAATAATGTATTTATTCTCACGTCAGCTCCAGATTGCAGATGTTTCTCAGTAAACAATAAAAATGATGAGTACCAAGAGAGATGTACATGTGGCAATCGTATGCATCAAGAACCCATGATGAATTCGGCATGTGGATTTGTCATTTTGGCGTCGCGTATAAGGATTTACGGTTCGTGTATCAACAATTGCATTTCTGCATGACCGGAAGTTGTTGGACCGTGTCGAAGTAGCATCAACTACTCAACAAGTGGCTAGAAGTGAGTATTGACTTTTCCTATGTGTTCACCTTATTGCCATGTTGCATGACATAAATAATAACAGTGCATTGACGTTCATGTATTCACGAGTTTATACCATGTATTACATCGTGTACGTAATACAAGCTGTAAAGTGGCGCCGAATATTATTTGCATTGTCGTGTAGAAAACTTGAATGAATTGTACTCGGAATAGCGACTGTTTCAACGTGAGTTAAGGCAGCGTTCTGTTTGAATGACATCGGTCTATTATGTCATATGTAAGAGATGAAAAGAAATTCTTTTGTTTATTTAAAAACTTGGTACCACAATTGGACTAGTTGACTATATGAATTAGTGAGATAATTGGCTAATTGGAAGGCGATTGACCCTCGCGAATAAACCGGGATATACGTCGTGAGGTCGCCACCCTTTTGACTACAATCAGACTCTTCCGGTCTGTCGCGACATGAGCGCTGAATCATTTTGATACTTCTGTATCAATGTTGTTTTTTATTTTTCATATTTTTATTCAGATTCTTTGTCTCCGTATTGTATTTAATATCTATTCGTAATTTTTCCACTTTCTTTTTCAAATGATTGCTACAGCGGATGACTCAAGGTTTGGAATAAGACCTTGAACGAATACAAGATAATAAAGTTCATGAGTGGATGTGAATTGTGACGCATAAACGATTTAAACACTTTAGACACTTTGAGTTTATTTCATTATGTTCTCATTTCTAATGGTCCAGTTTCTAACTGTGACAATTCAGGCCGTACAGCGGTGTACATCAATATCGCGTTACATCCGGAGATGGAGACTATTTTAGCAGGCAATACCCACGGGTTCTTTGACAGGATGAATTCATGTCGGGTTATCATCATTGCGCGAACGTACTTTTATCTTATGAGGGAAACGCTTGGTCAATGGCCTAGAATGGCGCTTGATCTGTTGAATTCTTTAATGGCCATTGGCTTTAGTTATAAAAAAACTATTAACTGAATTTAAATTAAATTTATATGGTTAAATTATTGTCGTATTGTGTTTGTGTTGCAGTTGATTGAAATACTATAGTTGCGGTAAACAAGCAAGCAGATAAGCTCGAGTTATTCATCACAGCAATTAGTTGTATGAGGGAGATATCACATTCATTTGGATTAAAGGGATAATATGTGTCTGAACTGGAGGAGTAAGTTGGAGAGCATGATGGATTGTATGGAGGATAAATTTTGGTAGATTCTGGTAAGTCGTTATGTTAAATGGTCGAATTCGTTCTGGGTATGTGACGCGATACAAAATTTCTTGGAGAATCCTCTCGAATCTTTGGAGTATATGTCGTTGAGGCGTGACTGCAGAATGCACGACCTGGAAGAGTATAATATAGAATAGAAAGAGAATCGTCTTCGAGGTAAACGAGCTCGTTTAACGCCCACTGGACGATGGTATTAAATTTTCTCGCCCCTGGGGATCCATAAATCCAACCACGATACCAGTGAACGAGATAAACCCGCGAAACAAATTCATCTTGTTTCTGTTCTTTCCTCGTGTGAATAAATATTTTTCTTTTGAGACTTGAGGTATATGAAAACGATATATTTGGTGTGTATTATTCATGCACATACTGGGAAGTTGGCATTGTGAGAATAAGCGAGGTGTTTATGACATAAGTTTCCACCGGAAACTGTCGCTACTTTTATTGGTTGAAACTATTGACTTGCGTGCAGAGATGTCTTCGTTAAATATCGAGTTTTTCCAAAACAGAATGTGGCAATCAAACGAAACTGTTCAGAAACTCTTCGAGGATATATCCAATCAATATTCTACCGTATAACTCTCACTTACATGCTTTCCGAAATTGGTCCGTTCGTTTTCTGTTTTATTACATCTTACCAATTTCCAAATATCACCTGTTCCATTTCACAGACAACAGAAATGTAACAATCAATTGGGCAGAAAAAAAAACGTAGTCCCTTCTCGCACATAAAAATCTATAAGAAATCACGAAAGAAAACTAGACGACTTGACCGTAATTGAATCCATAAACTTTCGCCCGAATAGCTCACAGCGGATCCATATTCCAAACTGTCGTGTCCTTCATGCAGAATATACATCGCGTGATTTCTATTTCTTACAATTTTTTTCGGCGTTTTTTTTTAATCTCCCACCACAGTACAGATGTGTGTTTCAGCGTCTTGCGGCCATATCACAGACGACACGGTATATGAAAAAAATTCTATCGTGTTAGACTCAGCCGAAATATACTCGTTCGCCAACGCGTGAGTGAGACTCGGAAAAAAATACGAAATAAAAATAAAAATAAAAGAAAAAATGAACGAGTTCACATTCAGCCACATATATGAGCGATAGAAAGAGAAAGAAATAGATAAAAGGCGCGCTCCTGACCCCCGTTGGACATGTGTATATATCCGTCGTGTGGGTGGGTTCGAAGAGAGTGAGTCGTGCCATCCGGTGAAAAGAGAAGGAACATGTGGGTGTGCGTGGCACAACAGAGCAAGGCAACGAATATAAGAAAAGGAAAGAAGCACATTAACGGAGAGAAACACACGTTGCGTTTCTCGAAAGGGTCGCGGGAGTTGTAGGCGAAGAGAAGGGACTTCGTCATGTCGGGTGGGCTACTCTGTGTTGGTAGTGTATTTCAGAGAGCAACGTTATGAGTCGACTAGGCGCTTATGGCGTGAGTGAAAAAGCCAGACGATGGATAGAGTGGACGCGAAGCGTGTACAAACGACAAGAAGAGAGAAAAACGAAGGGTGAGCCCGAGCCCAAGTAGAGTGAGGACGACAGTCGCGCGGCACGCGGCGCACCGTACGCACGGGTTTTCGCGTTGCGTGTTGTTTACATCCTCATTCACGAGCGCCCTTATACCACTATATCCACTATACTCCCTCGATAAACCGACATCTACAGCAGCGCACATTATTGACATCTTCCAGACTTGACAGCTGTTGTTTTCATCCACTTTCTTCATCTTATAATAATCGCTACGTATTCATTTTCTTTGGTGGAATAATAATTGAACGGTTAGTTATTGAGGAGTATTTTTCAACTATTAATTATTATTGTATATCGAGTGACTGGCGCCACGTTCTTAGTATGTAGTTGCGATAAGAGAAATTTAATAGTGTTCATCTGAATGATTTTGATGGTAAAAAAAACAATGAGGAGAAAGTTCGTGCAATATTTGGATTCTTGAAGTTACGAAATATCAAAGTTATCTGAAGATGGCATATGTGTCTCATTATTTTATGATGTGCGACGTACAGTGAAATATTATAACGTGACATAGTTTATAGAGAAGACTAATAACAAAGTAATGTTCGATTATTTCAATGATCCATGATTTAACGGAATTTCAAATAGTCCAAAATATTTTTTTGATTTGTTCTTGATAGAAATGAAGTTTGAGATATTTGACGTTGGGAAATGTTTTTGTTTTTGTTTTTTCCTAACAAAGGATGTGTATAGGAAAAAGCGAAACATCAACAATGCGAGATAGTTGATTCTAACAGGCGATAATATAAAATGTAGTATCTTTCAGTCGAATAATAGTTCATAACTATCATTCGAATAGTTATGAACTCTTGTCTAGCTCGGAAATAATTATAAATAATAAGGTTTATTCATTCGAAGGCATTGATGTTTTATGTTCAAATAAACATGAATAAACTTCAGAGATGATTAAAATTTGTAGAGTGTTAGGGTGTTTGATGACATTTATGCGATTGATATGTTGCCTTTCATACACATTCGAATGTATATATATATATATGTATATATCGAAACAGGAAAATGAGATGAAGGGAGTAGAGTGCAATACAGAATTGAGAGGAGAAAGACTTCTGAAGATTGCGTACGAGTGCAGAGTGCAGAGTGAAAAGTTGCGAGTCTCTTCCTCACAGTTTGCAATTGGAATGTATACGAGATATGTGAATTGTGCATATGTGTATTCATATGCTTCTGTCTGTCTTTGTGTGTATCTGTGTGTATGTATTCACATGTAAAGAGTGCACCCAGACAGCATCCAGTTTTCTCTCTTTGCACGCCACCGCCTTTAAATACCTCTCACTCTCCACTCATCTTTCTTCATCTCCAGAAGTAAACTTTACTCTTTCGTTTATACCCGCGAGCTCTTTACGTCACTATTTGCTTCGCAGCTGGCGGTATAGTAGCAGTGGTAACATCGCCACCTCGCGCTTGTAAAAGGCATATCCTCATTCTATATCGTTTGATCGTGAATCGTGTGAACCAATGACTATCAATCCCGTATTCATTCATTGCTTGTTTCCTTTTCTTCTTCTTTTCGTTTACTCATTTTCTCTTTTTTTACTTGATTTAGTAATCGCAGTTGTCGTCGGGTTATCTTTAGTGGGCAATATTCATGAACATTCATTCATAACTCATGTTAGTTGATATAGTTATATGAAATGTTAAGACACTTTTTTTTCGCTCTTTGTTTCTACTTATCGATGATTAATCATATATACACATGAGTGTACAGTTGCGATCAGAGTTAATCTGACAAAAATAATATTTATTTAGTTTCTTTTCGTCTCTCTTTCATACAAGAAGGAGAAACACACTTGAATCAAATTTTGTTCAGTGAATTGTATATTTTCTGAATGCTGTTGTTATAAACATTTATTTTTGGGAGAAATGCATAATTGTAAAAATTTGTAGGTATGTATGAAGTAAATTCAATATATTCACGGAAATGTTGGAATAATGATGAGGGATATTTTATGTGATATTTATTTCATATCAATTAACGTGACATTGGAGCAAGAACTCAAGCAATGAATAGACTCATATTGTGTACAGAGAATGAGATTATTGTGAAGTTATCGATGACATTATTGTGGTTATTAGCGAATGGATCTCTTTTGTATTCGCAGTCTCGTTTATGGACGTAGCTAATTGGTACATGCGCGTAAAAGTTGCAAAACAACAACGCAGGGTACCATACCATGTTGGGTTTGGAACGCGCGAGCTAAAAACAAGTTTGAAAGACCTTCGTAGACGGCCTTTAGTTGGCACACAAGAAGGCGGTATCATCAACGACACATTAGGGTCCCTGCTCCCGAAGTATTTGCATATCGTTCCATCTATTTACGCATTCAACATTTTTCATTTGGCATTATTAAAAATTGATAAATGCAAATTTTTGCTATATGTGGAGAAAAATTTATAGAAATATTCAAAAAGAAACACGTTGCTCCTGCTGGATATATATTTATTTTGTCTGAGAATAACAGGACACACGCTTCAAGATTATATTGCAAAGTCAATAATTTATTATTATTCGCTTCTCATTTATTAGGTGTATTCGTGCGGTTTGAATGAGAAAGTTTCTTCTTTGTAGAAAATCAGGACTTTAATAATGCCTTGAAATGACTAAATCTTATATCTCTTTGCCAAACTCTCGTCATTTTTCCTTATCGTCTTCTGTTTAATTTTGTGAAACTGACAAAAAAACGTATTTGTCATATGATGCAGGTCTCATATAACCGTCAGAATTTCATTGGGATTTTCTCACGGACGTACATTAACTCTAAATGTACTGAAATATCTCCGGTATTCTGACAAACGATCCCGACGTGGAAAATGGGATTTTCATTGCACATAACATTATTCAGCGTCATTGTTCGCTGCCACAATATATTTTTATCTAACATTGTCTTCATCACGCTCCCAATTTTTTTTTATTGATTTCATTCCCGAATTAACTGACTATGATAAGATGTAATGAATTAAGTTCAGAGATCTGTGAGATAGGATGACTATAATTGAAAGACTATTGTTTTTTAGTTCCATGTTATTTTCGATTTATCGCGGTGTATAATAAGATCATTCATCGGCAATTTCATTAGCCATGACGAAATTGATATTTACAAGGATATTCATAATGAATAATGCCTTTCAGTCAGTCTGTCATTGTTTATTCTTTGCAGTCAAATCCAAGTACATATAGCTTGACGAAAAAGGAGAAAAAATTGTTATTGAGTAAGAGACAAGGGATTCCGGTAGCAGTCACATGAATTGATGTGGAAAATTCTTGGGGCGTGGTATTTATTCATACTCATACTGTGATATGATATTACAAAGAAAATTGTAGTTAATGTACATACGCGATTTGTTGCCATTTCCCTCATCTGCTACGTCCACCATATTGTAATCGACCCTCTTCATGTAATGAGTTTAACGAGGAAAATAATTATCTATTTAATAGAGGAAAAAAACGGGGAGGAAGATACTTGAAAATGATATGTGATTGGACCCAATGCTTGAACGTACAGAAAATCCACTTCACCGATCGAAGGGGCATTTAGTTTCCTCTATCGGAATTCTATAGATCGTCTGAACGAAGTGAAAGGAAAATGCCGAAAAAATATCCGTTTTCTGCTTCTCAGCATTTCAGTTTCCAGTTTTTTATTTTTCGTAGTTGTGGATATATTTTATGCAAATTTGAATATTGGAGCATGGAAAAGTTCCCAAACGACCTCTCGTTGTTTTTAGTACCAAAGAGGCGTAAACGCGTACTACAGTATTTTGCTTTTAGTCACGCGATGGAAGTATTCTTGAATTATAAAATCATATTTAAGTGTAATCTTTTGTTTGAACTCTATCTCCTTTGATATTTCACACAAAGTCATTTTCCTTTGTGGTTGACATTCGATTCCATTATCTAATGGGTGATTATGCAGTAGAAAAGAAATATTGACGAGCTCAGGGTCATTTTGTTTATCGATACACTAGAGAGGAAGATGTGTAAGAGAGGGCAAGCATGACTGTCGCAGAGTACAATGATGTTTTATAATGTTTTTATATTGTGTCTGTTCACAGAAATGCGTAGGATGTTGCAGATCATTTTCTGAGAAACAGAAGGACCAGCTGAGAACGAACGGAAAAGAATTAGTGTGAACGGATTGTGCGAGGTTGCTTCGAAACTGGAACAATCAATCGTTCTAAAAGAAAGGGATTGAATTTCGCATAAAATTTCGCGTTTCGAGGAGTGAGGACAAGTGGGATAGTTCGTGCTGCAGTCAGGAACAAAAAAGAGGTGGACGAACGAAAATAGAAAGAGATAAAATAAAAAAAGGTGGCGTAGAGGTCTTTGTCCAATTTCGATGACTATTGAGCAGCTGGAGGAGTAAATTTTTTACTTGGAAACTTCGTCGAAGTCTCGTAAGTCTACCGCCAAGTTAAAGAGCTAGAGTGGACGTGGGTTCAGGTGCATTTCCAAATTCATTGGGTAAGGGATCAACAATAAAGGAATAAGAAAAAAAGGAGAAACAGACATTTTTCGAGCATTAAGGGAGAAATACGTAAAATAAAAAAAAAATCACACTGCCATACAAGACGAATCCAGACTGGAGATCATATCAATTTTTTCTATATCTGAAACAGAAGAGGTTGTATTTAACCGGAGAATTATTTCGTTTCCGCTTTTTCGTCTGCAAATTCAAGTGGAATTGGCGACGTCTCGATGCCCCGTAATTAAACGGTCACTCACAGTTCAAAGTGTGACTAATATGCGTGAATGAAGGCTGGTTAAAAGAAGAAAAAAAGACGATGATGTGAAAGGAAAAAGGGAAAAAACATTTTAAAGGAAGAGAAGAAACAAAGTAATAAAAAACGTTGTTGAAACATTCTGAAGAATTCGATTTATAAAAAAAGAAAAAGTAATGGCAAAAAGGAGACGAGAGAATTCATGAAATTCCTCCGGCGTGCTTCCGCTCTTCTGACGTGGACGTCCAGTGTGACTCGTTCTACGATCGCCACTTTGTATTGGATAATCTTGAATATCATGTTGATTATTGGAAGATCAGGACAAGCGCAGTTTACACGGATGAGTGGACCGAGGCATTACCGTTCGCCGATTTGAATGGTGCGTTTTTCTTGAGTCATATGCTGATGATAATGATAATATTATATTTACAATAATGTGGTCAACAATTTCATCACGGAAACTAACCATTAATATGGACACGTAAGCGATACCAGCTCAGTCGGAAATCCCACTTAATTCTCTTCGAGTCAGTTTTGTTGGTTTCTCACATGCGAGTGATCTTCTCTTTTTTTACTAGGGCTTTTTTATAAAGTTCTATTTTTCTTTTCTATGCGTAAATGTCACGCACTCGTGAATGCTGTCTAATGTAATTGAATAGAACTCGTGGTTTTTAGAAACAAAAGAAGTGTAGAATTTTATCGTGTGGCTGGATGGAAGAAATGAGGTCGAACACAGTATGATGACACGTTTCTCGTGATAACTATCGTAATCAGTGTGCTTACTCCCGCTCTAGCTGGCACTGCATCTACTCTGAAACACTGAATGTTAATAGACAAGGAAAATGCGGAAAATATTACGTGTAATAATTACAATGACGAATCATTTATGTTTGTTTTTTTTTTCTTTTTCGTGTACGTCTTGTTGTGCACATCTCGATTATTAGGGATAAAAGGAATCGCATCATTCTGGTTCGTAGTAAATCGAATGGAACGGAAAGATAAATGTTTCCATCAATTTTGAATGGTAGAGGAATCACGCGATAGGAGTAAGTGGAAGACAGAAAATGTAATGCAATTAATTATTTACAGACTCAGAGAAATGTACGATTCAATATGTCTGAAGTGAAGGAAGATAGGTCATGGGTGTGGGCGAAACGATAGCAGCTAGAAATGTGTAAGGAAGTGGATGGCTTTCTGGGCGACCGCTGATGAGATATAAATATTTAAATGAGGCCATGAATTTCGAGGGAATCAGTAATTTTTTAACAACTGAGTTCAGTACAATGCGCTTACGCACTACTGAAATATTCAGATCTGACCAGGAGCTGGCATAGAACTTCTAATAGGGACTTTCTGCATGCTCAGGTTCATATTCATGCCTGACGTCCACTCTTTTTTCTTCGAATTTCAATGACCATTATATGTCATAATAACATAAGTGAGAATTGTAGAAAAATTGTGAGATCTCAAAGGTTCAATGGAAGATGACGTAGTTCAGTTAATTTTGCTACAGCGTGTTTCTTTCCCTAGTCTAATTTCCTTGTAATAATTTTTCTCTGTTATGTAGATTTTCTGGAACCAATTTTTCCGTAGCTCGTTCGATCTCTCAGGATTCCGATATAAAGAATAATTATTGCCATAAGCACCAATCAAAAATAATTCATACAAATCCCCCTAAGTAGTCTCTTTAATCTTCCACAAATGCAGTGATTAATTTTCTTTGCAGTTTCAGGAGTATAAAGTGGTTCTAATAAATTGTACTGAATGGAAATTTGTAAAACATAAAATCACTCATCTTGTCTTGTTAATATTTTGTTTTTTACGTTTATCCATATTCTAACTTCATCACATTTTCAGATCGGCGAATGGACAGCCTCACCTTGGGAATTCCTTCTAGGAAATCGTACACCCTGTGGTCACACGCAACTTGGCTTGGTATTTCCTAAAAGAAAAAACGACGAGGAAGGAAGGAAAATTCAGAAACTAAATATAATAGATAGAAGGAAAGGAAATTAAAGTTTTCCGTTCACGATACATACACAGAACACGGAATCGAGACGGCGAGTTGTGTTATCCTGCGGAAGCTTCCAACTGTCTGCCTCGGTCATCCTTATTGTTACGGACGAGACGGCCCAACTTTTTATCCAACCGTTGCTTTCTTTCATACGGAAAGACGTGAATGAGATACGGTCAGTGTCACTTGGACCGTCGTGCTGGTAACACACACCCACGTTTAATATCCATTTCAAGGTGAATAATTAATCATTTTACAGCTAACGTGTTATTTTTTTTTTTCATTGTGCCTACCAGAGTGTCATCAATATCGGATACACTTCATTATTAAAAATAGTACAGTGTTCACTCGGAAGTTTTTCACAGTGTTGTTATTGGATTTAAAACTTCACATATACTTGGATTACTATCTTGATGGTGATATGTCATTGATAGTTTGACAGACATTATAATATTCCAGAGTTTTGTCTTATCTCTGTTCCAAGTGCGTGTTCGAGAAGTGTTCAGTGACGTTTTCGGATTAATTATTTATAGAAGAAACGTAATTATAATCGAAAAAGTGTTACATTTTCCTGGTTTAGTGTGACGTGTTTTTTTTTACTATTGTCTTTTATAATGACACGAAAAACAACATTGAAGATGATTTTCCACATTCTCTTGTTTGGTCTCATGTACCACATCACATTTGCAGTGAAGCCGCATTCGCTCATCTACGCAGATGACAAAGTGGTGAGTTTTTGATATTTTATTCTCTTTCATATCATAATTAGCTCATAATTGGGTACTCCATTTTTTCATTCGCCACATTCGGTGATATAGAACAATTAGATCGAGATATAATGGCACTAATGGATAATGTGTAAATCAGATTAAGAGTTGAATGGAATTCATTTGAATATGCATGAAAGGCTCTGGAGTAGACATGGATTCATGTCGGAATGTAATCTAAACGATGTGTGAATGCACACGGGACATTTAATTAAAAAGTCTTGGAAAATAGAGTATTCAATTATGCATGAAAAATAGTTTCGTTGTATATTTTTTTTCTTTCGATTGAAAATTTACAAAGGGAGCTCTATGAGGAAAGTTCTTGAAAGAGGGACTTCTGGAAAATTCGTTTTAAAGAGCAGGAGATTTTTTTGTAAAGTTTTTCTGAGGTTATCAAACTTGGAAAAATACAAATCATTAATGGATTTTAATTGGTTTCGAAGCAGCATGATGATGCATTGAACTCTGTGAAGGTACTTCATAGCATTATTGTGTTTCCTTTATATTGAATGTCTTTTATACTGATGAATCTAAAAATATACACATCCCAATTAACTTCCAGTTGGAAAAATAATTGGAAAAAGTGTTCCAGGTATAAGTGATGGCTTTCATTCATCAGTCAAATTTTCTCGCTGTCTGAAAATTCAGTTTAATCTCTTTTCTTTGCGTAGCTGATAAACCATTCTCATTCTTTCTTATCCAATTTTCCGTAATGTATTCAAGAAAAATTATACGCTGGATATTGGAACCCAAGATTAAATTATTCTCTTTTTTTCAAATGAATATCACTTCTGCCACCATTATATTGATTAGACAACTGGATTGATTTCGTTTAATGATTTGTATTTATAATTTTTTACCAATTTGATGACTTGGGAAATCAAATGGAATATTGAAATATTCCACGTGTTCGTCACGTGTTGGAACGTCGACTGATATTTTCTAGATCGACGAAAACTCTCCTCAGTAATTCCATCTATAAGCGTATAGGTCTTGTACATCTCCCGAATAGTCCACGCAAGGCATCGATCATTTTGCCAGCGCGTGAATGTGCAAAGAAAGAAAAACGAGAAAGCCGTTGGCTTTGATGCTTCAGCACAATTTTCCTCGTAATCTTTACGTATATTTTTTTGCGGTTACACGCGTTAAGCTATAAAGAATAAATTTTTTTCTTCGCACTGTTTTTCATCCAAGTTATGCAAAGAATTTATTCTTTACCATTTATATTCTGCCAGGATTTAAATGATTGAATACATTTTTTTTATTTATTATATCTTAGACAATATATGATAATATTCTGATTTTGAAAATCACTTAGTGTGTGCAAATGATGAATTATAACATAGTGAGTGGAAAAAAAGGGTCGCATCATATTTTTTAACCTTTTTATCTTTGCGGGCATCGATCCCATTAATTCGTGAACCTTTACGACCCCTCAGGGCTAGTGCATAAACGTAATGAAAGCCACATATGCATACATATGTGTAGACAATATTTCACATATATGGAGAATAGAAAAAAAGTAGACAGGTCGTCTATTCTTCCCTTGTGACTGTATATATGCTTGCTTGAATATCATGTCGTCGATCCCCCGTCGTTTTTTCTCCATAAAGTAATTTAATACTCTAGAGATGATGTGTGCGAGTCGGCGATGGTGTTTCTTCGTGTATTCTATTCATTTCGTTCGTATATTCAATGTCGAGCTCAGAGAGTGAGAATGAGAATGAGAAAGAGAAAGACAGTCAGAGAGTGAGAAATAAACCGTTTGAATATTTTTTATAAATCTTCGACAACAACAAAAGTTGTTAAACATAAAAAATATAACCGAGAGACTTAATTTATCAGAAGCTCTCAGTGCATTGATTGCAGAATAATTAATAGTAAGACTCTTGACTTCGTCTTGTCCTCATGTGCATATCTTAAAGAACACATATTTAGATGAAGATCGCTGATGAAATTAACCCTCCACTGATTGTGCACATTTTCACGGAGGTTTGCAATAAAGCGAAATAGTTTGAATAAATGTAGGAAAAGTATTGACTATTTTCATTCTATAAAGTAGAAGAGCAATATAGCGTTTACTTGATTAAGAATTAATGCGATCGTACTGTTAAAAGCAGAGCGTTTTTATTCTTGTTTGCAAATAAATTTGTTGCAATTTTGAGTACATTCGGCTCAGGGTCGCGCGGTAATGAGGTAGATTATACTCCAGAGGACGGACTCGTTGAATCCAAACTTCCACGAAGCTAAAAGTGGTAAAGAGGGGAACGGGAGAAAGTGGAAGAGCTTAGGGTCGAGCTTCTACTGTAGCCGTTAGCCTGACTATCTTACGAAGTAAATTAAAATTAATTACTCAGTTATCTCTCGACGACTATGCTTCGGTTCTGGCGAAACTCCCCCTTAGGATTCACATACAAGACCTCTGGGCTTTTGCTACTTTTATTCATTTCATCTCAATTATAATAAAAGAAATAAGTTTCTATTTTTTCTCCAACGCTCTTGTGATTGAGTCAGTTTAGAACTTGATTCGAAATTATTCTCTTATTGTTCTATTATTGAACGGTCGATTTTCTATTTCCATTTTATAAACTTCGTCATTTATTAACTGGAAAAAAAAAACAATTCTCACGTTCACTTCTATTTCAATTAGCGAAGCGAAGTGATATGTACTAATGACAATGATAAGAAGATATATATATATATATATATATATATATTTATATATCTTCATGTAAATTTATGTTTCAATTTGAATAGAAAAAATTTGGTTCTTCATATTTATACATTGAGTCATCATCTAGCCATTCATTAGTTTATTCATTTCTAAATTTTTTCACTGTCTTTTTATGCTAATATTAAGTTAAAAATATAATTGAATAGTCGACAAATCGCTTTATTAGATGTATTAGTAGGAATTAATCGAGTTGTGTGGGCCCATTGAGCAATGACCATACACACTCGTCTTCGCCTCCCACATTGCAAGACTATATAGGAACAGGGCTCGTAAACCAGCTCGACAGGAGCATTCACGTAGACGTCAGTGAGTGAATAAAATGAGATACATATAGTAAGAGAATAAAGAGAGCTGGAAAGAGAGAGGAAAGCGTATTAAATTCAGGGATCGTCGAAGCGTTGGCCGAGCGAGCAAATACGTCGTGCCTCTGCTCTCGCGTCGAGCACTCACGATTAAGGGGCACGGCTATACTCGCTTCCATCTCACTCATTCTCTTTTTTTTTTATTCGCTATTACTCTTTGCACGAAACTTGAACACGAAAGAAATTCATTCATTGGACGTGATGGTAGCGCGCGCTCATTCAACGAGAACGTCTTCCTCGAAAAAGACTCTTAAAATGAACGTTGAAAAAAAAATGATAATTCATAAGCACTCTTTAAAATCTGAGTATGCACCGTGTGATGTCACTTGATATACTATTTTTTCATTTGAGTTATATAATGACATTATGATGTAGGCAATTTTTTTTATTTGAGTAAAGATCAAGAAGATATCAACGCTTGGCGTGAGAAAGCATTGGTCAAATTCTATCTTCGTCTCACGCTTTGACGACTATCAGACTATCGAGTCTCTGACATTTACATTTGATCGGAGGTCGTTAACTGCAGGAAGCGCCGGCGCATACGCTATAAGAGTTGCGACGTGTCGCGTGAGTGAGGACGACGAAGAGGGAGCGCAGGAGTGAGAGAGAAAAAAGAAAGGAATGAAAAGGAAATGAGTGAATATATAAAGAGAAACGAATGAACCGAATAAAATTGCAGAGCAGAAATCGTAGGTCGATTATGTTAGTTTATACAGGTTCGTAAATTTCCACTGTTTCGCGTGGGCTCAGGCAGATGAGATAGTCAGGAAAAAGTTATTGGAAGAAGGAAGTGAAATTTTTTATAGATCCACGAGGAATAATGAACGATTGTGAAATTGAATGGTATGTTAATATTGATGGATTCGACTATTTTGTATTTGCTGCTTCTGCAACTCTTTTGGTCTGATGATTGAAATTATGTCATTGATACTTTTCAATACAGAATTCAGATGAGAATAAAGAATTTTTATTTTTCTATTTTTCCACAGCTTTCTGCTTAAACATTCAATCCAAAAGTTCAAATATGAGTTTTCAATTTATAGGATTGAGAGTTTGCATACGTATTATTAGCTTTTGTGACAACGCAGAGCAAATAGTTGAATGATCGTTATGTCAAAATGGAAAGTTGGAAAAAATACATCTACCCGCTTTTAGAATGTTTTTTTTTTCCCATTCCATCTTCTCAATACGAATTTCCGTATATGTGTTGTTGACACGGAGAAAATATCTGACGTTTACTCGTGCAATCAGTTCAAATGCGTTCATACTCTGATTATCTTTTTATTGAATTTACGAATTTATTACGTCCGTAGAATTTCCAAGTGTTTCAAGTGCAAACATTATATTCATCTTTATAATGAGTCATAAATTAATGATTAAATATAAACAAACTATTCAGCTCTTATGATTTGATGATAAAAAAAAGTTAGTAAACGCTAGTCATATCAGTAGGGTGGATAACAATTTTTCTTATAAAAGACACACGAATTGTACAATGACTACATAGAAAATAACTCTTCACAATGTCACTAAACTATACATCACCGACGATAGTGTTTTTTTTTTCCTTCTGAAATATTCAATCTTAGGTCAATAATTGTGAAATTCATAATCGATTTTCAATACATTCAAACATCCAGATCCACCGATGATAATAACAATGCATTGATAAAATTTTCAATTTCATCTGTTCTTATCTACCCTTCAGTTGTGATCTTTATCTTCCTTGGTGATTCAAATGTATGAATCATGTTTATACTAGATTGATTATGAAATATGTATTTTATTTGCGTATGAAATTCTTATGCGAGCTTCTGAATGTCAACATGTGCTGATGGGATCGCTGTACCCATATATCTCATAAATATATACAGAAGTGAGGAATAGAGACCGAGGGGCTGTTGATAATTAGTAACACATGTTTGCCGAGTGCTCTGCTGCAGCAGTGTCTCTTTTCAAACTCTACCAACACGTATTTCAGGGGTTGGCACTAATATAAGAGAATGAATAAAATAAAATCATAAACGCACGTGTGTAACTTTATATTTGACTATTCATCACATTCAGCTGATCTCAATAGATGTGAAACAAATTGTTTATTTCTCAGTTTTCCTGTTTATTTTGTTTCAATACCATTCCAACAGTGTATTGATGTTTATTTTTCTATAAACAAGTTTTCCATACCGTCAATTCATCCATTAATTTTATTTTTGTAATCCCTTTACAATTTATACTGTTGCATAGAAAAATTGGTGGAGTGTAATTTTTTATTATCAGTTTTGGTTCAATTGTGTTCTCTTTAACGAAAATTTTGTGACGAAAATACTTCATCTATGATTTATATTCATATAATTTATTGCAAAAATTTATACTGCCACGTGGTGATTATCTCTGGATGGTGCCACAAACTCTTTTTTTTTCTCATTTCTGTGCCCACACATTTTATCATCTTTCGTCTCAGTGTGTAATCACATTCTCTCATTCTCTGGATCCTTTGCATCCTTAATCTAGTTGCCTACAGCTATAACTCCTTGATAAGATGCTGACAGCGAAACTTTGCGCAAAACCCTGTTTCATTTCTCTTCATTCGCCTCGTGTCTTCCCCTTTCTCATTATTATTTACATCATGAAATTTTTGAGAGGAGAAAAAAAATAGGAACGATTACATCTCTCCAACATTATTTGTATATAAATTTTATTGTGGAAATAGAGTACAAACTGTTTTGTGCTATGATTATTTCTCACATTTTCTTCATAATGTGTGGTTTGAAATTCTATTTTTCCCCAGGGACAAAACTAATGGTGCGCTTGAGCCTTTCTCTGCTTTTGTGGCGTTCAACGGTTTATCGTGACGAACTGCAATCTTTCTCTTATTTCTATATTTTCTCTATATGTCAAAAATATTTATGTATTTGTGTGTACACATATCTACAGTGTATATGTATTGTTGATGTAATGATTTATACTATTCGACAAAAAAGGATCCCCAAGGTAAAACCGAAGGACAATGAAATGAAAAAGTATGAAATGATTGCAGTTTAGATTGCACTTCAGTATCGTCGGAGTCTCATACTGTGTACTGTAGACTCATTTAGTTCTTGCAGGTTAATATCGTATTCTCAGAGCGATGAGACCCGGGCGAGGTAAGAAAAAATGATGAGGAAAGAAAAAAGTCTGTAGAAATATCTCAATCTCAAATGAATTCAGGTCACGGCAATGTTTTGCGATTGGAATGAATTCACATATACTTCTGTCACTTTAAATATACTTTTAGGTATGAAAAAGTGACATACTGTTCATTCAAATTGAAAATGTGCCATTTCCCACACCGCAAATTGAAGTGTTTTATGAATCGTTCTTTCTTTTAAATATTCGAAGTTTATTCTATTCCTTTTCCTTTTCATGCAATGAAAATGAGCAATGTTTGTAAGAGTTTAAAAAATCGCCAAAATATGGAATCGTAGGGCAATGATCAAAATCTATGAAAATTTTCATAAATCAAATAATAGTTCATTATATTATACCACGCTATTTCCTTCTCTCAAAATAGGACACAATTTATGTAACTTTCCCATGTAATGGCACCCCATAGCTTCGGAATTGAATATAGTCACGTAAAAGTACAAGACCGTTTTTTTTTTCTTTTTCTAAAATAGCTCATCGCATTGTGGGAATTTCATTGCACAGACAGTGTGCAATGATCGTCGAACATTCTCTAAAATATTTTCCAATAAATGTATAAAAATCGTATACAAAAGAAAAAGTTAAATAGTAAATGGACGGTTTTCGTGGGCGGGAGATTTCCGTGGAGATTCGTGGAAAAGCCAAAATAGCGGAAATAGTCTGGCTATACAGTATAGTAACAAGCGGGTAGGGGCCAATCGATCCCGGCGTCGCGGCGCCGTCGTGTTTATTGCCCGTTGATTCATCGCGCGAGGGCAAACCCGCTCGTCGCCTTTTCCCCGTGTATCTATGTTGATGTCTCGTAAGTTAGACGAAACCTTTTGTTTTGAATTAAAATTACTCTGACACGAAAGTACACAATGGTATGTACATTGCAATTTTGAATAGGAGACTTATTCTGCCTGTATTTATTTAATGGTAGTGTAATATTTATTGGATAATGCTACTCATCATATTAGTTTAATTATGCATGTTGAGTACGTGGCGGAAAAATCCCCAGGTAATAGTGACATGAATAGTCGCGTGTAAATGAGTAAATAAAATGTTCATGTATTTTCCATACTGTGTGAGTCATATGTATACGAATATTTATTTAATAGAGTTAACGACAATGTGAGAGGATAGAGTGAATGAAAGATGAGTTGGATAAAATACCATGAACAGATTGATGATAAATTTCACTAATTCTGTAGCTTTTCAGTTTCAATAAATTATCCCATTGAATAACGCATGAGGAAGCGCCGGAATTATGTACAGAGTTGAGAGTAAAGTATGAGATTGGAACTTCACTATACGTATATATTTCATATACATATGTGACGCAGTAATTAATAGATCGCGAAGGTCTTTTGTTCGCTGTCTCTATCGGTCGATTAATCACTTGACTGTCCTCACTTCAAATGTTATCTTCTAAATGGACTTATTCATCCCGAAGTCCATTGTTATTATTTGTTTTTCTTATTCCGGTTTTCTGTGTCTGGCTTAAGAAACATAAATAAACAATTTTCATTTGTTTATCATAATCAAAGGGGGATTTTATACGAGTGGAATAATTATCATTCAACGCTGAATTATAATTTGATGAGGACTTCCATTTCAGTGGTCTATTATATCTGTCATTGTTAATGGTTTTTTAAAATACTTTTTTCGGTTTGCCGCACCTTTTCATGAGAAATTAATCCTCTCATCAGCTGGTACTTTAATAATTTAATCTTCTAATAGGAATTGATTTATGGTGGTTTTGACTTATTCGTAATTGAAGATTTTTTGTTTATTCCACACCGAACCAACGCGTTCCAGGAGCGTTCTCGGTTGAATCAATTCTAAAATATCATTTATATCAACAAATCAATTTTTACCTGGATATTTCTTCTTATTGTATTAAACTATAACGACTTCGTTGTATTTCAAGCTTTTGATAGTTTCCCCTAATAATGACTCGACGTAACGTTGCGTGCGTTTACATCGATCTATAAACGCGCTTGAGTAGACGTGAATAGTGTGTGTATTAAGTTGTGTATTATATAGGATGATTCAGACTTTGCTGTATACGTTCACAGCTGTCTGACGCATTTTTTAAAAATCCAACCGGAACCACATTGTATAGAAATACATGAAAATAATGGAAAGAAAAAATAAAAAGGAAATATGCAGAGAGTTATTGCCGTTGCGCCATGTTTGTGATACATTCGATTACAATGTATTACTTTCAGTGTTCAGTGTGTTCTGCGTCTGACACTGCAATTCAATTAACTACGGTTGATTCGTCGTCGGACATTTTACTTCGAGGAAGTCGTGATTGGTAAATGAGAAGTAAAGTGAGGTCTTGTCGACCAATATGATGGCGCCAGTCAAGCCAACAACGCATCGCCTTGTATTTCGATATGTGGCATATTTTTAGAAAGTCAGTATTTGTTGGTCAGAAAAAAATATGAGAGACTGGAGACTGAGAGCATATCAACATTCCCAACCATGAGGACAATAGGGTCTGTTGTGGATGCCTCAACGCCCCTTGAATGACGTGTCAGGGTGGCCCGCAAAAATTGTGTTCAAAACTTGTTAAATCAATGTGCAACCGGAGAGAAATTCGAGTTACGTTAAAGTTGATTGCAAGTTATTCAAGGGTTTAGTCTCGTAGGAAATTTCGGAATCCATTGAGGAAAAGTTGCAAGAAATTTTGCGTAACCGAGTTATTTTTTGGTCTTTTCTATTTCTCGGCGTAGTTTTGAAAGGTTCATACACGTTTCACCACTCAAATGATATGGTATTCCAAAAGTTTGAGATTTTAGATGTGATGACATGAGAATTCAAAGTTAGATTGAATGCAAAACTTCAGACATATAGTTTGTTGCACTGTAGTTTTTTGGTTCATGTTCCTGATGACGTCTTCAATAATTGTAGAAATATGCATTTGGCGCTTGATGAAGCTAGTGGAGTGATAACTGTTTGATTCGTTTATAAATTTTAAGAGTTGATGATACTGAAAGTATGCGAAATCGATACGGTTATTGTCTCGTTATTCTGATAGAATTTCCAGACTTAGAACTTCCCAAATCTCTGCTAGCTGCCAAAATATATTTGAGAAGACAAAGAATTTTCTTGAATAATACTAAATTCATGAAATGAAACTTGTCAGAACCATCAAAGAAATTTCTTACAATGTTATGACATGTTTTAAATATAATAAATTCTTTTGCTATTTTTATTTTTTGGATAACTGAATATATTTCATTTGTTGGTTCTGCGGAAACTATTTTTCCTCAAATATTTCCACGAAGCAATTTGCTCAGCATTCAGTTTCGTAATGTGGCGACTCTCATATTCGTGAGCATGTTATTATAAGTGGAGAATTTTGCCGTTGACAATTTCAGTAATAGTATATAGAGCAAATACTAATTAAGTAATTATTAAATATCATACACTCATTCCATATCCGTCGACTGAGTCAATTGAGTTAATTTCCATCATGGCCCATTCGACCATTCACTTTATTTATTCAGACAGCTGTATATGCATGTCTGGGTCCCTCATTTCTTCCATCCCCAATCATTGCACTGACTAGAAAATAAAAGAAGGAAAAAAAAGTTGAAACCGTGAAGAAGACACTTGACCTCGTCTGTCTCGCAAAAGAGTGTGCACTGTTAACGCTACGACATGATAAAAATGTTGCATGATGATTTTAAAGAGAAGATAAATGGATTATTTGTCAATCGTCACAGTCCCTTCTTATCAAGTATTTACAGTGATTGATTATATCACGTAGACACGAAAATTTTATCGCATTGAAAAAACCATGAAAGATATATCTTTTTTTTTACATCGTCTCATTACGAGAGAAAAAAAATTCCTGTTTAGATTATTTTCTTCTCATAAAAAATGCATATCTTTATTTTTAACTTTTGGAAAACTTGGGTCGCTCATTACTTCTAGAGCTGACAATGGAGGTGTTGAAAAATGAAATCATATTTTTTTGCAGTTTCATAATTTAATTTATATACATTGCTTACGTTCCACAAAGATATTGAATTCACAAAGTTAAATGATGGAATATGAAGAAAGAGTAGAATGTGACCAGTTTTTTCTTACAATGCGCAACAGATTCCAGAAATTCTTCAGTTCAAAAGAGTCAAAGAGTCATAGCATAAAAGCTTGAGGTCACGTTCTGGTATCACCTAGAATGGGAAGATTCTTCTCTGTTATTATTTTATAGTTTCTTCAAAATATCTTGTGGGCATGACTGTTATTTTTTCTCCTCGGTTTTTTTTTATATCTTTTTCTCAGTTGGATATTGCGGGAGTTGTGCGATTCCAAAAATCCAGGACTGTTCAGCGTCGTCAACCCCACTGCTTCAAACCTATATTTAGGATATGTTATTTATAGTTACGAATCTTATTCCCAGACTGGCTTGCATCGCGTCGGGTCACCAGATAAAATCTCCGCGAAATACATCTTGCGGCAATTCTCAATGGTGTACAGATATTATATACATAAACGTACATTCACATTATGTTTCAAAATATACAAGAGAATTTGAGAAGATCTTGCGTCAATTAAAACTTCAATCATATTTTAGTCACTATTAGATGCCCTTCTTCCGTTGTGGTAATAAATATAATTTTATTGATTGCAAACAGCATATGAAAGTATATATATATTCCCAGATTATTATATTGCTCGGAGGTGGTGTAGACACCAAAGTTACTTTTTCTGTCGTAGCACCATAACTAGACTTTGATGAAAAATTTATCAAAATGGAAACATACTCAACTAAACCATATCGACAAATTTGTAACAGAAGTGTCTGTCGCTACACATACAAAAATGACCAATCATTCAATTATCCATCATTCGATATGCATTCTCATTCGGCCAGTGTTGCCATAATTGTTCAAATATATGTTCAATACCATAGTTACATATTTACCACTTTGCAGCTGTTCTGACAGAACTGCCACAAATTAATTAATCACGTGTTAAATAAATATAATTTGGTATGTAAATAAAATATTGAACGTATTGTCGGTTTGGACATTTTGTTATTATCGTATTGACATGTAATAAAATTTTCGTTTCTCTCTAAATATTAAATGCCCGCATGAGGATATAAATGTGAATTCTGACAAACATCAATGCTGTGAAAAGTGGCATCGCGTACATGCAATGAGTGGTGTTAATGCACAATAAAAGCAATTGAAGTGATATCGAACAATATTACGAATGAAAGAAAATCAAAAAATATAATTTGAGTGAATCCATAAATTTTCCCATTGTTTAAAAACGAAAATGTTATGGGCTATTTTCGTAAGAGCATTTCCGCTTGCAAAAATCAGAAATAGAATTTTCCTTTCTTCCTATAAGTCGCACAGTATGTACAGTGTCAGGAAATTCAACGTGAATGTACTTGGCTCAAGTCACTATCGCATTTCACGTCGTCTGTATAACGAAGAAATAATAGAACCATCTGTAAATCCGTAGGGAAAATCTAGAAAATTAAATCAACATCAAAATAACACAAGCTACCATAACTTTCTTCACAAGTGTGTAATATAAAATTGTGTGAAACGAATTATCTCCAAATGATAGTAGATATTTTTCTATATTTTTTTCCCTCATCTTGAAATGTTCCCAGGTGGTTTCAAATGGTGCAAAGTGAGGGTTTCCTTTTATATATCTATGTATTATGTGTGTCAGTATAATGTGTATAATGTAGAACATAGAGGGAAGTTAGTTTTATACCAGGGAGATTATAGAACGACGGAGTTTCCACGAGTCAGTAAACTAAACAGACATCTGCGGGTGCTCGGACGGTACTGTATTTATTAGAGAGTGTGCAATGCACATATTCGGCTTGGTAAATGGAATGATAAACGAGCAAACGCGGATCTGAATTTATGAGACTACTGTAATACGAGAAACGTTTAGAACTAAAATATTGGTATTAATTCTACAATGTTTCCATCATTCAATAGTATTGATTATTACTGAGCTTCTATATTACGTTTTCATGAGAAAATTATTGATGCCATTTACTTGTAGTTATACGTGAACAAACGAAAAGATGAAGATATGAATTATCATGTGCCTACGATCCACAAAGAAAAGCGCTTTGAATGGCTGCTATATTTGCCACATTATCATCCACACATCCCTTTCAGTAACAATAGCTACCTTCTCACGCCCCTCTCGTGCATGTGTGTACAAACAGTATTCCAATGTACTCTCAAACCTGTCGTTCCCTTGCACAGGTGAAGCGTGGGTGATTGTAGATAAAACTGAATCTGGAACAAGCGTAGACGAAATATTGTTCGCACAAATCATGACCATTATATTTGTTTTTTGATATATTTCACATTCATATTGTTGATATATAGCGACAGTATATTTTCTGATGTCTATGTGCATGTATGGAGAGAAATGTGTATAATAAAATTCATCACCTTTGAATATTTTTTGGATATGTAGATTTATTTCATGTTGACTTCTTTCTTATTTTAAATTACTTCTGTAGAGTATGGAGACTCATGTATTGATCGGAAAAACTGCTATATTTTCAATGAGCATATAAGAAAATATATATCGTAGAGTCATAGCACAAATAATGATAGATGTATTGGTGGAAATTATTCGTTATTTTTGAAAGAACAGCACAAATTTTCAAGATGCAAATATAGATCATCAATTTTCATATGATATTTGCCATGATTATTCTCTTCTCAGATGTAAACAAAGATATATTGATCACGAACTCTCTTTTCATCGGTGTGCGTTCATCCCTTATCTTGTCATCTCCCTCTCTACCCCTTGCACACTTTCTCATTCACCTTATGAATATATCTAGCTACTCTCCGAACTGTATTTTTCCTTCAAGAAATTGTAGTCGAGACTAAAATTAATTTATCGCTTTCAAAATTAGTTGTGATTTACGATCGTATTGAATTTCGAGACTGAACGGTTCTTACGCGACGTGCACAGGGATTCTATCAGTTGCCATACAACGTGACTCAAATCATAATTGCCATCGACGTGTGAATATGGCTGAACTTCCGGCCCCTGGGGACCATCAGCCTGACACGGAGATGCATCCTGTCCTGTCGTCTTTTTTTCCAATTTCTTATATTTATTCCACTTTTTATTTTATGATTTGTTTTTGTTCCCTTTTTTCTCTTTAACTTCATCTCCACATCATCTTCGACCGTTAGCACTGTGCACGCAAATATTATTTATCATTCGTTCGTGCTGCAGGAACATACACATGAGCCATTCATGCAAGTTAACGACTCTAATCAGGGCATAGACGCGCGATAGTCATACACATCTATTTTATGCAAAGTTCGTCACACTCAATTCGTTCTAATTTTTAATTATTATGTCTCTCCAACAAGTTACTGTTACTATGAAAAAGAATTGGTCAGTGTTAGGTCAGAATAGTTCATTTTTTATCGTTAAATTGAAGAGACAACTTTCCAAATGTGGAAAAAGTTGATCTCTCTCATTGCGCATCAACACAAACGATGGAATCATAGATGCCGTCATCTTATGAAGATTAGACCGCTCCCAGATGTGACTGCTATATGAGCTACTTTATTAAATTTTTTCTAAAGATGTTTAGCCGAAAAAAAATTATAATTATAATGATAAAAAGAAATTATCTGTGGATCGTTTAAAAGTGAATAACCTCTCAATAGTGACGTTTCTCATATTAGCCATGAAAAACTTTTAGACAAGTCTTTTATACCATTTATTTTCCACAATAACTTGAAAAACTGTTGGAAAACAAAAGCAAAAATGAAATAATACAAAAAAAAGTTGGTATTGGTTCAGAGCAAGAACAAAAGCCATGATTTACTCGTATGAAAACTCTCTGCAATCCATATTTCATTTTTCAGGTATGAAATGATGAATGTTTTTCGCGTTGCACCGGTGGAGTATGACAGAGTGGAATGAATTTTCGAGTATGTCCGGGCGATCTGCCGTTTCCGGATAATGGAACATCCGGTTTTCATCATCATCATCTTGTATCTATATCATGTACATTCGCATTCGTTTCAAATTCAAATTCACATTTACATACATATGCACAAGTATACATATATAAATATAAATATATTTTACATGCATACGACTAACTAGAACGCGTTAGAGCATGATGAAGCGCAAAAATAGAGCTGATAACGAGAATGAACGGCGATATGCTATACGGAAATTCACGTCCGGCCGCAAATTTTTCGTCCATCCGAAAAATTTATATACAACTGATGCCGCATATGGCGCGAGCCTTTGAACATCATCGTTATTTCTCTTTCTCTCTCTCTCTCGTTCTGTCACATGTGCACATTTACTGTGTACCAACTTTTTTGGCTTTTGAATTTATAGCTGAGAGATATCGTGCACGCGCGCTGTTTTGCGAGCTTTCATGGCGAGAAGTAGAGTGTTTGGTCATTCGAATGAACTCGTATAAATAGCCGACTGTGGACGAGAGTGATATAAGGCTTGAATACGTATATTCATATTTATCCATATATTCTATTCTGTTATGTAATGTTTATTTTTCTACTTTATACTCGCTCGCTACATTTCCATACACTTTTTATTTTTGCACAATACACCAAACAAGTATTCATTTCATCACTCAATTTATTTCTCATAATCAACATTTTACTTTTTACTATAATACAAAACCTTCATTTTCCATTTAAGACTTTGATAATTTAGGTTATCAGCACAATGATGCAGTTTTTATTTCTTACAAAACGATAAAATATATATGTTGGCCTTGGGTTATTAATGTATTTCTCTGCATGAAACTCCATTTATAAAAAGTAACAAATTCAATTTCATTATTATTATAATGTAATGAAAATCGCAATGGTTTCTAATCTAAAGTATATAAATATTGAATGCTCATATTATTGACTGTCGGAGTGAAATGTGTTGTGCGTCGATGCGCGAATAAACCGATTATGACGCGTTCGAGTGCAATCGTCGCAGTCGTTGTCCCAGAAACTCAACATGTATGAAGTTGTGTGCACATAAAAGTATATATTCAAACATTTATTCACGTGTTTGTCTATCAGTTATGGAGACATATATACATAAGACTGGAAAACAAAAATCACAGTAACTTATTTGCATCGAAATTTGAGATACTCTGTCGTCGATATACGTAGTGACTGGATTAATCTTCATTTCTGTCAATTTTACACTCATCCATCCTCTTCCTTTCTCATATAAGTCTACTAAATCTGCAATAGACTGCGACACAGTTTGCTCATGTCATTACTGATAATTTGACGCTAGCGAAACATCCACGTTGATTAGTAGTAGAAAGTTACACAGTATACAGAAATAGCTTTATTGTCGCTTTATATGTATAAGGAATATTTCAGAGTGTGAGTTGTGATTATACGCAAGCTTGCTAAATGAGGATGTGTCTTTTATTTGATCAGCGACATCGGAAATTGAAATACCAAACGATCACGTTATTTTGCGACGAGAGACGGAAGTGATGAAATTTTTCTTCTATTCCTTGCCATTACAGGAAAACAAAAAGAATGATAAAAGCCGGTCGTAGATATTTTACTTTTCACGAAGCCCAAGGCAATGGAAATAGCGACAAAGTATAACGTCTTTCGTTGCGATGGTTGGTACCTCGACACATAGAATGCGATTATGCAAATGAACAGTGAACAGCCTCAAGAGGAATCCTTTATCGTACACATACATATATTGCAATATATTTACAAAGTACATACTTAGATGTGAGTGAAGGAAATTCTACATTGTGTAGTGGATAGAATGAGATGATACGATGCTGAATATTACAATGACTTAATGTATTTTGCGGTGTGTATACACATACTACTTCTCGGTGTATGTTGCGAAGCTGCAATTACTCTCCTGCTCATTACTGAAAATATATGCACATATAGTAGTAGGGCATTTTGAAGAGGTAACCGACAGTATATCCAAAGAAAAACAACCAGCGATATATTATCTCACGATCGTCATTTTTTGCGAAATGAAACCACATAATTCATGATGTGATAATTAGGAATATTCAATCGGTGATTATATCGTGCTTGGATGTTTTGATCTCCTTGAGAAATCATCAAGAATTAATCATTGGGTGTGGTGGAAACTGTCCGGATATAGTATGCAAGGAGTGTATATTCCTACTGTTATGTTACGTTGAAGCATTAAGAAGCACGTGTTAGTTCGAATTCCCTTGAGATAGGTCAACCATTTGGTAACCATCATACAGAGGAAGACCACCAACCGTTTACTATTGTGCACCATTTTACCCTGACACTGTTATACTCTGTCCGTTTAATTACAGACTGACCCAAGAACGACTGGCCAAGATAATTGTATCGTATCTTCACAATTACACAGGATAGTCTGCCAGGCACAATGAGGGATCAGGGTTGATAAGGAATGAAAGAGATGATACATTGGGGTTTCGTGTCTTAACACATGAATATCGAATCTTTGAATGGATATTAAAGTTTTTTTTCGTTAGCTGACCAATTTTGCAGAATGTTTGTGAAATAAGTAACATACTGATTGACGATAAAAAACTGGACGTAACGAATAAATTCGTACTAATAATCAATTGCTTCCTCTCTTATCTTTTTGGACAATACGGAAAGTTAGAGTGCTTTTATAAGTAGGTATTAGACAGAGTATAAATTTTATAGGTATAGAAATTCGATCGATGCCAGCTTGAATTGATTGGAAGCATTCATGTGGAATTGTCTCATTAAAGTTTGCCATACCCTTGTAGAAACAGAATCAAGGAAAACTTGAGGCACCAGACGTGGCCGGTCTTCATTGAAAGCCTTAAATTTTTCTTCAATTCTTCTTTGATTTGTTAGACAGTTTGTATCGCGATAGTCATGTTCAAAGAAGAATTTAGATTTATCATACCAGCATGTTCAGCTTCATGAGTGTATTAAAGGGTTAAAAATTTTCCAGACTTAAATTTGTTTAGGAAAAATTTAAAAGATCTATTCAAAATTCAGTGATGATTGATCCTAAACATGATATTGCAAGTTTATCAAATTCAATAGCAAAGAACCCTTATTTTTTTACATAAAAAATGTGAATATTACTTTTCAATATCACGCCAGACTCGGCGCAGAGTGAAATCCTAATATTTATCATAGACCCGACTTTGAGAACTGTTTTGCATCAGAGGGTTAGTGCAATATCAACACATGTATGTACCCACATACCCTCATGGACCTTCAGAGAAGTTTCTCTGGACAAGCTTTCCGGATGTTGCACGAGCTCTTGCTTTGATCTATGCGCTTCTTCATAAGTTAGCTTTCGAAAATTTCGGAGAAGGTATAGGCAAACTATTGGCAAAATATGATATGTAGTTCTTCCGGCTCTATACATTTTATTTCAAGAGGTTTTGCATTCCTGCTATGCATTTTTCGTTGCGAATTAGTTTTGAACAAACTTTCACAACTTTCTTCTGCGTTCATGATATAATTATATATATATATATATATATTATTCGCGAGCTATTAGATAGATACATTTTTTTCATTTTAATATCGGCAGTTTGTTCGTACTTGCCCCAGGGGGATTCACAGGAAATTAGAGTGTGGCTAATTTAAGATTGATTTTCGAAATTACTTCATGAATAGGATCCCAAGATCCATGTTTCCAAACTGTGCACGCTTTGGCAGACACGTTCTGAATGTATAATCAGTCATTACTAAGCGGGAAGAATTGCACTCTAAATGAGAAAAGTCTGAGAAGACTAATTTACCGTCTGTTTAAAATTACAATTCTTTGCCCTATTCGTGCAAACACCAAGAAATTATGAGTATTTAGAATCAACTATCTGTACAGATGCTCACGCTATCGTTTTGCCGAATGCTTTATGACCAGCGATCATTATCGATTGAGGTACTTTTTGATGAGCTTTATCAATCCATGGAATAAAATGGGAGACAAAATCAACGCATAGTCTTTTTATTATATAACATTTGTGTCACATCATCACGTTTATTTGTTTTTGGTTTCAAAATGTTGTAGGATAAACATAATATGAAATCAGTGAAGATAATTACTCGATTAAAGTGTTGAAAATTGGGTTTTTGAAATAGTAAATTATATTCGAATCACGTTTATTGGGTTGTCAGAAATTCAGCGTCCGTTCAAGACTGTAAGCGAATGTAACCCGGAGGTCCGACAGACGCCCCTACTCACTAACATCCGCCATCTCTATCGTTCTTACACTGGTACACGTCTCATCTTGTCACACCACACGTGCGATTCATGCTTGGCACGATCTTCCGGCTTAATCCATGAGTCTCCCTTGTCGTTCCGCGCTGCCGGATCTACGCGACAAAACCAAAGGCGGTCCTTAAACATTTGCATAGAGTGGTAGTCGAGTATGTATGTATGTATGTATATATGAGCAACCAAACGGCTTCAGACTATATATATGTAACCATACCCGAGTGCTCTCATATGCCCGAGGACATTTTGCTGCATGGCCAGTTGAATATTCAGTGGTTTTCCGGCAAATGGACCTGGTTAACCATTTCCAAAACAAGCGCGAACGTCTGGATTATTGTAAAGTGTTAAATACCTAGCTTGCGGCTATTGTTTAATACGCAATTGAAAATCTCATCAACTCGATAGTTCTGGGAGCTTCCCAACAGATTTTCCATTGATGTACTGCAGCTGAGTATACACTCCTAACATGGCTTCATGAACTGATAAGTTTAATTATGATATTATTACTACAATGTAATATGAAATAACGTTTTCAATCCATCAATGTCGGAATATTGAAAAGGTTCGGCCAGATAGTTTCAATAATTATGTGTGATAGAAGGGATCCTGGTGTTTGTATTCACATACTCACAGTGATAAACATTTCCATGGTAGAATGGACAATTCGAAAAGAATTCCGGAATGATTTCTACGAAATTTAATTTAACTACATTTCATTATTTGACATGGAATTTCTGTCCGATTTACAAACCATTCGTGTGCTTTCATGGAAAAGACAATAATAATAGAAATAGATTTGAGCACAACTACACGGAAAATAAGAATGCATTCAATTGCGAAAGAAAGAAAATTGCTCCGTCGAGAAATGATTATGAACAAAAACATTTATCTCACATCAGTATATATTTCTTTTATACAATGCTGAGATTATATGAAAAAGAGCATGACGAGATATTTCTTTCATTTCAATTTTCAATTTATACATTTAATTCTGAATGAAATGTTTGAGTCGGTTGCAGAGAGAGAATGGTAGAATAAGAACTAAAAGAAGAATACATTGAGAAAAATGTGAAATTCAGATAAAATATTGCGATATCTGAAGTAATAATAATTGAACATTCCATCTGACGAAGGGAAATTGCTTGTCATATCCTCGAACAGCCTTCAAGGAGCTCATCGTCCACTTTGTGTTCGGTCGCTTTTTACCTTCCTCAGTTATATCTAAAGAATTGACGATGATAATAATGAAGGGGGGTCAAAGCGAGGAAAAGCGACGAGAGGTAAAGGAATAATAATAGAAATCGACAGACGAACGACTTGGGAATGTCAGTAATTGACTTTTATCGACAGGAAGAAGGAAGAATGAATGAAGACGAGTGAGAGAAGTGATCGGAGTAAGAAAAGTCTGTTTAGATGAGGGGCCGGGTGAGATATGGGAGGGTGGATGAAAGGGCGAAAACGGAGATAAGCTCGTAAAGAGGCGAATAGGATATTGGATGTTACCGGGTCGTCGCTTCTCTATAGTTAATGTTTTAACTTCCGAGTTTGAAGTTCTTAGTGTGTATTTTACTTCTTAAATTTCGTGATGTGAAAGTAATCAAACGTGAAATATAACTCTGGCAAATGATGGTAAAATAGAAAAATCAGTGGCTAGTTTCAGATCTAGCAAAGTCATTTGTCACAGTACACACCACACTATTTCTCGATTTTGAATTATTGAGATTGGAAAAGAGTCCAAGAACAACTGGCATATTGTTCTATTATACATATAAAAAAAGGTAAGAATTACCAAATTGATAGCAGAATTATAGTTGACATCCAGGTGTTCATGAGCAACGTGTGAACTATTGTTCCCTATACGACGTATCTAAAATTTTTATCTTGTGAATTTTAACGCGATAACAAAAAGTTCCATCATCAAACAAATGGGATGATAACAATATACGCATACAGATATATAGTAAAATCATCAATACAAATGTAGAATGGAATGAAAATAAAGGGCAGAGTGAACAGCTGGCATTTCCATTGGCGATGGGATCTTCGTATTTCCTTGTTTACTTCCGTGAGTGGCTTGCCGCAGATGACTAAGTCGGCAAGGCCGAGCACAGGAAACGAGTTCACGAGGATCAAGTGGTCGGTCGATCAGTAACTCCCCTCCTAACGAATTGAATCTGTATGCCGGCCAGTCTCGGTGTAGTGGCGCCTGCGAGTCGAGAGAATGGAGCAAAGGGTACAATATGTATATATGCCTCGATACACAATACTATATAATGCGCAGACTACCTCCCCATCCTGCTCTTCCTCTCTTTCTCGCATTGTTTTATATTTATGCATTTATTCGTGTGGCCTCTCAACCATTTCGCCATGGAATTATTCTCGTCGCGGCGATACCAACACTGAGCGAGCTATTTTTAAGCGGAACCTTCTTTTTATTGATTATTGTTCTCTGAATGAAAAAATTCTTGAGATATGAGTGTGCTAATGCACACATTCTCAGCTGTGACAAGTCACTGGACAATGACGTGTTTGGCCAAGTAATGCATTCGTATATACCAATGCTATGAAGAACATGAACGCAAAAAAATAAATCAATTCAAATTGAATAAAAAAAAAAATGTGTGAATTGTTATTGGCGTGGCCAGTTTTTCACACTGCAATGAGTTCAACCCGATTTTTTTTGTATTCACCGTTTTGTAACGTTAATCGACGCCGACCATAAAGCATCACGGTACAGCCATCACCCAGTATCATGCAAATCCCTGTCTGCGCTCCATTACCCGTTCAATCGTGGAAACTATTGTGAAAAAAAAAGGAAAAAACGCAACAGCAGACAGGAGAATAGCGGGGGATTGCGTCCATGACGTTATTTATACCGCCCTGGACTCGTTATCCACACTGACGATCATTTGCGCCATTTGCATTTCGATTGTCGGACCGCGTGAAATATAACTCCATTGCCTATTATCTGTGTATATATATATATTGGAATTGTATGGAGGCACAAGTAGATAGCATAGATTTCAAATCTATACAAAATACCGGCTGAATTACGTACTATTAGAATATTGTGTTGAAATAAGAAAATTATTTGAATGTGGGAAGTAAATGAATCATTCGGAGATTATTTTTAATTGTTATGACATTAGGAAAAAATTCAGATCGTTTGAATTTGTAGAGTACAACGATACTTTATTTCGAAATTTGTCTAGTTATAAATTTATCGAGCATTGATAAACGAATGAGTTGAATAGTAGTACTGCTATATTAACTGCATTACGAAACGAGATATCTTTGGAATCATAGATTAGACAGTATATTAAATGTATGAAAGCTTCATTATCGAGAGGTGCATGGTAAATTGGCGTCCAAAGTAATCACTTGATAAATGAAATGAGCATTTGCAATGTTGATATAATTATTGCTAAATACTTTCTGATCTCACTTGAACGGGTATCTTATAAGTTTCTCAATTTTTTGAGACTAGAAAAATGAATATTTTCATGATTGAATTCTTATTAAAATTATTTTTGTTTCATTATTCTCTCATGTATTTTTCATGTATTGAATGAATATATGTAAACGAGTGTTTATAAATTTCCTTTGTCTTGATCATCGGATTTCCCGTATAATATGGCCATGTTCGCAGAAATCTTCGTCAAAATTAGAAGGCGCGTCACCAGGCGTCCTCAAGCTTCCGGTTTTACGAATTTCAGACGAGCAATTCACATTCAAACTCACCAACTTCGTAATCTCTCCTTTTGTTATTTACACACATACATAAATTCGTATATATATAAACTATATAACCTCTCGCGGTCTCAGTTAATTCACAGTTCGACGAACGCCGTCGAAATTTGCCGATGGTTAAGAGGAAATGCGGTGCGGGAATTGTTGAGAGGATGACGAACAGGCAGTAGAGGAAATCGAGAACAGAGGGGGTAGGAAATTAATCGGGAACTTTGAATGCATGGATGTTGCGTTCGCGTCATATCCGATGACGCGATTAATTTGCGTTAGATGATGATCATCATCATCAATATTATTGACGTATATTGCTTCTCATATTCGATGCATGTTCGCCTCTCATCGGATTATTGAGAATTGATACCAGTTAATATGCCGAAAAGCTCCATATGTACACTTAACGTTTCAAACTAATTACTAAAATTTCAAATGCACTAAAATAGATTCGTCTGCGCGCCGAAAATTTCATTGATGGTTCAAAGGAAAATTCGATATGCATCAATTTGGCCTATTGACACGATAAATGGAGATAAAATGGTATAGCATGGTCGTCGCCATTGTAATACGATTGAATTCACATTCCCTGAAGGCAGAAACTATTCATAAATTACATCATACATTCGATAAAAACGAATTATTCATCTGTATGAACATTTTCGGTACGTCAATATCAATCTGAGCGCATCCGACCAAGTCGAGTTATCATTTTGGTATATTTCAATTTTATATTTGAATTTACTTATTTATTCTACTGCGTTAAATGTTTAATTTTTTATCCAATCCACATTTCTCTGTGAAAGGTATGAGTAAACTTTCTTCACCCTAATAAATTCTGCTCGCAATGCAGGGTTGGAACGAATTTTTTTATCAGACTGAATATACGTCTGTTTTTTCTGTCAGTCCAATGAATTTTTAATCCGTTTATGGTCAACGACTACAATCTCTTTACCCTTCATACTCTCCGCGTTTCCCTCTACCCCCCCGTGGCCATTGTAAGTTTCTTTGGTGTACCGGTTGTCCACACACGTGGCTTCTTATTCTTGCTTTTGCGTCACCCAAAGAGAGAGCCGAACACGCGCCTTTTATAGGATTATACCAAGTGCACCAACGACTACCATCGTGTGTTTCAAGCTTGTGGCAGCATAGAGTGCGCCGGATATATTATTACATTATATACTCTGAGAAAATATTTATATTGCCTCGATATAACCCAATGTATAATTAGCTGTTGAAATACTTCTCCTTTGTATTTTATTCTTATGGAAGAATGAGAAAAAAAGAAAATAATTATAACGAAAAGAAGAGTACAATACGCAAGTCATGAAAATGTTATTATTCACTTTTTTTCTGGAACAAAAATAAGATGATAAATATGTACATTATAAAGTTCGGTTTACTTTCTCATTATGTCTTGTGCATACACTCTGTGGCTACTTATTTTCCAAAGTAAATTTTCTCCCGGATAAATGGTGCAACGATGTAGTTGCTTATCTGTGGGATAACAAGCGTAAGAGAAAAGCCGTGAGCAAAAGAGCAATAAAATATGTAATATTATGGGTTTTAAAATTGAGAAGTAGCTGTTTGATAGAGAGAATTATTTTTCTGTCTGTGTTCACACACATTATAGATAGTTAGTAGTCATATGGAAATGTTCAAGGTGGAATCATCGGATCATAAACGTGATAGCATTGTGCCAACTGTATGAAAGGTCACGAACTGTGAATATTGTCATTTTAACGAGGGAAAGCCGTCAATTATTGGAGCGTTGAGCGAGCTGAGTTCATGGGCCCGTGCAAAGCCTTAATCGACGAGAGCGTGTATAAAGTGGGTAGAATTGAGATTAGTTAACTTTGCAGTGCAAGACAGTGAGGTATAGATGTAGACGTGTGTAGTCTGATGAGTCTTCTTGTTAGAGAATGTTGTGTAAAATTCTTCAGATAACTTTCAAACGATTTGGCATGAAATTCAATTCCAGTTGAGATTTAATTGATCACGTTCAAGTGGAACGCACTGATGGATGCCTGCATATGAACGCATGCATCACACTCCTCATGTTTACGAATATAGATAGAACACCCTTTTTCCGTTCAAGTTAAAAATACTCAGCATATTTTTCCATCGAATGTATATGTGCATAGAAAATCAACTGTTTCACGCTCTGAATAAATATACTTTGTTATACGGACATGGCACTTTTTTTTGTAGTTCGTGTTTTTTGTTCGTGTCTTAACTCGTGTCCGATAGAATACTCAAGGTGATTTAAAGTTAAATTTGGCATGAGACTGCGCATAAAGAATATATAAAATGTATCAAGTCTCCGAGGGGATGCTGAGGTTAAACTGGTTGAAACGTGACGATAACCATAATAATATTTGAATATATATTTGCATTGTACACGTTTTTAGTTGTAATAGGATTATTCCCCCTGATCAATCGGATATTCAAGGCGCATGTCAACTGTTTTTTGTTCATTAATATTTGCACGATTTTTTTGGTTCCATAGCTCGAAAAATTTGAGTACTCAATTCCTCTTCAAGAGCGTATGTACATAAAGTATTATCCAGGCTTAAATTCTCTCGTCATTTTCTCGTGAGTTGTTTTATCCGCTATAAATTTCCGAAGAAAGATTACAATTCACCATATTAAATGCCAATTTTTATTTCCATTAGGTTATCAAGTTTTTTATGTGGAACTATTCCTTCTGAACGATAAACTCGATCGTAAAGTTAGTGATGTTCAATAATTGAGACTGAATAAATCAATAAGTGTGAAAAGATATATAAAGACATTATTTATCATGATATCGAGAAATTGTGCATTGTCACGTACGAGACGATAGCTCGACGTGAAATTTCTTGGAAATATAATCGGAAGGAAAACCAAGACTCTGAACCCAATCAATATTTGAAAACCCTGTTATAGCAAATAGAGATATATTTAGTATTATTTCTCGAGTGAATTTTACTATGAAGAGTATTACAAGAATTTTTGCTTCGTTGCCGTGTCCAAGTCAATTTTATCAACAGCAAAAAGATATTCATGTATTCATATTATCATACATGTATGCTTGTCATTTTCAAATAAAAAGTTGAGCTGAAAATATTCTTACATAACAGTCAGAAACATCAGAGTAACCTTATCCTCCTCAATATCATGTTTCAGTAACTTTTTGTACAAAATCGATAATCTAAGGACGAATACTTCCTCACCCAGCAGAATCAGCTCCACAGTGGTCTTGAAACTTTCTCATATATTCTTCAAGTCTTTTCCGTTTTCCCTTACCCTTTTCTTTTCCTTTTATTTTAGCTGTTCAGCTTTACTGAGGACTTATTACTCTCCCGATTCCACTTCGCACTCTCAGTAACTTCCGCTACGCCACACATTTTCTCATTCTCATTTCCTTTTGCATGTCGTACATGCATATATATATATGCACGAACGTTTGTTTTTAACTTTTTATTATCTGCAACAAAAGTTTTCCATCGGTTTCAGAAAATTCACTCGAAAAATAACCACATCAGTTCAGTCTGTACCTATAAAAATTCTTTGAATAATCTTCCGGACTTCATCACCATTTTTTTTCTTCTCAATAAATTTACACCAGTTCTTCATTTTATGTTTCAGCAAAATTATCTTATGAATTTCGGATACTTACCACAAAGTGATGTTGAAACGGGCAACCTTAGAACAGACGATCAACTGAGGGAAGCCATCAGGAATCTTCAAGTAAGTTTTCAACCTATAAGTCTATATATTCCAAAACTTTCGAATGAACGATTCACTGTACGTTCAAAATATCTCGTTACAAATAGTTCAAATTAAAGTTAGCTGTTGATGAATGTAAATCAAAGCCAAATCAATAAAATTTTGAACGTTTCTAAATTAAAAATACCAAAGCAATCACATTCATTGCCATTTGCAACTGTAGAAGTTTCATCTCTGAAAATTTAAACAGTATTGGCATGGATAAATAAATGGATTTCGGAATACAGAAAAACACTGTACACGTAAAGTTTTCATGAAGTATTATCGGTTTTTCCCGATCATCATCATTGATGAATAAGAACAGAATGAACGTGGGTTGTGATGTCTCGCATATATACAGTGGTCTACTGCAGTGCTCGGCTGAATGTTCTATTGGGAACCGATCTCACGCGCGCCAGGTACTCTTCAGACGATGGGATTTGCATGAAAATTGAGCTCGTCAGCGACAAGGGAATGCGCCAACGAATGATAAAGAGGATTGGATGAAGAAGTGAGCGGCAAAGGGATCGATGAAGAGAGACGACGAGGGAGAGAATGAGAAAAAGAATAATGCGGATTGTAGTGAACGAGAGAAAGTTTGAGTAAAGAAGAAAGGAGAACAGGATAGGCCATAAAAAAACGGGGCGCAGCACTAGGGAATATGTAAAACTGCTACTTCTTCTTCATATATTTTCCATTCATAGGGAAATAAATATGATATCAGTTGACTTGGATCTATAGCTTGAACATGTATAAATAGACAGTTTAGGTATCAGATGTTGCATTCAAATATGAATGCGCATCTGTTCTTCTGAGCCCCATGTTTACTTTCTGAACTATATACCATATTAAATATTATATCTTGATAGTGTGTTTCAATTTCCGTACTTTTTTTTTCTTGTCTTTTTCGTTTTTCTTCTCTCCATTCTATTGTATATGCATTGAGTGACTCATCAATTATTTATTTTGGTTTTATTCTTTTGTTATTTTCAGAATTACGGTGGTATTCCAGTGACGGGTGAGATCGACGAGGCGACGCAAAAGCTGATGAGGTCGCGTCGTTGTGGTCTTCCAGACGAGCCCGACCCACGCTACAAGAGATCAAGACACAAGAGGTTTACACTTCATGGCCAGCCCTGGGATTATAAGAATCTCACCTGGAGGTGAGTGTCGTCATGTTAATCACAGTAAAACCTCTTTTTGTTACGATTTTTGGGATCTATGTAAAATCGTGAGGTCGTAAGAAAGAGAGGTTTTACTGTTTTTTATTTCTCTTCATTCTTGATTTGGTCTTTGTCTATTTATTTTTCTTTTATGTCACGCATAGTTGAAGAATTTTGCTGGCAACAGTTCAGATTGTCTGAAAGTGCAAATTACGCGTAAGTGTCATTGACACCGTTGGTATTTTGCCAAAATTGTTGGCAAGTGAGAATGAACATAGACGTATTTCTTTATATGTATTCCTAGATTATTATGAAGATCAAGGAGCAATGCCACAATTTTTCATGAATCCGAGAATTTTTTTAATTTAGAACTTGTGTCGCCATGAACAGACATGTGGATCAATAGCCACGTTCCTAAGTAACGCTTAAACCTATTCTTACTATGCTCATAGTTACTCGATTCGTCTGTTCTAACCATGCCCTTCTTTCCTTCCGCCCTTTTTCGCTCGTATGAACAAAAAATTTCCCATCGAGTGCACCTCGACAAACTTTTTTATGAGATTCCATGAGCGACGAGCATACAAGTTACTTTTTCATTCAGCTAAAATTTCCAAAGTTACATCACAAAATTATTTTATAACGCCCTTTCACATGTATTCTCTAGAAATATTATCCAACATTAATTATAGGATAATTACAGAGAATGAAAGTACTGGAACAAAGTTAATATGCATCTCAACTTTTTTATTATAATATATCAGTGGTTATGAAAAAAGAATTTTATTATTCTCATATCATATTCTATTATATCTATACGCAGACAATTTTTCGTAGAGTTGAAAAATATCGGCATCATTGAAAATCGCGTTTAAGCGCACGAAGATTATCTGATGTTCGATATTATTTAAAAAATTATTCTTTCGTTTAAATTTTATTAATTTAACTTCTGAGCTGCATCATCAATGATTTCATACAAAATATCTATGAAGACCATCCTCAATAGACCATTGATTAGAATGAAAAAATTTTGAGCTATTGATTCATTTTTTCATGCAGAAAAAAAATTATCACATACTTTTATGTCTACAACAATATATTCGTGGGTGATTGCATATATTAATGATAAAAGAAAGTGGAGAACAATAAACCACGTGCGGGTTGCGCGACATCCGTTGGCGCGGCTTTTAAAAAGTACTTCCGTTCAGCGCAATGCCACCTCTCACTTCTCACTCCTCAATATTCGTGCATAAATGCATTGATAACACCTACACGTCGCCTTTGCTAGGGACCCACTGTCTGCCTCTTCTTAAAATAGTATGTTTCATTTCGGACGAGGACAATTGCACAAATATTGTATGGCAAGTCTGAAGAACCCAAGTTCATCGGATATTCAATATGAATATTTAAGAATATATATCGCATGACTAAAATCGAACGTTCGTATGCACTAGACATTCCACTTTTTAGACGTTAAGGGTGTACATTTTTTACTTGCATTCCATTACTTTAGATCCACTTTAATTTAAATAAATAAATGAATAAATGAATTAAACGGATTGAAAGAGAACAACAATCAGGAAATGTCATTCGGTTCGGTCAGGTTTATACTTTCTTCCTGTAATATTTTTTTAATTTATCAATTTATAGAAGAGCATCGTAGTAAATGTAAAGGAATGACATTTTTTGATATTCTTCATTGATAAGAGAAGTAGGAATTAATAAGAGGAATCCCAAACACTATTTGTTTACACGAAGAAGTTTAGAAGTTTAAAGTATAAAAAGATCAACGAGACTATTCACGAGGCAGTTTTCGATTTTGCCGCTCTGCGAGCGTGTATTACCAACTGAGTGTGTGAGAGCCATACAATAAAAATGTATAGTCGCTCACTGGGTAATATGTGAATAATACACTACTGTGGCAAAACAGTCGCCTGTAAGCCCACAGAAACATCGAATTGTGGCGCTCTCTTGTGTTCATTCGTATTTTATTTCCTGAAAATTGATGAGATGAATTTATGCAATGGGGCAATAAACGAAGAAAATTAATTCGGGAAAATGAAATTTTTCACGAAGGAAATAAATAGTAAATAAAAAATTTTATCTCATAGAATTATGTTCCCGTCTGGATCCAGTCGGAAAATTGAATCTAAATGCAAAATGATAGTCAGAGCAGCGTAAAATGAAGTCGAGAAGTGAGAAAAAAAATGATATTACATTGAAAGAGGGAGAAACAGTCAGTTTTTTTATTTCCCTTTCACCTCTTTTTTTGCTGTCGTCACCGCGGCGACAGTTCGTTAGCTATATTTTCATTTATTTGTGAGTCTCTCCAGCGTTGCGCTGATTATTGAGCCACATTCCTCCCCACATCTTCAAGTGTGTCCCAATTACTCGATTTTATAATGATTTCCATGTATGAATAGGTTTTTTTTTTTTTTTCGTACTTCATTTTCTTCTTGTTCTCATAAGCGTGACAAAATTCCACCGCAATTTCATTGTGCCTCGAATTGTGCACACACGAAAAAAGAGCATATATATGGAAGAGAGATGTGAGCGGAAGAGAGGAAGCAAAATACGAGAATGAGAAAATTTCGCAATCAGTGCAACTCTAGGGCTAGTCGAGGACATTCGAAGGGGACGACTGGCGTACTAATTTCCGGCTGAAGTTCGAAACACCCAGAAACGAAAAATTCCGTGTGTCACATGCCCCACGGCAAATTATGTGTTTTGCTCCTGTTTTCATATTTTTTTTTTTTTTTGCCTCTTACCCTACCCAAAACGCCAATGCAGCTGGTGCCGTTTTCACTCTCGTCTACATTTTTTTATTTCTCTAACTCTCTTCTATCCCCTGGTTTTGGCAATTTAATTTATTTTTCCGTCCAATTCTTTTCCTTTTCTGGCATTTGCGAATCATGCAATCAGTGTTGGCACAGGGTTTTGTACTCTTTGAATCATATATGCCACGTCACACATACCCAGAATTTATTTGCAGAGCTCGACACGTTCAATTACTGGGCAGTATCCCATTCCGTTTATTTCTAATTGAAATCAAATTGAATGCAATTAAATCGACATGCCTATTGACTTCTGCTATCTTATATGTGTTATATTGGCGTTTGTTTTCCATTATTGTATTCTTTTTTATTTTCATTCACTTCGATGAGAAAGAGGAGTGTGGAGTTTATGAACATGTCAAGTATCTGCTATTGGATTCTCATTCACTTTCCTGCTGGAATATTATCCCAGAATAAAAGCGGAGGAAAAAAGAATTCCTTGAGCTGAAAAAAATTACAAGTTGGAAGAATAACGAAGAGAGATGTAATATATAGTGCGATAGAGAGCAAAAGTGATGGGTAAGGAGAAACTCGTGCGAATATCTTTCCCCATTCAGGTTATATATTCTTGTGACGCCCCAGTCTTTTCTTCTACTCATACTCTGCATGACCCTTTCTCTTCGCTCATCATTTTCCTTCTGCTTCATCCCTGCATTCAACTTCCAACCCCCTCATTTTACTCAACTCCCACACTTGTCGACAAAAAGTGGCTACTTTCCAGTCTTGTTCGTCTTCTCGTTTCCTAACATTAGCGCGCGACTCAGTTCGAAAAGTCAATTTTGTGGCGTCGCTTCTGTCGACATCATTTCCCTCCACCATTTTCATCAACCTATATGAACAGCGCCCCACAAAAATTTGCAAACTTATAACTTCCCTTATGCATATCCCAATTTTTTGTCTCGCACTTCAAGTACTGCTGACCCCGCCGTAGAATTTTTTCGATTCAACTTTTCCAGCTAGTCATATCGTTAAATCTAATTGCGTTTTAGATTATAATTGAATGAATTCAATCACATTAAATTTATTATTTCACAATCGTTCAAACTATTTGAAATGTTGATAAGAATAAAATGTCTCACTTTCAAATCTTGAATTGAATTTTCCGTAACTTGTGTATATTCCAAGACAGGGATTATTTATATTTTTGTTTACATTTCCACACAGTTGAAATGAATAAATTTCTGATAACTGCAATCTCATCGTGGGTAAGTACTAGAAATGAAATGTTGAAATGTTATATTATACATTATTGTGGGGTCGTAGAGGAGAAGGGGGATGATGAGAGAGTAGCAAAACAATTTCATTTCACTGAGTAATTTTCCATTCATGTGTGGAAAATGAATGCACCCATATATATCCAATGTATACGCTGTGTGGTTATGTACTATGATATGCAATGGCATATCATTCAGATAATTCTAGTGCGGATGTTGCATAGGCGATGGATGAAAAGGATGGAAGGATAGAAGGGAGAAAGGAATTAGTAAAATGCCCCTGCTTCTCGATCGATGAATAATAAACAGCTGAGTGCTTGGCTGTGTGGATAGAATGTGAATCAAGCTGCGTGCTTGGTGGATATTGAATAAATGTATTTATTAGGTTGGGGAAAATAAAAAAAGATGTTTTCCATGAAAAAAAAGGATAAGAACAGAGTGCAGTGGAAATTAATTTAATTCGAGAAATAAATCAGAGAATAGTGCATCAGGAAAGCCATCGCTCCATAACTTCTGGAATACAAATGAAGGAATACGTACGATGTAGATTTTAAAAAAATAGCAAGAACTATCGCAATATTGAGACTCGACTTTTCTGTTTTATTATCTTAACGATCAGGAATGTGAACAGAAACTGATTTAGGGAAAAAATTTACAATTTTTTCATACTAAGATTTCGTTTGTACTTAGAAATGTTTACTCGTTAATGAGCGGAGTCATCTGAATTATTTATCAATACAAAAAAGAACAGGATAGACTCAATAAATGCTCTTCAATTCTTCTGCGAACTCTTTATGGAATTTCATAATTTTTTTTACCTCATTACCAGATAATTCATAGTTCCTTTTCAATAAAGCATTTTCCATGCAATTATTTACGACATATTTTGATCCGGACCGTCGTCGTACATTGCTTTGTTGATGCGTGTTTGCCTTCATTCTGCGTTAAATTAATGGTGACGATTACAGCACAATTAATTTTATTCGTAGTGAAACAGCTACACATCGCATAATTTTCCATTTGTCCGTTATTCTTTCATGTTCGGGAGTAAACTAAAAAGGAGGGCCAGTATGCATTGCGGTATACACGAATGCAGAATAAATTTAGCGCAACGAATGAATGTAATTAAAAGTTGTCAGATGTTTTTTTTTTCTATTTTCTTTTCGTGAGGAACTTGCCATATTTTTTTTGAATATTGTAATATAAACGGGATAATATATCATCCGTATCTCTGAATCAACAGACTATAATTGAACATTTTTTTCCATTGAAATGAAACGAAGTGAATGAACAATTTATCTCGTCTTTCTACTTCGAATATTTATTGCTCGCAAAGAATGTTCATTGCAATTCTCTATTTGAACAATCAGCAATAATACCATAGAATACATGGAAAAAAAGAAATGTGTGTTCAATTTGCTTCATTTTGTAATTTGAATTTTCCTGTTGCGAATTGGAGCACATATCCACATACTTTGTCCAAATCAAATATTCACCAATTTGGTGTGCAAGCTCATTTGAAATGCATGAAATAACAAAAATGGAATAGTTCAAACAGTCGAATCAATAGAATTTATTACTAAAAAAATCATCTATACAGCTTTGAAGTTGTTCGCCGAAGGAAAATACTTATCAGGCGTCAGAAAAGCTTGTGACGAAAACATGACTTGACTGGTAAATTGCGTACAAATTTTTTTGCATAGTTTTTCAACAACTCTTGCGATGAATATTCATTTTAAGCAAAAATACGACCTATTAGTAGTAATGAATAGGTGCACATATGGAAGCTACAGTAGAAGCTGACATCACCATTGTCAGTGGCGAGCCAGTGACAAAGAATAAAATAGGGCACATGGAGAAGAATAGGTATTTGCCTCGATATTGTGCCTTGTACATGCAGAATGCGAAGCCGAGCTCATTAATGTATTGGCTGTAATTTTCTGGGCATTCACTAGAATATAAGCATCCATCTTTCCCTCGCTATCACATGTCGAAAAAAGCATGGAGATAGAAAAGTGAACCCCATTATCTTTTTTTCAATACCTTTTTCCCAGTGAAAACAAAACTTGAATCTCGTCGTTACGCTCGAGCGCCCGATATAATACCAAAATGGGAAAACTAACGGGCATAATGCCTACGTGATCCTATCAGCTATTTGTAAAAAGATAACAGAATGGAGAAAAAAATCGTGGCACAATTAATAGAAAAAAAAAAGAAAGCAATCAAAAATTTGAAAAAAAGGCACTAGAAGCATTGGATAGATAAAATGGGAAAACGTGGCAAATAAAACTCCAATTTTGTTTTGTATTCGTTGCACGAAGTGATGAAAGGATGGTCCTTCTGTTTGAACTCCAAACAAGTAACAACATTTTCAATTAAAATTTTTTCATTATTTTCGATAACATTGAGCATCAATCAATTTCGTTATGAGCTTGTTCGTTTATATTCGAATGGGATAGAATAAATATCAATATATTTCTCAAACGAATGTTTTTAAAGAGGTTTAATTAAGGAAATTGAATTGCGGTACTGTCTTGATTAAATCGCTTTTGTGTGTATATGTATACCAAGATGTTCTGGTACTGGCGCAGCTTAGACGGCGCCTTGTGGTTCTTGTATAATAAATATAGAGGTCTCAAGCGCGCCCATATATTTTACGCTGCCTTCATAAGTTCTAATTTGCTCTCTTTTCTAGTATAAATTCACGTCTTTTCTAGGTTAATATGACATTCGAATAGTTTTATATCCAACGCATTTTGTGATCCATGAAATTCGTGAAAGTATTTCACTTTGATTGCCAATAATAAATTATTTTTGTACGAGTTTACTGTACTAAACATACGGCTTTATATTTCGTCAATGATTTTTTATGAAGCTGTTCGAGAGATATTTCTAAATGACACTTGAGATTGTGCGATTTTAAAATCGTAAAATTATACAGAAATGAGAGAGTATAAGCGAACTTGTGAGATAAAAATTACAAACATAAAAATTTCCTGGTGTGAAGAGTGAGTTTTAATCCGTAGAAAAGTTCAGCGAAGTTTGTAAAGCGCTCGCGGGATTTTTATAGAAGGAAATGGAGTGGAAGTTGAGATTATTTATTGTAGAACAAGAATTATATCCACGGGCGTATTCAGAAATCGCTCGGTCACGATAGAGTTTGGAATAGAAATAACATTATTCATCGATGACTTCACATATTTTTGATGGTATTTTCGTGAAAAAAAAATTATGTTTGCCGTATATAACAAAATACATTTTTATTTATACGAAACATATGAATTCCTGCCAAGTTCTGAATGTCTAACATCTATGTATACATAGAGAAGACTCTATATGTGTAAATATATATACGTGAAGTACTCGAATCAGCAAAACTCGGGTAACGATCGTACAAATGCTAGATATAAAAAGTATTTTTTCGATACTTCCAATATATATCGGTTTTAAGGGAGATAAGTACTGAAAAATTTGGCAAGTGGTTCGTTCAGTATTCTTCATATTTTTCATTCAAATATTGGAAAAAACTTGGAACGTTGTATGAGACTGCATAAAACGCCCAATATGTGTTCCATGGTTCTTTGTTTGAAATCCATTACCACGTGAAAACAATACAGATGAAAGTATCTGTACCAAAAATATTCATCGATATGGCAATTTGATAAGTGATAGAAGAAAAAAAATCAATATATCAGGTGGAACAAAAAGAATATTTATATAATGGGAGACTCACACTCATGAGACTTTTGATGAACCGCGGAAATACAATGACTGAAATACAAATGCGTCTGTGGACATGAATAAGGCTCAACAGATCAAAGGGAACATGGAATTAATTACAAGTTCGCATAATCTGATGGATTTTGATTAGTTTCCAACACAACCCACCTCTACAGTCGACGTTCACATCGAACAATTGGATTCAACTTCCGAAGGTAGAAGTTTTGTGACCCACAAATGTAAAAAAATGATGTTGATACGATTTGAATTCATATTGTGAACTGAAATCGAGCTTACTTGTGTGAGTTGAATTTATTGAAGTAACTCCTGATGTAACAATACCCTTCACCTATCAAACAATATTCTCTAGAAGCTTCAATTTCGAACGATATACTATTCTTCTTTTTTCTTTTTTTTTCTATCCACTAACAAGTAAATCGGAATTTCAATCGCGAAACTACTTAGGTAATGGATTCCAAAGCAATGCAAATGATCGAGTGATAGCAAGTGGAGAGTCAGGAGGCTTGAAGGATGTTGAGAGTAGTGATCGAGTTCGAAATCTGGGGAAACTCGAGAGTAGTGCGAGGGAAACAGTGAAAGCGACTGAGTTGAGTGGGCATTGAGAGTAGAGAGGTATAGAGTCGAAGAGGGAACAGACACACAAGAGGTTGTGGGTATAACACAAACAAACCGGAAGACAATAGCGTCACCATGACAGACAAGCTTGCTTTGTTATATGAGCGAGAGAGATCGAGAGCACAATGCCGGCCAATCAGACTGAGGATGTGTGAACATGTATATTATGATGCGCTTATCTAAGTGTTAGTTTAATTGGTAAAGTGACAACAGTCCGTCATCAAACGTCAATAGATAAATTTTGGAACAATCCAACAGAAAGAAGTTAGGAAAAAATTGGATTGTAGGATGGCCAGACCGAAGAGCATCTTCAGAAAAATATGAATTCCTTGCATACAGAAATTTTTTCACAACAATACATTTGATTTGTGAAAATTGCACTACTTTATTAGAAAAAAAAATTAGAACTCCATAATAATAGCCCCTAAAGGACATCAATTGGGCGTCCCTTAATCCTACGCCAACACTATCATGGGCTATCTCAACTTGGCAAATCTGTTCGAAATTCTAGCCAGCTTTATTCTGGCAGCCCCAATTTGGCATCCAATTACTTTGGATTCAAAGCATAATGTTGAATTATATCTGTGCTACTATACATGCATTTACTATTGTGATGAAATATAATATTGCAATGTCTTTGGATACACAATTATTTCAGAACAATAACTCGAGTTAATTTGGAATTGTTGTGTGGATAAATTTCATTCAACGAAATGTCTTGATGTCATGTGAATAACTAAATCTAATAACTAAATGTGAATTGAAAAACCAAATAATAGTGTCCTTTATTCAGACACGGAGAATTTTTCTATTGAAATGCAACTCTACAGAAATTCAATAATATGAATTCTTATTGCTGCATTAGGTGAAACCTCATAATTACTGCAGTGAAATCCCTATTGTTGGATATCAAGAATATAAAAATTACCATAAAAGTCTTTTGAGACGATATTCACATTGTAAAATGAAACAAAATCATTCCAAAGACACAGATATGCTGTGCCAATGGATTATTCGCCGCTCTGACACTCATATCAAGCGAAGTGAAAGAAAAATAAAATTCATATTCTCATGACAGGCTTTGTCATTCTCCCAATTGACTTTAATGGTACTCGATTGCTATTGGTGCTTTGAGTACCATCAATTGCGTGTCTGATTGAAATCTCGACGCAGTAGTGATTGGAATATCAAGATCCTCTTATCACTTCAACTAGGAATAATTCAACTCATTGGATAGCGCTATTATTGCATGAAAAATAATGAAAATTAAATATTAAATTTCCTGGTGTGGTGTATGGAGAAGTCTCTGCTTACAGTGTTAGGGGATCAATATTAAGAGTAAAAAAAAATTATCCATAGCAAAATAAATTACGTATAAAAGAAAATGAAGTCATTCAAATGGAGAAGGGAAACACTGAACGAGAATGAACTGACTATAAAGAACTGGTGCCACGAATTTATAGGACTCAGAAAATGAAGTAGATTTTATATAGCAACATAATCAAGTGGGAAATATGCAGGATAGAATCATTCATACTATGAGAGTCTTGAACTACTATTAATTTAAAAACTCTCAAAACTCGACATTGTAATTTTAACTCATTAATCACTACTGAATCAAGATGACTAATTAAACTCTGACTGTTACTGCAATCAAATTGAAACCAACTCATACTATTTTATAATTTGTTTTCCTTCGACTTTTCTTATCGTCACTCTCGCAAATAAATGAGTATGACGTGGTAACGTTTCATTGCAGAAACGTTTCCATTTTAAATCTCAGCAAGCAGAGTGATTTTCGAGAGCACTTTTCATTGGAAAAAAATAACTGCGTCAAGTTTCTTACGATTTATATAGTTTATATAAAGACCATAAAATTACTTTCGTGCTGTTCTTTAAAATAAATCCTCACAAATTACCTGCTTTCTACTGCGATAGACTAAAATCTCTTCCCAAGGACGAAGAGCCGTTATGATAAAAAAAAGAAAGACAAACCTCACAGTTTGCATCAATAACATACTCACACATGATTTGTGAGAACATTGTACATAGAGTAGTAATTTACAGAACGGTTTATAAATTTTGTTATATACGCTCATTAACAATCGTTATATTCTTTCGTTTCAGTTTCACTTTACTCGCTGAATTTAGTGTTCTCATATCGAATATTCGAGTATTATTTCACCAAATTCGTGCTCATATTTTTTTCCATGTAGCATCAGAGATAAAAACGTCAAATCAATCATGTGTTTTATGTTCGTATCGTGAGCACTATACTAAACTCTTCGGTATATGTGCGAGTAAATAAACCAGATGCAATGACATGTGACAGGGTATCCCTCGAGTTTCGAGGCGATAACAACAACACCAGATGAGGTAGAAACGCCCCTGAGACGCCTACTGGACACAAAAAAAAATGCCTCGTTCAAACATTTATTTTATCAACATTCTCAATCACCACCTCATATCACTGGTTTATATACATCAAGGACATATTCACCACCTGAAAATTTCGTTGGATATATCTGCCGGGAGAAAGAAGATTGCAATAACAGAACCTACTTCATGTTGAAGTGTCCTCGAATTACAAACACCCGGATGGGATGCAATGAACGCGCGCGTTCATTTTGAATAGGCACAAGTAGAAAAAGAAGTTTAGCAAAGACATGTGTATAGAAGCGCTAGCAAAATACAGCGCGTGAATTCTGTCCTAGAGGGGTAAAAAAAGAGGTAATATGCGCGCGCATCATATCCACCACTACAGAGAATAGGGCCAGGGCGCGAGTGAGAGGTCGGTCGCATTTCATCTCTTGCCTTCAGTGGCCCGGCGCGTACCGTTCCGTGCGTTTCATTTGTACTCCCTTCTCGTCATTTGTATATATACAGTTTATTTATTCGTTCGCGCATACCAATGATAAAGTTTACCGCAGTGTTGTCGACGCGCTGAATAGTTCTCTGAAGAATCCTCGCTACCGCAAATAATGGCAAGTGAAACCAAATTTTTGTATCATAATTTTATTGAATTTGTAACACTTTTAAGAATATTCTTTCAATGATATGATATAATAATTGAGATGACAGCAGATATTCACAGGATGGTACTTTGTAAATCTGATGCAACCGAACTAATTTATCGAAAATACAAATTCTGTTTCAATTTTATTTCATAATTTTATTTTCATATATTTGTTGGTGTGTTGTTTATTTTGTTCAATCCCGCGATTGAAATTATTTCAATGAATCGAATCTCCTCGGCCCATCGAACACAAATGAAGTGTTTATGAAAATATACACAACAATTCATGCTATTCCCCTCTTTCATTTTTCTTCTGATAACATTCTTCTTAAGTTAACAAAGATATCAAACAAATATTTATCTCACAACTAGTTTGTGCCATATTTCACTTTTTCTTCAGAACTCTCAACTCTGTTACGAAATATTATTTAATTTCAAACCGCACAACTTTGCACGGACAAAATTACCAATTCGAGTACAAAATAGAGAGTAAAATGCACCTACAATAAGTGAAAAGAAGTAGAAAAATTTCTTTTATCCTCTGTCAAAATAGAAATTAACAAACTAATTCTTACATTCTTTTGTTTACATCCATTTCTCTGAAAAAATAAATGCAACAACAATCAACAAATTAATACACTCACAACAACAAACAACTTTCACATTTGCTTCACAATTACCATGATTTTTTCATTCTACAAATTTACGACCCCATTATCAGTTCAGTATTTTCTACCAAGTAATTCTCAACCAAGAATTTATTCACTAAACTCCTACTCTTCGTTCCCTTTTCCACATTCGTATCCAACAAAAGAAAAAGCAGCGAAAAAAGAATAGGTCTACGAAAACTTACGAGGATTCGTTAATTATCTGTTCTTCAACTTCAATTATGAATTCAAATGACTAAAACTACGTCAACTGCTAATATAAATATGGATATAATCCCACTATATATATATATATATGACGTTTATATCTACAAATGTCGAAGTAATAATTGAGACACTCCAAGTAACCACAAATAATATCAGAACAGTTGACTGATTCGCCAACTGTGCAAGGCATATTCGACTATCCGGTCCCTAAAGCAAAACTTTAGCGTTTCCATAGATATAGATATAATTCCTCGATCTCTATATAGTCATTCATTCTCATCATCCTGTTCCTGTCCACATGGACTGGCATAAGAGATGTGTACATTACGATATCGTATGAAGCCCTTCACTGCTCTTCAACACATATTATCTCTGAAGTGGATATATCTTCACAATCTGCATTTCAACCTTCCATTTCCTCTCCTTCAACATACACTACATTAAGTACCTTCAACAGAGACCAATATATGTATACACATATGTATAAGCTACAAATAGTTCGCAATACGTAAGTTTACATAACAAACGTCTTTCTATAGCTGTTATACGCCATTTCTCTATCGTTTCTCATTGCGAAACTATGAGCTGTATATTATAATGCCAACAAGTTTATGTCAGGTTTACACTGTTCTTTTCTTGCTTTCATTCTAGCGAATGAAATATTTTTTTCGTATTTATTTTCCTACTGACTTTTTTTCTTGTTTATTTCATTTGCAAGCTACGAGCTTCACACGCCCTCTCATTACTGATTCCGTTTCATACATCTTTCACGAACGTATTTTCTGCTATATTTTTTCTCTTTTTCTTTTCGTATTTTCATACGAATGGGATATTTATTATTGTTGTTTGTCGATGTTACAGACTGAAGTGGCTTTTTTCTTTTAGTTCCATGGTATTCAGTTTGAAAAGAGTTGTAGAAATTTTTTTTTGTTTAGCTATTCATTAGAATTTAATTAATGTATTATTTTTATTCTATGGTCACTGTGAATTGCCAGTTGAATATTTGCCAGCGGCTTAGATGTGAAATTTGAATAAAAGAATAGCAAAAGAGAAACGCTGGAAAAATCTGGGAAATATATGTGTAGAGGCAATTTTAATTAAAATTATTGGATGAGACGATTGGGGTGGAATAACGAAGGGTTCAAGCCACCTGTCTTTGTTATATTGCATCGATAATTGTCGCATAAAGTTCCAGATTGAAGCGGAATTTCATGAAGTAACGAGTTGTTCCACTTACTATATTCCATGTTGAATAAAAGGAAAATCGATTATCGAATTTATGAACAGTTCGCGTATAGTTGTACTTATATAGTTGAGCACATGGACGAGAATTTTATTTTCTGGTACGGTTTTCAAACCATAATTTCAAAATTATAATAGTCATTCACAGTTTTGAATGATATTTTCGATTACGGCTGTACGTATGTATGGAATTTAGGAATCTACATAATATCACATGAATAAATTTCGAATAAAGTTTTATTCATGAAATATTTAAATATGTTCTGAGATTTTGTGGAAATAAAATAAAGTACCAATCTCAGTGGTGTTATCTTGAAAGTCAGTGCTCCAGTGATTTTCAATTGCTTTCCCAATCAATATCATTGAATCACCTCACTTAAATGTTATCGAATATTTCCATGGAATTTTGCGAAAATTTCTACCAGTGAAAACCATAAAAAAAATCCTCTTCTTATAACCAAGCATTGGAATTGTAAATACTCAATCTATCAATTTTTCCATGAAAGATAAAATCGCTCCAAACAAATACGCAATGAAAGTTGCATGAGTTTACATTCAATTTGTGCAACTTGGGAAAATGATGCATCTTTATAGAATTTCACAACTTCTTCCGCAAATTTTCTATGAAAATACACACTCCGACGATATTCAAGAAGAAAAATCGAATCACTCTTAAGATTTTTCTCTAATGTTCATCTTTCTCGTGATAACATTATGGAATAATTATTATTCGTGTTAAAAATCTATCGTATGATAATGTATAACTATACAGAAATGTACATATGGTGGTGACTTATTACTCAATTATCCCGGGTGCTCTGTGGTACATACGCTGTTGGGTTAGACTCTGACGTAAAGTACTGGAGTTTAGTCACTAGCAATGTATACATATACATATACGGAGACTACCATTTTGTTGTTGCTCTCTTGCACCATGTAACCGTCTCGCAAGTCGCGACTTACGACCGGTAATAACGTATTCCGTACCATTTGACGGTGAACGTGGGAATTGTGACCCCTGAACTACAAGCTAACTCGAATTTCTCTCTATTTTCCTTTTCCCCATTTTCTATCTTCACTGTATTTCATATTTATCCACCCCAACATAATTTCCAGAAATATATTCTCAATAATAGAATCTCACAATTGATTCTTAATTCATCAGAATGGATTTATCATTTGTACCATCCATTGTCGGATATTTCATTGAAATTTTTGTATAATGCAGATGTTTAATTGGACAGTGGCATTGAGGTATAAAATTGGAAAAGTTGATTTTCATGCTTGGTTGATTCGCACAGGTCTGCGTACTACTGCTCGCACCCTTCTTCATGCATCCCTCCAATTCACTTTGCCGTTGACGCGGATGGTGAGTCACGTAACGCGTTCCACGAATTCAAATGGCCTCGCACATTCGAAATTCGCCGAGTCGTCGTATATAGTCCTATATTCCATACGCCCACATCCCCGATCCTACTCACGTCCCATCGGGTAAGTTCGTCCGTTCGCATCGACGACTCTGATGCCTTCTTTCTACTTTCTCGTCTTTTTATTTCTTCATTCTCTCTGTTCTCCCTTATCTTCATATCTCATCCGTTCCCGTCTATTTCCACTTTTTTTTTGTCTTGTGCTTTATATTTGAGTTTTTTTTGTTTTTACCTTTTTTTTTTTTCAAGTCTTTCCACGACTTTGTTGAATTAGTGAGTATATATTCTACTACATTCTTCTGTGTGCCCTACTTCCTACGTGAATTTACTTGCTCGTAACTTTCTTACCCCTATGGTCTTGATATAATGGCACTATTACACTTTAAAATCCATGCGAAAGGGCTTAACACTAAATTCGGAGTTGGATAAACAAACGGATATCGTCATGAAAGTTTTGTTTATATACGAATGTATATACATAGTATTTATATGAATAAAAGCATATACGAGTGAAGGAGAACCTGGAGTTGAAACGCACATGCAATTCGGATTATTGTCATTAATTTACATTTCGCTACAGTTCCATACATATATTGTCACTATATATTCTCTCTAATACCTCCGTTACTCTGGCATTATTCAACCGTTAACAATAACGTTAACATAAAATTCTATCATCTCATAATATTAATTGTGAATCGTATGATAATATAATTTTATTGTTGATTACGCTTATATGCAATGGATGGAACGAAAAAGTGTACCATCAAACGAAAAATAAACTGGATAACACGCAATCAAGTTCATGTGTAATAAATGCGTTTATTGAAATAAAGCGTGAAACAATTTTGATTAGAGTAGTAGTTTTTTAGATTAGTGATGTCCTGAGTATAATTACTGTTTCAATTAAATATTGAGCTTTAATCCAAAATGCAAAAAGCCTTAGCTATTCTTGGAAATATTTATCAGTATAAATTATTCTGGAAAAAAAAGAGGAAAATGAAGTAGCTTTTACTAATTCATTATCAATTCCATCAACTTGCAGATTTTTTTAATGGAAAGAAATGAAGTTTGTATCTCTATATATTTAAATAAAACATTTCATCAAGTTGAGAGATCAACCAATAGACATAATTATGAATTAATGATATTAAATTGATAATGAACTCTATTTTGATCGAGTCGTAATGAAATTTCTGAACATAAATATTAACTAAGTACTTTTGAATCAAAATCATTCCTACTAGCATGCACCTTTTTTTACCTATATACACAACGTAGGTGTAACAATAATGTGGTTAGTTTTTACAGCTGTTGAGATAGTTAAAAAAACATTCTCCATTGTGGTAAATAAAAAACACAAAATAAAAACTGAAGCAGTGCTAACAAAACATCCCAATAACACTGTAGATTCTACACCCAATCGACTTCACTTTCTGTCTGAACAATAGTTATCTTAGTTCAACATATGTACTTTTGACAATATTTGCATAACGCCTGCCATAAACAGTGTCTTTTGTTCTCATTCGAACATAAAAAAAAAGGAAAACATACTCTTGGTCTATTTAATATTACTTTTAGTGACAATTATCTCGATTCGCTTTTTATCATAACCATGGGAGCAATAATAATTATTCCCTCGAGCTCGCTTCTCATAATTTCAGTGCGCGCCCGATGGCCATATTATATATACCTATAATATATATACATATATATAAGATCTGGCAAGCGCTCGTTTCATCTCATGCAGCTGCGACCCAGCATTGTGGCTGCGCACCACGACGACAATGACAGAGAAAGAGGGATGAATGTATAAGTGCATCTATCGTCGCTAATCGTTTTATTAAAACAATTAAGTGCTATTTAGAAGTGGTGGCGCGAATGGCTGCGACTACGCTCGCTACATTTCTATTACCGGTCATTACGCGACGAGGGCACTCGAGTCATTTATATTTTCATCCCGTCTATATGTATATAATTATGTGAAGATTCTTCCGCACACATTCGTTATTTAGTTTGATATAATCATTGCAACGTTTAATTATAATTTTCGCATTAGTTTCAAGTTCGAATATGATCAGGAAGTGCATAAATCATGGAAAGTAGAAAATAACAAGTAGTCACTTAGGCTTTCTAGATATATTTCGGAAAATGTTCTCATGCCTGGTTACATAAATTTATGTATTCGAATGATTACATCTATGCGGTTACTGTAAATTTCCCCATCGAGATATCTGAGATTGTTGATTGGAGGTATCATTAGCAAACTGAGGTATCTGGTAATGTTGTGGATTGCGGTAAACTTGAGATACTGTAGCTGACGATTTACGGTGGTATTTGGACATTGCGTATTATGGTGGAGCATCTTGACATGGAATCAGTAGATATCCATATGACTCTTCAACTGTAACACATTCGATTATCTCTTGACATAGATTCTGAATATGTCAATTCGAAATTTGTGGGAAATTGAAGAGAGTTACAATGGTTTATTCATTGAAGTTTGGAAGTGAAAGGAATGTCAAGTTTAGGATCTATTGTTTATATATTTTTGAAGAACAGAATAATTTGGATTATTAAAACAGCTTTACCTTCAAACTGTCATCTGATATACAATTATCAAAATGTGTTTTTCAATGCAAACTCCCCAATAGAATTCGAGATCATAAAATGATAAAAATGAAGGCATAAATACCATGAAACGAGGAGATGAAAAATATCGTACTGCAGACAGAATAAAAATGGCTGCATAACATTACTGGATTTCCAGAAAAATTAAAAAAAAATCCGACACGTGTGGAATGTGAGAATATGATGAAAGGTAGATATTTCCTTTGCCTGTGAGCGACCTAATTACTTGAAAGCCCACGTCACCAGATGATGCCCAGACACATGACATTGCACTCATACACATGAAAATATATTCATGCATATGTATTTTTATATATTGGTACATGACGTGAAATGAAATAGAGTAGATAGAAGCGCGTGGCTATGATGCAGAGCTTTCAATTTAATTCGATCTTGTCGCATCGTCATCACTCTTCTTCGCTCTTACGCTTTATCTTTGTTCATCCCCGTTTCTCTTTGGTCCTTTACTCATGTCGAAACTGTCATGCCATCACTAGTTGAATCTCAGAGGATGTGAGAGGTGGTGGCTGACCACTAATTTAGAGAGAAAGGGAGTAGGTGCTAGAGACATGATGAGACGGATGCATTCATGGGTCGCGCGAGTGCCATCAAGATGCCTTTGAAGTCATACCTCACTCACTTTAGTTCGATTAGCACCACAACTAAGATGCATTATCGTCACTTTCCTTTTGAAGATCGTGGACTTCCGTGACATTCAATTAATACGCCGTTAGTTACTTTCACGTAATTCCTTTATATCGACGTATTTTAACACTTCATCATGCAATTAATATAATTATATACTCAATGAATTTTTATATTTAACACTAAGAACTTCGTGTTTGTGTGCAATTTCAAGAATTGGTAGACATAAATAACAAAAATACACTTGAGATGAAATAGAAAATCATTCAGTTGCAGACAATCTCCAATCGTATCGATTTTATTTCCATATTCAATTGTTCGTACTATAATATTGCAACATTAAATTTTGATGTTTAATTATTGTTAAACGACATAATAAATAGCAGTTGGATTATTCGGTGAGATGATAATAATCAAAATGGAAACTCGAAAACATAGCACCCTCATTATTAATACTCTTGTATTTCACGCTTCAAGAAAGACTCGATCTTTCATAAACATTTGTAACAACATAATAGATATTATCGGCACGTTATTATAGTTTATGTATATTTGCTTTTTTTTCCTCCTCTTTTTCTCATTTCAATTTGCTGTCACTGTGCTCTCACGCTAGAGATAATAAAATTTATGTGTGTCTGATCACTATCAGATTTTATTATCCGCTTGGCTTATCAACACGTGGCATTTCTACTCAGGTATATACATTTACGTCTCTCTCGTGTTCCTCGGAATTTCATTATGTGATCTATAAATAGATGGGTCGATATTATATGCAGTCTCATTTCCGCGACAACATTGTAATACGCAAAATGTTAAACGAAAAAAGAATGAGACGGTGAAGAAAAAAAGTTGGAAAATAAAAAAGGGAAAAGGAAGCATGTGAAAATATATATTCAGCACTTGATGTAGGGGTCGAAATTACTTGAATATGAAGTTGGAATGAAAATTATACTTTTTTTTTATCCTTTTTTCCTTTTCCCTGACTTCCACTTCTCATTTCCTGTGCTTGAAAAAAAAACATTCTAGTGAACCTGGTAAAAAGAAGAAAATGTGAAATAAATTCGTATGAAAAAAGAAATTGTGCGAATCTCATCCGTATATGCTTTATTGAGCCGCGAAAGATTAGAGGGGGCGAATATAAGAATGGATGGAAAAAGGAAATAATAATGCAAAATAATTGGTGATATATTCGTGGTGGATCGTGCATGTTCTACATATAGCTATTCGTATTTCCCCTAGAAGTTCGTTCATACACCCATTTAATTTCTGTCCGCTTGCTGACGAGAGATGCTGAGTAATTACCAGTGTGTTGGTGAAACGATCATTAAACTTTTCTACGTCGTTTATCTGTCAAACACTTTTTTTCATCATTTCCACACCTATTGCAAATCCTTTTGTCTGACTTTTTTTTTCTTCAACATTCACTCTTTGTGTCGAATCACTTTTGCAAAGTTCTTGAACAATTATCCTGATCCGTTTATTAGTAATTCTGTACGAATGCCAATCACTAAATTTAATCGGATGCAATCTTTACGGCATTTTTATATTAATTATTTTTGAATTCTATCGTGTAACATTCAGTTGATTGTTTTTCCTTTCATTTTCATATTGCAACACATTATACAGTAGACATTAGTGATGTAAATTTGGCGCATTTACATGATGAAAGGGATGAAATATTTTCTGATATTTGAAATGACACAATTGAAAGTTTTTGTGGGTTTCTCTCCAATATTTACGCACTCATATTCTTACGCAATTCAAATCTTCCGAATTTTTTATTCCAATCGATTGGTCCTGAAATATTTTATATGAATTATTGATATTTAAGTGAATATCAGACCAATACTTATTCGTGTAATCACATCTGAAAGGTCTCTCTATTTCCATCAATCTTAATTTTTTTAATTCTTTTTTTTCCCCTCCTATTTACGTTTCATCATTTTTTTTATTTCCATAGTTTGTGTGCTCTTAATTGTGGTGGTGAAGTATTCAGTTGAACGACTTCCAACATTTTATTTCCTTTTCCTCATCGTTGAAGATTTTTTCTTCCTTCGGAATGATTGAGGAATATGAAGCCAGCGTGAAGAGGGCAATGGAGATGGTTGAAATATTATCGAATATATACGGCTGCGGCAAATCGGTCGGGTTTAACACTCGAGCGAATCCGATCGTGAGCCCTCTATATATACTGGATACACAGTGCAGTGTGTTCAATCCTATATATTCTTACTCAACCTCCCTCTATCACTCTACACGAATATGCTATATACGTTTTGATGCGAATGGCAACGTTGGTGCAGTGGGGATTTCGAATATCGCAAATAGGAAACGTTATAATCCGCGTTTCAAATGGTTCCGTTTCAACTACCTGGTACTACACTACAGATGCGTTTACTATTCAACCGTGTTAGGTTTACATGAAATCAAAATAGTTGAACGACAACCACGATCATTATTGCGCAAAATTGAATTTGAAACACTGCGGTTGAGTGAAATAATATTTATATTTCAGCGTTGCAATGTGATATTTGTATTCGGCAAATTTTTTTACATCCAAATTGGTCGTTCAACTTCGCAACTGGTTTCCAGTTCTGTACATAATTAAATTAAATGATGGGAGAATGCGTGCAGATAATCATCAATACATTTAATGATGATATTGAAGTATAATGAAGCAACAGAAAAAAAAACACCCTCAGTTCTGTGTTGTTCCGATGGCCTTTTAGCTGTGCTGTTATGGATCATTGGAAATCTACTGGTCTCTTCCAATTATTTCTTATTGAGCTATCGGCTTTATTGGCTGTAGTATAATTGTCATATAACTCACGCAGGTATACCAGGAGGATCTATTGCAAGCTAATTAATTACCGCTAAGCTGAGCATTTGTCACTAGTCACCAATTAGTTCTCTCTTTTGCTTCTTCTTCTTCTTCTACCACATGGGGGTTACATTCTCTTTTGTTTAATTTCTGTCTCTTCTTCTTCTCTTGATATTTACTCTTACCAACAAACAAAACACGTTCAAGTTCATGATGAACTCATGATAAATAGAAGATTGCATGAAAGATTCCCTCGTTTATTGCACAAACATTAAATTGGCGTTTAATATAGCATCATCATATTATTCTTTGCACTTAATTAAACATGTTGTGTATGCATAATATATGAATAACTGGGTTGAAACGTATGATTTGTGTTTATTAAAATAATGTATTGGAATTTGTGTGTGGAATTGTGTCACATGAGAGTTTGTCGGGAGTTAATTTGAATTATTTGATAATGCGATATTGCATTGCATCATTTTTTTTCTCCTCACATTTTACTCAAGTATTAACACACCAATATAATTAGTGCTCTTCACGGCATTTATCATTGTAGTATAGGGTAATATGATATTCATTTTTTATAATTTGGATTGAATTTAAAAAAAAATTGGACACAAGTACGATCAATGCACTGAGCCCTGTTTAATTCTTCCTCATGAACTGTGAAGCACAAGCGCTAATATTCAACGCCCCTCGATTATCTTTTAATCGCATCGTCACTCGGGTTAGTTCGAGCATGTACGGCTGTATTTCATGGGTGTTTAAAGAGGCCCCAATTACTCTGCACGGAAATTATTTTGCTAATCACAAAAATGGAAAGCGTTGGTTTTACAATTGTATTTTATTTTCAACACCATTATCCTTCCAGTTTAAATTATATAGATTTACCTCAAATATTGCAAAAATTATTTATACACACGAATTCCTGTTTATTATAGCGCCCTGATTATTGACAGGAAATAATCCGAATAAATTGATGTGTGTAAACTTAGCAGACATGAGATCATTCTTTGTTTGTAAATATGGAACTGAACCATTCAAATGATAGGATTTAAAAAAATGTTCGTCTTGTTTTTGGAATTCTCTATACCAGCATTTTTCTAATTTTCTTCTATTTACTTGCATGGATTATAGTAAAAGTAAAGTGTGAACAATATTGTGAGATGGCTAATTCAATATGTGTAACAATGAGTGGGTGTGAATATGTCATGGTCACCTCCCTGCATACAGTTAATGGTAAATTGATACGACAGAGCTCGCTGTTAAGGCTTCAATAGCTCAATTTGCCATCACTCGACTTCATCGATTTTAGAAACACGATCGTGCTCGCCCGTATCGCTTACACCACCTGCATTAATACCACCCACGAAACTTTTACCTTCACAATATAATTTCGTTGATGGTGTGATGTTCGCATCGTTGAACTAATGACACAACTTGTCAAATGCAAAAAAAAGAAGAGAAATATTTTCCAACTGAGTTCATTGAGTTGAAACATGTATATAAAATTTACTGCATCCAGACTGGGAAATTATGCGGCGATGGAAAAAAAAGTCAGCGCAGTGTGAACCACACCTTGCACAAACTCCACTCTTTCAACACGCGAATGAGAGTAACGTACAGGAATAAAAAAAACGAGAAGAGAAAATGTGGAATATTCAAAGTAACAAAAAAAAAAGCACAAGCTCCCATCCAGCTCATGACTTACTTATATGGATTAGCTGAATAAACAGTAGCAAAAAATTGTCTACATGCTGGTGGTGTTCTACTGTATGCCATTTCTGGTCTAAGTCCATTCGTGTCTCTCCACCGTTTTATTAATAAAATAGAGTGTGTTTGTACCTGGTACAAACCAACGTGGGAATTGCGGTACAAATAAAAAGGATACCCACATGGTATGAAGATATAGTAAAGCAAAGTGAATGAGTGAATGAATGACAAGACACATTGGATGAATGAGAAGAGGAAACTTGGAATATAAACGTTGTGGCAAACCGGCTAGGGAATTATTCGTCGCGTTTTATCTATATCCTTGAAGTCTGCAACACTATCTTGCCTTTATATGAACCACAACTATATTTCTCATTGTTTGCTCCTCCGGGAATTATCATGTGATGAAATGAACGTCTTCATATTACCTCGATTTTCTTTAAATATTCTTTTTCATGATATGAGTTCACAAATAGTGAGAAGTTTGTTGGGAGTTCACAAGATACGTTTGAGATAAATCTCATGTTGGCGCGAACGAGTTTTATTTTTCATTTCATAAGTGCAAAGTTAAACTCGATTATCTTGAGTCATGTTTGTGAAATATTATGTGTGATTTGTCTTCGGTATTGGCAATAATTTGTAACAACTTGAGAGAAAAAAATTAAAAACTTATCCAGACAGTACCAGACATGACAGTTCGTTATCAGTTTTTCATTTTAATGAATATCATAAAAACGTTTTTAAAAGTAATTGTGTGTAACGAATATGAATTAAGTTTTACGAAAATGGATGGTATATAAAGTTGTGATGATAATTCATATCATTTATTCAAAGTCAGAAAGAAGGAATGGACTACGATGTGATGGATAAGATTATCTTCAAAGGAAGAGAATGAAAATGGCATTTTCGTGAACTCACTCAACCTGGGTGTGATGCTAGTCTATTTTTGTAGACTTCTAAGTAGCCATCACAACCTTTTTGAGTGAGCGAACGCAGATGTTGCTGCTACAGACATGAGAAGAATACAACTCTAATGAAGCTTGGGGATGAAACAATGAGTGAATTTGCTGTGAAATTATTATTTTCCATGGATTTTATGAATGAATGAAACTTTTCTGATGTCTATAACGTGTTGAAGTATCTAAAAATTGTTTATTTCAACGCAATGTCAATTTGGTTTTGTGATACTATAAAAATACAATCGGTATAACAGGAGTAATATGTCAATATTTTTTTCACATGCCAAACATTACAATTTATTCGAATAAGATTAAAGTTCGCATATAATTTTAGAAATAATGATATGAAACTTCTCGCCCATACTTCTCTTTTAATGATTGTGGGCAGTAATAGCTGAGCGAATATGAAAAACGAATTTAATATAAATGATTGTAGAAAATTTGGTACGAAAGAAAATCTGATGAAAACATAAGTTGCCCAGGTACAGAGGAAAACAGAGAATAGCTAATGAATTGGGGGTGCGGAGATAGGAGATCTTTTTTCCACCTACTTGAACTGCCTCCACTTGCGACTTACAGTTGCTCTCACCGACCCTGCGCCTCTTTCGCAGCACTCAATTTGTTTTCTGTCGCTTTGCTTCATCCTATATAAACCCTCATTTTTTTCTTACAGCGCGGTTGCATTAAGAGGAGAATACAGCACTAAACCAATAAAAGCAACGCCGGAAAATCTTGCATTTCTTTTTTTTTTTTACTATTCTATGCTTCACTTAGTTTTCTCTCCATCTTGCGTTGCTTATTTCCTCTGTATAAAAATTTCGCAGGCCATCACATTTTCTTGTTCCTTTTATATTAAAATTGAAATTACAGAAATACATTTTGTTAATACTTGAGGTACAAGGATTGCAATATTTGCATACGCAAACATAAGAAGCCTTTTCGAATTTTATCGAACAGCAATTTTGCTCATATTCTTTGCCATTCATGAGCAATTGAAAATCACTTCAATGTCTGTCCGAAATCCATGAAAATATTTCGTAGCTTGTGATTTTCATTTGAACTCTTCTAAAAATCCAGAATATATATCAATCTCACTATTCAATTGTGTGGAGAAAAGAATAAATCTTCAGATGACAAAATCCGACTTTTTTAATGAAAAAAATTTGGCTTGAAATTCAAGTGATCGTACTCACATCCAATAAACGTGAAAATCCAAACATGAAATTGTTGCCAATAACTAAAAGTGCAAATGCTTGAAAAGTTATATGTATCATTTTTATTACAATATTTGCCATTACTACGAAAATAAAAAAAAAATCGATGACCTGGAGCCCACGTTCATTGCAGTGTTTGGCAAAATAACTTCCATAGTATACAAATGACCGTGAATTAATTCAATGTCGGAATGCAAAGCTTTGATGGCGAGGTCAAAGGATGTCGGAAATCTTTTGGACTCTCGCCAAGTTGTATATTGTGTTCCTTGAAATGGGTGTAAAGAAAGAATAGGTGGCAGGAGGTGGTATCTATATATAATAACTCCACGTATATATACATCCATATATATTGTTCATATAGAACGTAAAATACGAGGAAATGATAAAGGTCGTGCTGTACGAATTACGGGTGATATGCCGAGTCACGTAGTCGACTAGTCCTCGCAATATTGCATCATTGCAAACTCACTTCTTTCATATTGTCGTTGCTCACGATTCTCCCTCAATTTTCACCGACTCCAAACCATCATCTCTTCATTTTTCCATCTTGACTATTGTTTCGTTATTTTATCTGGCTGTCAGCGATATACGACGAACTGATTATTAAGTTCATGACTTGAACATGTCATCAAAATGAACGAAAATTGATGGATATGAAAAAAAAAATATGGCTACTTACGAATCCTGCTTTCGATCAATAAATCCATCATAATTATCCTCAGCAGAGGAATGAAATTGTGATTGAGGAGTTTTAATTCGTTTCAATTCTGGTAATAATAATGAACTGAAATGGTATTTTTAAAAACTGAATTGAAGGAAATTATTTAACTCTCTGATAGCAATTTTAACAAAGTTTTCTCAATTCAATCGAGGCACTGGTTATGTCGAGTTCGAAATGACTTTCGTAATAACTTTATTTAGGAAGAGAGAACTGGGTACTTCACATCACGATCAGAAATATTATTGAAGATTACTTTAGTTAGAGTGACTATATACTCATCATCGGTTTATTGATAGCAGATTGAAAATATTTCTAATATTATTAAGAAGTAAATTCTTATAACAACCGAAGAGTTCAAGTTCTACAATTGAGCTACAGAAAGTTGGCTTAATTATCCATATACATAGTTGACTATCAGAATGGCCACTATGAACTCATTGAAATCTGGTGCAGTTATTTTATACTATCACTGTGCTTGACTTTAGTTATAGTGAGATTTCAACTGTCGTATATACATCTTGTAATTATTTCATAAGTTCTCCGACAATGTTCACGATTGATCTCCTGCGTGGCCATCATTCAATACAGATAAAATAAATTTCAAGCAAAATGAGAAGATCGCGAATTGGAGGTGTGGAGAATGACCTTTCACACATTACAATTACAACCATCACATCGTTCAAACTTCCACTTAATCTGATATTGATAAAAAAAAGCTGAATCAAAATAAATTATCAATTAGTAATTCCATATGTTGGAATAAAAAAATCGTTTTTTCCTCATATTACTTTCAATATTGCACCATTGCATTTTATTTTTCTCGCTCACTTTTATTTGCTTATCTTCATGCCACAAACAAGCGCAATAGAATAAAATAAAATAAAATAAAATGAAAAACTAACAAAAAAATATAAATATCCATTTCGATATTTAGATCATCGGTTGCAAAATAAATATGACGATCGTAAATTCACGTCACGATTTTGATTCTCCACAGGGAATGATACCTATCCACGGAAAAGGGTTGTGGTATCAATATAGTTATGGGAATGTATATATAGGAAAACTAGGGGCGATGGTGATGGCGAAGGGGGAGTTGAAAAACGCCCAGATCGGTTTCCCTCGCGGGATATAGAGGCAGGCCCATAAATAACAGTAGTAGGTAACTGCGTTGCCGATCCATAACCGCCCGTATCCCTTTATACCGCGCTTGTATATATACGATGTAGATATAGAGGAGGTGTATCGTATAACGTGTCATGTCGATGGGCTTGGCGTCATTGCTCTGTTGCATACATATATCTTGATGTTTCAACCCTCTTTAGACATGTTGGAATATAGATCAATGATATCGATTTCACTATCAAATGGTGATCCATGTTGAATTGATCGTAAATGCCTTTTACTCGACTCACTCCAGTTGTGTTAGCTGAATCTCCAACTCTATCCTTCACCTCTGCTCGTTTTATTTTATATATTCGATCTTTCTCTTCAGAAAACATCAAGTGAGGGTTTCATGTGAAAGAGGTTCGGGATTATCATGATCGACGATTCAACAACTGGTGATTCATGTCTGGATGTCTTGAAAAATATTCCAATTCATCTATCTATGGTTATATCTGTGTATGCATTAACCATGTATATACACTATGGGGGGATTTGTTTTTTTTTCTCTTATTGTGGATCAGGGAAATGTGAACTGGAAGGAGCTTTCATACTTTTGTGAGTGTGTAAACTTCTTTCGTAACCAGACTGGCTTATTCCTTTCGAACGATCAATTTTCTTGGGGATTATTTTTTTTACTTCATTTGTATTTCTTCAAATGCATATATTGGCACACGGGTAGAATGTCATTTATTGTTAGTCATATTTATGTAGAGTTGTATATAATTTGTTTTGTGTTATGAATCTATTTGCGAGAAATATGATGTCTTGAACATTGATGAATGTCTGTATCAACTTTAAGCCTTTCTCGATAACTTTGATGATTTTAATAATGTAAATTGATATGCTGGTTTTGGATGTATAAGTTAGGTTTGTTAACAAGTTTGGGAACTACTATAAATGCATAGTTTAATCATTTGGGTTGGAATCATCGTGCAAATGTTAGAGATGAGGGTACTCATCTCAAACATAAAATGTCCATATTATTGATATGAAAATTTCCGTTTTTAACCACCAATTCGTTGTTTTCGAAATCATAAAATCGATTGTAATTCATATAATGGCATTAGGTAAACAAAAGACTCAGAAATTTTAATTTCAAAATTTTGTGCAATTTGGCTAGTTTGATGAATTGACCGTTGCTATTATTCACATTGCTCATATTTTTGGGTTTGAATGACGTGAACTGCGTCGAAGTACCATTAGGAATTGGGAATCAAACAAACATATACTTAGGAAATCGAACGAAAAATCCAGCACCCATCTGGAAATTTTCCAATATATCATTCTGCACAGATATTCGAGAGGTGGTTCGGAAATAGGATAAAAAGCGGCAGCCATGATGGGCTTGTAAATGGATGTGAACGGCATGTAGATTGGTATGGTCATTGACGATGCATAGAATTTCTAGTGCTCTGCTTTAATGTATTCGTGCTTTTGAAATTCACGAGCACGGATACGTATGGGTGCACAAGAGACAGTGGACAGTGGCGCCAAAATGGGTTGCATGAAGATAATAACTACCAATATTTTTCATACGTGACACAATGTCAGAACAAGCACTCAAATGCGCCTAAGGATGACGTATAAAGAATTGTTCCGGTATCTCGCATAACGTCGCGACTTTCTTCCGTCGGTTTTTCTCGTCGCTTTGCTCTTCCAGCCGCTTTGCTCTCCTTGCTGTCATGCACAGCTAAACTATGTTGTGAATATTTATGACACAAAGCTTTCGCGAAAACTCAAGCTATTTACCATTAGGGGATATAAACTGTGAACTTTTCTTCAAACATTTATTCTCTCATATTTTTTTTTTTCATCGTAAAATCACAATATGATAGAACTGTGTCAACACTTTGTGATAGGATTTATAAATTCTCTGATTGAAATTGACATCTCGTATTGAGTCTAATTTAGCCGTGATCCCATTCCCAAAATATTCGTTCGGTGTCCTGAATCCAAATGTTAATTTCTTGTCAGATTAAATTTGTGTCAATATCAATTGACTTGCGTAAAATTATAACTACGAATTAATTCACAATTGAAGTATTTTTAATCTCGAATCAAAATTATTTGTCTACATTCGCGAAGTAAATATGTTGAATTTATTTCTTTCTATTTCAATCTTGTTCAGGTTCGAATCGAAATTTCATTTTTCGATCCGCTGCATTTTTTCCATTAAAGGATTCCAACTTTTCTCATTTATTTTCTATAAACCACTACAAATCTCAAGAATGTAGATAGTGTCTTCCATAAAAATGAAAACTCTGTTTTCTTCTAACAATAACAATATGATATAATGCTTGAACAAAAATAAAACGAGTTCATCACTTTCCATATGAAAATACGATAAAAAAAAAGCTAATAGCTTGGCCGACCAGAGATAAACTGATCGAAGTTACGATAGACTATTCTATACACACACACACTATATTCATTTTAGATAATTGACCATTGGATATTTTCGAATTGTTCGGTACTCGAGCGAAACAAATGTCAATGACGCAGTGACTATAAATTGGGCACGTAATATTTTTTGCTTCCTATATATTATTCGTACTGTATTCAACGTCACGAGAGCAAATCAATTTAACGAGTTCATTTCAATAACGCATCGATTGATACTCGTGAAAATTCACGATGAACATGGCATATCATTTTTATATTATTATATAATATCTACATGATGTTAAATGAAACAACGAAGAAGGAGATGTAGTCTTGTGTGGTCAGACAAGCGCATTTTATATAAAGTGGAGTCAAGTGATGTCTCGCTTGTCATTCTGTCTCGTTTTCATCGCACATTCTCATTGTTGTATCTAACTCTTGTTTTCTTGAATTATTTATTTTTCTTCGCACTCTTCGCTGCTTCTACTTCCTCCTCTTTTTCACCACTTCCAACCAAATTGCAGCCCCAGTCCTCGTACTCTTATATACAGTGTTCGTGTCAAGATAGAGTGCTTCGCAAACAACCACTACACCACAATGTCTCGTTTTTATCCACATAATATATCTGTATAGATACCCACTATCACCTTGTCGCTGCCATAATTCTAAAAATAATTCCGCCACTTCAACGATGTTAATTAAATTTTACTGCATTTACATTGAACAGAGTTTGTGGATGATTGCGTCCGAATGATCTCAATTTTCAATTGAGATGATTAATCTATTCGGTCACGAAGAAGACGCCGAAAAATAAATGATGTGAAATCTTAATTGTTTAGAGTTAAAGTTAGGAACGTGATATTTATTTCTCTGTCCTTGACATTAATCGGATTGATCCTGGATTAATCAACACAAACAAAATGGTTTGCTTACCAAACACTTTCATCTTCTTATCACATAAATTGTGAAAGACAGATCCAGCTCATTCACATCGAAATAAATGTTCAATGGTCGCATTCCAACTGTGAAAGTTGCGATAAATTCGGCAAGAATTTAATCGTTGCGTGAATATAACCGAATCCATGAACGTGGAAGGGAATGTTGAATTTGTCGCCAGAAATTGGAGGGTGAAAACAAATGAAGGAAAGTGAGAAAAATAGAGAAGAACTATTGCTGCTTTGCGGTTTCGCCAGAGAGAAAAGAGCAATAAACCAGTTCCAGGATTGGAGACAAGTTGTCTCACACTGAAGGAGTGAAGGAAGTGAATGGTTGCAAGAAGGAACAAGTTGAGAAGGGAGAAAACATGAGCAGGAAGAGTGAATGCAGCACTGCAGGCACTTCGAAATTCGAAATCCTTGCTATTTTCTTTGCTCTCTGCCTACAGCTGTATATGAAAATTCAGGTCGCACATAAATCTCTACTTACACGTTCTATATACTCTCTTGTTGCTTTTTCTCCTGCAACGTGCGCTTCCGCTGTCAAATTTTATTTCCTGACTTTCTTATCATACCAATGATTTCACCTTACTTCCATTCATGAGAATATTATGTAGAGTTGAATTCAAAACGAATTGATCATTTAGGTATTCAACATTTGTTCAGATTTCAATTCCATTCCATTTACTACTTTTCCCACTGTTTTGTTCCAAGAAATTGACAAAAATGTCTATGACATCATATGCAGTATTCTAATGAATGGCTGTACCATTTCGGCACCTCATAAAAAATGAAAATTCGCTTTATTCCATACTTTCTCATTCATGTAGATTTCATTACTTCTATTCTCATCACCAAGCGACAATGGTCAGTACAATTCTCTATTTATAGTTCTTAAAAATTCTCTCTCGCGATAAATTATAACCATGAACAATACCACACATGTGGGTCATGAATTTTATTCTCTCGTTGATTGAATACATCCAAAATACAATGGCCAACACATTGATAAGAGTTGGACATTATACATGGGGCGAAATTATGGTCCGATAATTTAATGGACGATAATTTCTCTTGCAAACTGCCAAAGCGATTGCGCGCAAGTAGTGTACGGATGGAAATGCCGATCTGACCGCGAACAGTCGCGGGATGGTATTTGCTTGTGTTGCACCGCGTTATATCTATGCGCATATAGAATACCATGACCATATATGCCTACATATATATATATACATACATATGTAATGGATAGAGCGAGGCGCGTGTTCTCCTAACATGATTGCGTGGCTCGATATACATAGATGATAATACGTATTGGAGCAAGCCAATGCCGCCGCAGGATGTAACCGCATTGCCGTCGTCGGTATTAGTTGACGCGTGCTCAGATACATACACGAAATTATCACCAAGACGTCCGGAAATTCATTTCCTTCTCAATACATAGACATACGGTTTCCACATATTCCTCCCAATGCCGATTATTCTCTTATCTGACCATTTTTTATTGTCAAGGAATTTTATTTATGCATACAAATTGCAAGATAAATAATTTCCGAAATGATAATTGGCTTGTCAATTACATTTATTATTTCTTCCGATGTGTGAAATTGCATTTACTCTCATGAATAATAGTTTTTAAAATGTTGATTTACGTCGTTAATACGTTGAATTAATAAAATTCATAATTACTTTAAAATAGTGTTCAATTTTCCGTTCTGAAGTCAGTTTTATTGAAAACTCTAACTCGTATTCAATATTAAGAGGAAATTGTCAGTGTGTACGAAAATTCATAGAGATAATCAACAAGACTTCATCATGTGTGTAAATTCACAGCGCGAATACTCACATCCATTATACAATTGCAATCATGGTGTAATCTTTGTCGTGGTTGACGTTTGATCGTTCAATTAGAGATTGGGATCACGTGATGCGCTATGTCAGGAATGGCCATAATTATTAAGCAAGTGACGATGTCAGAGTGGCGAGAGAACGTCAGTTACAGTAACAGCAGGTGACTGCACTGATGCGTCGACGATTGATATTAAGTGTCTCTCTCACTGACGTCACGACGTTGGGTTGGCTGAGTTTGATACAAACGTACACAGTGTTTATCTGTGTATATGTATTGCGTTTGTGTCTGGGCATGTATGGTACGAGCCAGTCTGTTAGATTGCTGTGTACTTGCTGGAGTCGCTTTGACGGAAAAATATCAACATTCTTCGACTGACCTAGGTTGGGATGAGTAATAGGAGAAAAAGGATGATTGAAATAGTGCAATGAAAACGGTGAAAACGTTTGAATCAAAGCACAACCATAATTGCCAATTTCACGAAACACATACATGTACAGTACATTCGGATTTGTCACTTTATCCTCGAGCTATCTTGTTTAAGGACGTGTTGCCAGAAACGCGTTTACTGGTAGTCAAATAGAAATTTACTAATTGTAGCAGTGTTTGGAGCTGGAATATTTTCATCCTGTTAGATAAATGAAAATTATTGTGGATGATGTGATTTTGATACAAACTGGAGTTTTGGAAAAATAAATTGGGAGTGATGACAATTTTTATTAGTCTGATCAATTCTAAACTTGGACAATGATGAGGTTCTGATATGATCTCTGTAATTGACCTGCTTTCATTACCATCAAGTATAGAAGGTATTAAAATACTAACGTGCTTTTCTGTGACTGTCTCAATTGTGGTCTGTCATATCATTCCCAAGTGTCGTGTCCTCTTCATGACACTGCATTTGATACAACTCATGTGTGAACCTCTCGAGGGTTCGTCACATTCACTCCCTCAGATAAACATATTTTGGTCACGCACGCATTCACCACATCATCTAATTCTCGGTATGTCTGTGCTCACTCACCTTCGCTGTCTTCATTTTTATTCACTGTACTTGAGTCTGTGCATGCCCTTAAAACCACTTGAAAAAATAGGGTGTGTAGCGAGTCTCAACCCTTGGACAAGTAAAGTGGTCGCGTGATGTGAGATAGGCAGAAAAAAATATGTACGAAGGGTTCTTATCACACGCCTCCATGTTCTTCAGACTTACATGGCTGTCGGTATATATTATATTTTTTTACCAGAGTTTGTTACTCATTCAATGTATACAAAATATTTTAATAGTTTGTGTCATAATATTTTTATTGAGGATTCGAAACACTAAAGTCAATAGAAAGATTTGTTATAAACACAGTGATATATCAATTCAGTAGTATGAGAATTGTGTATTTTCAATGGGTAGTAACCATATCGACCCTTGTTCATTGTTCAAATATTCCCCCCCCTGTTGGGAAGTATTATCACAACAATCCAAGAACTATCTCGGGTTGCTTTGGAACGACGATCTCCACACCATAACACATCTTAGAGTGGGATTTAACTTGATACGACGAAGAAATGAGGACATCTGAAGGGTAAATTAATGTTTTGAAACTGTCTTCGTAGACTGTGATTCAGAATAGGATGTTTCATTTCATTATTCCGTATAGAAACACATCTGTATTTTGGTAGGTGTATCAAAGGTAATTAAATTGCCAACTTCCCTTGGTGGTTGTTACGCTGGTGATTGCTCTTACTCTCTGTATATTCAATTTACTGAATTTCATATTTTTAACACAGATATTCAGGTATTTTCTTGTCACATTTCAGTATTGAATTTATTATTGTGAGAGATATAAATCAAACATTTAATGATGTGAATTAAATGTTAGGGTAACTCATTTGGAGGTTGGATTGAAGTTATATTATCTCAGTTCTGAATTATTCTTTTTCCGTAGAATTCTCATCTTATCCAAGTTTGTACTACATCACATATATCTGTTTCACAAAAGTCCCGCCAACGGGAAAATCGGAAGATACTTCTTCGTTCCCGCAGGAAATATATAGAGTTTTCATTTACGCGAGGAAGACGAAGACCCAACTAAAACTTTCTCCGTATTTCGCTCCAACTTTTCTACCACGATCCTTTACTATCCTTTCTTCGATTGCAATCTTCCGCATGTAGTGTATGAGGAGGTTGTAAGTTTTGATTACCTGAACAGAATGATCGATATCACAAGTCAATTCGATGAATTTTGCTGAACAATGCACTGGTCCCACAGTTTTCATTACGTTCGTAAATTGAATGAGTTGAATTTTCCAATAATAATTCTTCATTTTCTCTTTCGCAATTTCTGTCGAACGAAATCTTTAATTTTTCGCTTCATTCAATTTCATCGCCCTTCATCATTTTTTTTCATTCTTCTAATTTAAATTTTGAATTAGTAAATTTAATCGAACACACACAGCTTCAGTGTAAAGAGTGCAATCAACCGTACACCTGTGTTGAGTATGCCATTAAGAAATTATATTAACTCGACTAAATAGCAATAATCTGCAATTACTAATGACATCATTTTATATAACTTTGATGTAACAAAATTTCACTTAGCAGACTAATTGTGAAATTCTGCATACGTTTCGAGTTAATGGCATTTACTCTATTTTTAATTACATAAAAATTATGTTCCATATTGAATTCATTCATCTGAATTTGGTTAGAATCACCAGGCCAGGTGTATAATATAAAATCATTTTTTTTTCCTCCAAACATATCAGTAAAAATTCGATTCGAATGTCATGATTGAAGTGGCTGTAATCCTCACCGTTGTAGTTATATTCATTTTTTTCTTTCTTCCTGATGTTTAGAAATTTATACCACTTTTTTTTCTCCTTAAAAGCGACCGAAAATATACACGATAATGCAAATGAAATTCTCAATCTCATAAACTATATCTTCCGATGCAATCCAGCGATGAGCCAATATTTGCTCAACTCATCGTCTCCTTGGAAGGATATTTATGTATATGACTATAATATATTCTCATATAATATATAAGCACACATATATATATATATATATATATACATAATATAGAAAACGATTCAAACGCAAACAGTCATGATAACGTGCATTTTAACGGTACACGCACCTGTATCTCTTCAAATTTAATCATTCCTTAAAATTCCACTAAATGAATTGAAAATTGAATGAACATTTGACACAATATTTAATTCTCATCAACTACTGCCGGGAATAGAATAATTACTAAATTGATAGTTTGTTCTCGAACATTGCGGAATAGAAATTCATATGAGATAAATTCCATATGAAATTAGGATAATTCCAACATTTCCAACATACTTCTAGAATAAACAAATCCAACAAGTTATAAAACGTTGGATTGCTGAAACTAAAATCGGAATGAGGCCAATTCCAAAATCATTACACTAGTTCATACCATTATTTATTGTATTCTATTAATAAATTGATAACATCAACACATACTTCAATGAGTAAATGAATATTATGTTAAATATTACTCAATAATTATGTTCAAATTGATTATGTGGAGTGAGCCAACATGAGACAAGTGTCTCCAGCTCTCTGTCGTCATTATCAGAATGATAATATGCAACTCACGAGAGTACCCGAGATATGGAGAGCGAGTATAGAGATATATAGCCATATACATGACGGGCCTGTGAGTCGCAACATGGCCGTGAATTAATTAGCTCTGGCGTCCCATACGTCATTACACTGTAGATATACACACCGTCTGTAAAATATGCCGACTGGTGTGTCCCTGCTTAACTGCTCCCCAGCAGCATCACACACTCCTCACTCATCTCTTGAAGGAATATATACGCTCATCATATATAACGCAGACCAACCATATACAAACTATTAAACGAATTTTCACAGCAAAATGACGTTGTGTCGTTGCATTGTCATCGTATGTACACATCCCACATTTTCTTCATGTATTATTAGATAAATTTCACCAAAATCTTTCTGAAATAAAGTCGCTGGAAAATTAATTCAAAAAAATTGTGACTATCTACTATTAATTACTGCGATATTGGAGAATACATTCTTTCATCAATATCACTTCGAAACGAGCTCCGTTATTGATTTCGTTACATCATTAGTCAGCAGGTTTTCGCTGGGAAACGACATTCATTCATTCCAACATTAATTTATACATTTTACGTTGATAATGAGAAGTATACAGGACGATTCTACCTCATGGCAAATTTTTTTTCGCTTCTGTTTCTCCTCTATTTCGAATTCAACGTGTCGGAATGATGTTTACTTCATGTATATTTATTCAGGTGATGGGTGAGACGCTATTGGTATATGCTGCAATATTTGCATTTAAAAGAGCGAAATCGCGGGGTAGAGTGTATATGTAGAATGTTAATTTGTTGAGATAAGGACTTTTCGTATAGGTCATGTTGAATGAAGGGGAAAAAAATGAAAGAAAAAACACCATTAAAAAGACAAGAAAAATCCACAAAAATAAAAAAACAAGAAACAAACGTATTTATTCAGCAGTTGGTGTGAGTGGTGGCTGTAAGTGAGAGAGAATATGCGAGAAGAGTCGCTTTGCGTTTTCGTTATCGGCTCAAGCGGATATGCAAATCGTGTGCAAGGATCGATGAATCGTTTGTGGGGCATTTGCGTTCCCATGTATCACGCGGATATCCGAGTTTCTATCCCCTATATTCCCCCACAAGTCGCGCCCTTTTTCCTATACAAAACAGTATAAACTTCGCTCAATCTATGTACACGTCACTTTGATGTAACGCTACAGTGATGAAATTAAATATGAAAAAGTTTTACGATATTCCTATCAATTTCATGGAACATGTTAATTAAAATAGGTTGGGATATGGATAGCAAAATGCAGAGGAAATTATTTGGAAATTTCATCAAATATTCGTTCAGTGTAATAATTCTACTCCAAATACTTTTAATTAATTGATCTCCATCATATCGAGAGAATTGATATTCGAGCTATACAGTTTATACACAGTACCTCATTGGAAACAATGGCGAAATTATGATTAATAACTGAATATATATCCAGGGAACGATAAAGTGCCAATTGAAAATGACGAATTAATAATTTTGACGTTTTACGATTCTCGTAGGAACATTGATTGAATTTTTTGTTAGCTCAAATTATAGATTAAATTTGGAAGAATAAATTGAAACTAATATACATTAATATTTGTGTGAGAAATAATGGCTGAAAATTTGAAGAATTTATTAGCACTTTCAATGAAATGTCCATGATATTTTCAAAATAGATAAAAAAAAACGTCGTAAACGTAATCGAAAATACTTCAAAAAGACTCTGCACCTCACAGCCAGTTGGTAAACTATTTGGTAGCAGTGACCAAGGGTTTTTTTTATCATCTATTATGAAGCACGAGGGGCGTGAAAGGGTCAGAATAACGATTACTTGTGAACTGAGGGTGGCATATTTTGGTTTGCCGAGCGTTTTCATATGCATGTGCCTTCGAAATCACCCAGCTTTTCAGAGAAATTCTCTCCATCTCTCTATATATTCTCTCACAGTCAGTAGTGTACTTTTATTCAACACTATTTCTCTTTCACCTTCACTCTCTCACACGTTTCCTCGGCAATATCCAAAAGCAAGATGGTCTGGCCTTGTTTGCCCGTATCTACTGCATTCTCAACATGCCGCGCATCCTTCTCGTATCGTCGTTCTCTTCTTCTCCAGAGCAGGCGATAGGATATTTCGTCTGCATTTATATGTATATGTAACAGATGCAAAAGCACAGGCTTACTCTGCCGCATGTTGAAGAAATTTACATATGTAACTTTATCTTGGTACGACGACGGTGTAACTATGTTATGTTATGGTTATATACATAATGCCAATTTTCTGTCAGTAATTTAATTAAATTTCCATGGGTAGTATTTGAATTTACAGAGAATAGACGAGATAATATTTGTATTTCCTGACTGCATGAATGCATTTCAACTAATTTAATAATCATTATTGGTATTTTATAAAATAATATCATGAATATGATGAAGTGTTCTGTATTTATTCTAAGAGAATTTTCGCGGTGAACAGAAAGAAGATCGTTGGAGAGGAAAACAGTCAGATATGAAAAATAGAAAAATATTGTTGTGGTTTTTACGATGGGGAAAGATACCTTGAGGGTCTTTCAAGTTGCTGTCTCTCCTTCACTTTTTTCACGCTCACCATTTCGGGTGTTTCTTGAAGTAACATAAGACTTAAGTAAAAAATACCGCGGAGAAGACAAATAATTCACGATAAGACAAGAATAAAACTGTCATCACATTGTCGAGAAAGAAAGCAGTGTTTGTCGGCCATGACAGAACACTTTAATGACCGACATTTTCCCGGATATGAAGCGTGTGCTTATTTCTACTTTATATCTATCTCTTATTCGTTCGTGTCGTTTTTCCTCTTTTTTTTGCTCTCTGTCATGACATACGAAAATGAGAAAAAGAATGGAGAATTTTTTTCTACTCAACGAAATGTATCCGAGTTTCCACTTCGTATAATTTTTTTTCGCGTGCCAGTTATAGAGGCACAAAAAAAATTACATCATCGTGGAAAATTAATGTCAGGTAGTTGAAAGAAAAAATTTGATAAAATATGTCTGCAGTATATTTTCTTGACTTATAACAATCAACTTTTTAAAGAGTTTGCGCTGCATGCTAGGATAAATTTATGTAGATAGAAATAGTAGTATTGAATATTTCTATTCTGTATTTTGCATTTGGTTGCAATGCGATTCTCTCAGGGATTGGCGCACATATAGGGGTACTAGCCGTTTCATAGATGATCTCCTGAATGAAAGTGTTGACGAATGACGAGAGGATTCTCGGTTGACTGAGCTTAGCGAAGCTCTGGGCTTGTATGTAGTTGAGTTTCCCGCCAACCGCATTCACCCTTCATCTCCCTACGACCTCACCCTCTGGGCGCTCATGGCTCGTTGCACAACGGTGGTTAAACCCATCCTGGATCGTACCACCATCCCTTTTGCCTTTAGCGATAATATACGAGTAGAGATAGAGGTCGTGCTGAGTTGAGTTGAACTCGTGTGAGTAACTCTAAGCGTGTCATCGTACATTATTTTGTTCCATTCTTGATGACGTATGTCAACGCTGCATATATTAAGCTCCTTGAATGAGGATGTTGCATATTAATTGAAGAACTTTGATCCACGGTCGGAAAAAATGATGAAAGATCGAAAAAATGGATTTATAATTATGGGTGGGAAACAAAATGTTCTGGAAGATAAAAAACAAACTTCTGCAGTTCATTTTCTTTGTTAAGGGTAGCAAAATGATTCGACGAGGATGGGATTCGAACCCACGCGTGCAGAGCACATTGGATTAGCAGTCCAACGCCTTAACCACTCGGCCACCTCGTCAGTTGTTTAAACTCATTAATAATTATCAAACAGATTTTTTTTTGTTTAATCAAGTGAAGAAATATTTAACAAAAATGTTGATTAACTCGACGAGGATGGGATTCGAACCCACGCGTGCAGAGCACATTGGATTAGCAGTCCAACGCCTTAACCACTCGGCCACCTCGTCATATAATCGATATGAATGTCAATAATAAATTGAAGATGCAATAAAAAAAAAATCTGAATGATAATCGGAAATTTTCGAGAAGTCGGAAATTAATTCAAGTGAAATTCAACGTTTCATACTTCTCATTTATGTTTCACCTCATACATTATTCAAACGAAATTGCTTCGAGCTATTGGTGTATTCATACCTCCAGGAAGGGAAAATATAAATGAACAGATAAATAATAATATCGATAGATATAAATAAATCTCTCCTAACACACATTACCTGTGATTCGCAACCCCTAGAGAAAAATTCGACGAAAATTGGAAGTTTTTGTGTATCGACTGGGAGGACTCGGGCTAAAAGAGTAAAAAGTTATGGCAGGCCTTTATTATCGATTTCTCGTTACACGGAAGGTGGCTGTTCTTCGTAACTGACTCGTGGCTGGGGAGTAAGTATGTCACCTTGGCATACCAATCCCAGTGGAAGAACAAAATTTTTCCATTGACCAGAATCTATACATATCTTTTTTTTCCTCCAAGGATTCTCTATATAGAGATAACAACATAAGATATTGTATTGAAGAGATTGTACTATACTCGAATGAGAATTACACTTTACTGGGGTGCATTTCTTTTTCGCATTTATTAAATGCAGTCTGAACGTATTTTCAAAATTATATCAAGGAAACTTTTCCCACTTAACTTTTGATGTTTCTGTAACAACATTTCGATCACAAGTTCACAAACTCGTGAAAGAAGAAAAAAACTTTTCCACATTTTCTCTTTCGAAATTTCTTTCACTGAAAGTGGGATTTATAAAATCATATGAACGAAGGTAAAGTGAACGATAGTCAATTGTGAAAGAGGAATAAAAATATGATTTTTAAATTTATAAAAGTGGAATTTTACAACGAAGATTGCGAAGAAAATTATTCTCAAGTAAGATCTGCTTTAATTATTTCACAACAATGGTGAATTATTTTTGAACCAAGTCCCTGTGTGGAAGCTTTATTCATCCATTGTCTTTATATACGTTCAAAGATTTTCTAAAGTGTACTCCAGAGAGTCATAACGAATTTCCGCAGATGTACCCTCTGAAGTTTTATCCAATTTTTTATTTTGCCTCTTCCGTTTGTCCTTTTGTGCTGTTTTCTATCTCCGTTCTCAAAGATGCATCTATTCTTGCAGCACTCACTGTTATATATGATAACATCAATGAGGATTATGTAAATTCTTATTGCACAGGCTTTCTCTATAGAAATTCGTCCACTCCAGGCATAAACATATAAACATTTCCTCTCCTGCCATATCCATATACAGATATCCGGCTGCGCATTACCTCTTTCAACGGGCCATCAACCTACTCATCCACACGCGCCCAAACGATCCCTTGCTGACGTCCCAGGGATCATATCCGTGGGGAAAAAAATAGTCCCGCTTAGTATCATCAAGATAATGCCGGTAGCAGAAGAGTGAGAAAGACGGTACATAAAATAAACCGCAGCTCTCAAGATAAGCCAAGCAAATAATAATCGCGATAATGCTATTGCAAATGTTTGACATCAATCAGTAATGAAACTAATTAAAGAGATAAAAAAAATGAACCATCAATGATTACTGTTTATATTCATTTAATATTCACAATTGGCAGAAAGCTTTCAAAGATAATAGCTAAATGTGTTGGAAAAGATAATTTTTTTTCATACTTATCGCGATGAAGAATGAAAATGTGGCCGGGATAGAGGTGCAGTGGAAATAGAGATAATGTAATGAGTATTCTGTTAATAATGATTGGAGTTCATGGAGGACTGTGATGTCGTATCAATTAAAATAATCAACGCGTATTATATTGGCCGATGGCTGTCCCGCATGGCGTGTCCAATACTTTTTTTTTCGCGTATTTTGTGATGCAACGCGACATCCTCATCACTGTCATACTATACAGTACACACGTACACAAACATATGCGCTCTTCCAATGTACATGTCATTCCCGTAATTTGTACAGTGAAAAAAAGAATATAAAACAAGAAAAAAAATCAGATTACAGTACAAACTACGATGGGAAAAATGCCATAAAGCCGGGATATGACGTTAGTCAGGGGTCAATTAGCTCATATGCGGAAGAGAAATTGGGTCGTCTCTTCTATCCTCTGATCAACGCGAATCTCCCCAATTTTTTATCTACCACGATCTCGATAGAGCTCCGCTGTAGTTTCAATGCAGTTTTTATTTCTTCCATTTTCTGCAGTTAATATAATGAATCCCTGCACCCGTTCGCTATCATCTGATACAAGAGAAAATGAACCCCATAATTGAATGGCGATTTATTTTTACTGATTTTCTACACTATGAGTCGCGGTGCGATATATAAGTGTGCGCCTTATTAAATTTCCCCCTGGCTTTGCGTAAAAAGTATCTGTGATATATAAGAAATTTAATAGCAGTTAATAGTGATACACAATATTTTCGATCGATAACTTCTTTTTTGTATACATGATAAACAAAATTCGTTGTTTGTGGTTAAGTACGTGAAGTGGGAAAAATTGACATTCACTCAAGGGATATTTAACTGACACAAGGGATGAAGAATCTTTACCCGTATATAAATAAATTATCAAAAAAATTATTGTAACTGTGATAAATTGTGTCGTTCAATGTTTCTAATTGCGTATTCAAATTTGATGAAACTAATGGCTTTAGTCACTGACTTATGGAAATTTATGAGCGACGAGATTGCTTTTTCACCTGAGGGTTAAATAGAAAACACTTTTTTCCCGCTTGATTGCATTTTAGTTTGTTCTAGACAAAAAATGTATCGCGGTGTTAATTGAAGAAAGAGTATGAAAAAAAAATAATGAATGTGAACGTATGAACGATAAATTCTCTTTTTCATAACCAAAAAACGATAGTTTGCAAGATTCCCACAATATTTCCGTTGCACATAATAAATTCGTTAACTCTCTATCTCATTCTTCTTCTCCTGTTCGCTCTTTTGCACTTCTCCCCTCTCGAAAATATAATGCATTCTTCGGTTGGGGAAAGCAATAACGGACAAGCCCACAGCCGTAAATCCGGCTACGTCCGAACGTGAAAATCCCTCTATACTACCACTTGAGAATTTCTCACCACATTGAAGGAAGAACTCGACCCTGATCGTTTTTCACCCTGTGTGTGCAGTACTATCCCCATGAAACAAAAAAAAATAGATAAAAGGAAAAGCTTTGCAAAAGTTACCATTACCCAAAACTGCTCACAAAACCGGCATACCATTTTACGATCGACCTGAAATGCCGACTGTAAGCTCTATTTCTAGTCCAAGCAGCTTTGCCTTTTTTTTTCCTCGGATATATGTATAAGAAGAATCAGAAGGAAAGTCTGTTAAGAAGCTATGTATTATCGCATGTAATATTCTTTTGTCAGTTATCAGTGTCGAATAAAACGTTTATGATTCAAATTTAACATATATATTTTGTTAAGAATGAGGATATTCCATGCGGGATTTTTTTTTTATATCGCTGTAAATAGCATTAGACGAGCCACTGACCAAAAATTTCACTGTAGTAAAATGAAATGTGGACGAAAAAAAAATTGTTTACCATCACAAAGTAATCAAAGGAATGGAATATTGGCCGATGATCATCCAATATGCATAAAATATACAGAATTAATTGCATAAAATTTGTTCTTTATCAACTTTTGATGAGTAACACAAATACTTGGCGGTAAAATTTTATTCATCATTTATTTTTTTTAATTCGTTTCGATCAGCCTGCGAAAGCGTTCATCAAATAATGGTAATTTATGTCTATTTCCGTTGATTTCAAATTCAATTTGGTTTTTATTCTGTTCGCTTCTATTTTTATTTATTTTGTTCTGTCGTTCCATTTTGAAATTTTAGCACCGGGGAAAGAGTTGGAATAAACTGACGCTTCGTTATCGGAGAATAATTGGTATTGCATTCCTAGAGTATTTTGTCGCTCTTTCACATTCCGATTGACAATAACAACGATAATGAAAAACAAATAGAGAAAAATTGTTAAGGAGTTGAAAGTATCTACACATTTAGCTGGGAGATGTGATGCATTATAATGACATCCGTTACAGAATATTATGCAGTTATTTCAGTATATTTATACATATTTTTACGGAGATTCAATGCCATCTTTCTCCAATGATAACGACATGGAAGTCAGCGTTACAATTTTTAACTTTTCATCACGTAGCGATAAGAAATAAATTCTGGGATTCCTATGAAAAAAAGATCATAAAAATAAGAGCTGACATCAACTGAAATATGAGATTGAGTAACATAAAAAGAATTTTTTTATGGACCTCCTGCGTCTGGAAAAAATGTGGTTTAAAAGTAGTTGAGTCATTAAAGGTCAACTATTTATGAGTTTTCTGAAAACGTTTGAAGATAACTCTATTCTGATTACTCATGAAGATTCTGGAATTTCTCCACTGCCCGTGATTTAAAGTTCACTGTATTCGAAAAATTATTGTAAGAACGAAAATGTAGTAGAGAAAAATTTTTATATAAAGTTAATATTTTTTTGTGTCTACCATCGAGTAAAAATATGACACCTCTAACATTTCGATTTGTCCTTTATATTTCCGCGAGGAAATGAAAAAGAAATGTTATGATGTTCAACAAAAGACTATGTGCAAAAGCTTTCAGTTTTTGATCACAATTCACAAATTCATAGATGAAATATAATAATCAAAAGAGCTTTTCTGAAGAAAATGAGAAAAGATAAAGGAAATAAATAGAAACTTTCTTGGCTCTCGATTGTGTGAAGAGAAGCAAGACTATATGAAAGAACCTTGCGAATCACGTAAATAGAGAGGTCATAAACTCATAAAACCTGGGATATTGCAAAAAAATTATGTGGCAAGGATAAAGGATGTGTGATATACGTGAAGAAATTGTTCAATTTTGGCCAACGTTCTCTGACTTTATATCGCTCGTTCTACTCATCTGTATTTTATTTGTCTTGTCGCTTAGAGTTTATATTCGCCGTAGATGTTTTTAAAGCAGGTCAAGTGGGTTAATAGTGAAACGAGTCGTCTGGGAACGACTGAGAACAATTGCTAAAATAGCTTTAATATTCTTCCATTACTGTATCGTTGCAGTGAATTTTTTCACAATCAATTCAGACTTTGCTATCTCAACCATGTTTACTTCGTTCTGTATATCTCCGAGTCTATTTGGAATAAAGAAAAATATGCATATGTTGTTATATCCTTGCCAAGTATATTCGCTGGAAATCAACCGTCAAATAACTTTTTTCATGTCTGACAAACCTATGACAGTTGAGGAGTAATTCACTTGAAATTGAATTACTCCTCGAACGGAAAAAAAATATTTTGTGATTAATACATCGTTTATTTTATAGATTCAATTTTGTTTCTTTCAATTCTTGACACTTCACTCAAGAGATGCATATATTATTTAAAAGTACTTATCCGTTTTGGTAAAACAATATCCCTCTCCCCATTAGTGTATAGACTGTCAATCACGCATATGCTCCAACATCTCTAAAGTTAGTGGTGTCACTGACACGCCTCGTCGATCGCAATTCTCTCGTGCCAGCACCAATTCACAAATCCTATGTCCTGCTTGTACTCGGATTGATCGAGAGACTTGACACGCTCTTGTTGTTCATGCTATAGACATGGTATGGGGTGTCTATACAGGAATACATGTAGGAATGCATAACGAGTACCAACAGGAACTCTCGATCGCTTTAGTGTCATGTGTCACTCACTAATCACAAACCTCTATACATTTATCTGTGGATATATTTTTATATAATATGGTGCACCCATTCCTCTTGTCGTTCAGTGTTCCAAACAGCCCTCATCACAATTCCTCATCTGCCAATCAAGTCCTCAAAAAAACAAATTTCAGGAAAATATTTCGATGTATTATCGAAGCTTGTCTATCATTGTTATTATTACTCAATCAACCTTTCAATTGATTAATCACAGTGCAGTCTCGTCTTCTCATACCTTCATGATATTACGAATTTGTCTATTTCTACGACCTGACTTGAATCCTCAATAAAACAAAAATGGATTTGGGCATTTATTTATCACTCTCACTATCATCATCTCATCTCGAGCCGCTTGAGAAATTATAATTTTAAGAAATTATAAATCAATATGTGTCAACACATCATTTTCATACTTTGACATACAAAATGCTTATCATATTAGAGCAACAATTCATGAAAAATTTTACTTTGAAGTTTCCCGAAAAACTTCACGAAAAAATGATATAATATATTGAATAAATGAAAGGAGTGATGAAAAGAGTTTTTCTTTTTAATGAGATATTATTAATATATGTTGAAAAGTGTGCAAAAGCTGTGTCGCTAAATAAAGATATTCCAATGCAAACATCAGAGTATGTTGGTAAATGAGGAGGAGATTGGGGAGTTAGAGGAGAGAAAAACGAGATGAGAGATGAGAGGAAGGATATATTGTGGAGGGCCTGGAGATATTCGCGCGAGAGTAACGAGGCGTCGCCACAGGGGATGCAACGAGAGCAGCGACTATGCCGCGCACTCGCCTGGTGATTTACGACGTTGCTCATCCAAAGTACCTCGTGCGCTCTCCTTTTCATCCTGCCTCCTTTCTCTACCAAGTTAGTGCTCTTCCCTTTGTGAATGTACACACACATGCACAATTTATTTGTATATGCTTACCATCATATCGAACATATATATATATATATATATATATATATATATAGCGTCGTATGAGTATTTCACCGCCATACACATTTCCCACCTGTTTTGCTTGTGTAAAACGTGAATATTGGTATGCGTTTTCATAGATATGACTTCTGACCTTCCGATTATACAAAATTCAAGCTCTTAGTCTCCAGAGGCGAATTCCCGTTAATTATTCGCCTTATTAGTTATTCCTATTCACTTGTTAATATATTGTTTTACTAAAATGTGAGGGAGGTGTTCCATGCTTTCTTGTATAGGAAAATTTAAAAGGGATAAAGACATCAGAATAAAATTTATCAATAAGCTTTGCCGTGATACCTATAATACTTCCGTCACATTTCACCTTCCATTTATTGAATTTTTCTTTCACTTGTAACATGAAATATCCACTCACGTAGCATTAAAAATCGATGAGAAAAATTCATTTCCGTCGGTGCTCTTTTCCTTCTCTTTATTTCAATAACTTTTGTTATTTTTCATTTTATTATGAGAGTATACTATTGTTTTTAGTGATTTACTTTTTTATTATTTGTTCTATACTGTCAAGGAATTTTATATGAAGTGGAAGAGAAGCGAGTGATAAAATAATCTTGATGCAAACGAAATCCCGTTTCAAAACGTTCTATCACAACGTGAACTGAGACATTGTCGACATCGCGTCGTCGTTGCGTTTGCGACGATGAGCGTAGTGAAAACTTCTCGCTTCCGTATGGGATATTGCGTCTATACACACAACACAAGCAAAAACTCAGCCGTTCGTGCTCCTTTATATATGTACGTACGTTTGTGTAATCAATATATAGCTGTGTGTGCATATATATGCTATTCCACACTCGTATCGTCGAGTAAACACGACCAAACGGAATTTTCCCACCATGCCTCGTCGAATACTCGACATTTGTCTCATATATATACTTCTCTCTTCATCCGTTATTCGCCCCTATTTTTATCTGTTATTTGTCTTTCACGTCTCCATGTGGTTTGTATATCCATTGACCGATGACAAAATACGTGTCAATGGCGATTTTCTACAAAATTGTTCCTCGCGGCGTTATTCGTATACAAGAACCAAAAAGATATATACTCCAGATAATAGTGGCCATCAAATTCCTTTTTTCGATCTCTCCACTAGGCTGAAAGTTTATACAATGTAACTGATATATTTTTAATTTTGTGAAAAATCACAGTCGAATAAAATATCATGAATTTGTTCGATCTTAATTAAATTTGGAACTTGGAATGAAACGAAAAGGATTTTCAATCGAATCTTAGAGATATAATGAAGTGGACAAGAAAAAAGACATTGAAAGAAGATTTTCATTGATGCATTCTCATTTTTACCAAAAATTCCAGTATCTGCATTCGAATTCTGTTTGAAACTCCATAAATGAGTGAAGTTATATGATGCTGAATTTTTTTTTCTTCTGATGATAACGAAATGAAGAATTACGATCATCATACAGATCTGAATCGGAGTGGAAAATGAACGAGATTCCTTTTATAAAAACGGTATATCGAAACCGTTCGAAAAAAAAAACCTCTACACGTTAACATTTGTTTGCATTTGCTGGTGGTATTTACGTCATGGCTTTGCACTCCGAGCATTCAACGAGATCGAATATTTAGACAAAAAGACCCCACAGAATAAAGAATTGTTTTACGATACACTGGAACATATTTTTTTTTGTTTTAAAATAAACGAATATTGGTAAAGGTAATTGGAAACTTCATTCTCATGAATTTCCGTTTGACATTCCACGTTGCACAATAATGAATTAAACAAGCAACGAGCTGATATTTCAAACGAATATATATTATCTCCAATTATATCCGCACAAAATTTATTATACATAAAACGATATTAATTGCGCCAACTTTCATATAAAGTTAATATGTTTTTGTGATGTTTCATGTTTTCATGAACCTTTTTTTTGTGTCTTTGCAGTTTACGGACAGAACGCCCGAGTGGTTTGAACACGTATGGCGTGCGACAAGAGTTGAGTCGTGCCTTAGATCTTTGGGCGAGAAATTCAAAGCTCACCTTCCAGGAAGTTAACAGCGACCGAGCTGATATCCTCATCTCCTTCCAGCGGTTTGTATACATCTCTTCATAACTAATGAACTCTCATCATCTTTATCATGGACCTCTAGTATATATTTTAACATAATTCATTATTCATTATTCATTGTCAGGAAAATTACATGAATTCGAGCATAAAATATGAGCCACTTCTCATCTGATGTAAACAATGTCTGGGAAATTTATCTTAGACGAGATTTTCGTCACTCTGAGATAAATGAAATCCATCGTTTTCTTTCTATTCTTCTTACGATTCATCTGAAGAATAAATAAACAAGAGAATTCTTCGAAGAAGTTAGTAAATATTAGAATTGTGTCGGGTTTCAACTAATTTAATTTGCTTTTTTCATTACAATCGCTCCAAATTTTTATTATCACCTGAAGGATGAAACAAAGATTGAAGTACTCACATATTGAAAAACACAAAAGACAAATCGACCGGATGAGCGTACTTGAAATGAAAATAGTTCTAACCTAGGTATATTTATAGATTGTCTACTGATTAAATCCGTGTGTAATTAGAAATTCTGCGTTAGTTTATGTCGTACGGTATCCCTAAACACATTTAATGTTGGATTAAAGTTTTCCCTCGACCGACGTTTTCACGCGTTCCAGTCCCACAACCCTTTCCATTCTCTCCTAGCATAATAATACCAAAAGTAATAATGGATATAATGACCACATTCATTTACAATATTTACACGAGTTATAAATAAAAAAACTAAATTGATGTCTAAAGTCCACTACAGTTGAAAATGTGTGCAATTTGCATGTGTTTGACAAATCTAAACGGAAGTGAATCCCCGAATACTCTCAAATTATTGAAGTGCAAAAACGCAACAAAAAAATACACATGAAACGTAAAAAATGCAAAAAATCGAAAACCACATATCAAAAATACAGATACCTGCTACTGCCCATGATAGTAATTCCTACTTGTGCCTGAGTGCGACGGATAGTTACATGGGGGAAAAACCTATCACAATTTTCTACCATGCAACGGTCAGTAAAGTAATACAACACTCATCTATTTTAGTTACTACATTTTGCGATAGGTTTATGCGATATCAAATTAATGTTCTATTAATACTTCTCTACATGTACATATGATCCCATTATGCCACGCTGATTTTGATAGATACCAAACGCGAACTCTCACATCGAAATCAATGCATTGATGTCTATATTAGGTGTTTCCAATTCAAATCACGAATCGTATAAACGTTAACGTGTCGTTATTCTATATTCCATTTATATCCTTGTTTCTCTTTTTTTTTCATATCGAAACGTTTTTATTTCTACATTTCTCAATGTGACGTGAATTATTGGCATGTGCATGAGCGCGAAAATAACGCGGTCACAAACGTAGGTAATTTCGAACTAAATATTATATTCGATAATTCACAAGCGAATGCTTTCCATTGCAATACCAAAATTTAATTCGTTTATTCGTTCGTTGTTTTTTTCATTCTCATTCACTTCTCCTCTTTTACTCTAATATTTGTAATAACTCTATTCATGTATATAAAAATGAATAGATATAAACGCATATTCAGCATTATTTCTGCGATGTTTCCGCACGTTGGTGCGTCCATTAGTCCTCTGCATAATTTTCCCGCACGATTTAGCGTAAGTAAATCACTGTGTATGCAATGATATTTGCACACTGATTTATTCAAGCCAATTTATAAATTTTATAAATTACACATTACCTTAACCTGCTTGTTTGAAATCCATTACCATGTTGGCATCCTATTATAATTTTCTATACACAGTAAATTACCATATTATTTTAATTGAAAAATTGACTGTACACGAAATCCCAAAAACTTTGAAAGAATAACAAAAATATAATCTGAAATTGTATAACTGTCTGCTTGTTTTTTCTTTTTCAAATTTCCTGGTTGTAAAATTCTTTCATTGTATTCGAGAAACAATAGAATCCCATTTGCAGTCGTCCCAATTTTCATTACCCCATAATGTCACATTTTTTTGCATTACAATAGCAATGAAACTAAAAAATTGTGGAAAGTATAATGAAGGAGAAAAAAGAAAAGGATTCTATCCGTTTTACGCCCGGAAATTTGCAGGTCTCTACATAGAATTATTAATTGACGTCCAGCATGAAGCAGTAATTAGCTGAAGAATGCATGTGAAAACCGTCAATTTCATTCTTTCTTCCTTGAACTATCTACCACACATCATCTCTTCTCCATTTTTTTCATCGCTTTTATGATTTTTTTCGATTTTTCATTCATTGTAAAATATACTACTGCAACGCGAATTTTTCGGCTTTATATTTTGCGAATTACAAACGAACAAGGGAGCCACAAACAATTTAAACAAGTAAACACGTTTCAAAGCTCTGCATGGAGTATAGCTGGATTGGAGGTGGAGCATATATATATATATAGTGAGGCAGGAAGAGAGAACAAATGAGCCGGTGGAATGGGGAGCGGGAAACACAGAAAACTAACGCTTCAACTCACATTTCCCCGCGATACCCCTCTAAATTATCCACCCATTGTCTGTAACATCAGGATTATAATTTATATGTGGTCACCTGATGCACGAGTTGGTCCCCTCTCGCGTCGTACCCGTTGTATTATCTCGTCATCAGAGTTTACGTTTAGTCTTTGTATTCAAATGTCAAACGTAGCTAAAAGCAAATGACACCGTTGATATATCGTGGTTTAAACTCATGACAAAATCATATGTACATTTACAATTCCATCTATGTACTTCCTAATTAATTTTCCGTTCACTCGTTGACAGCACCACGGTTTGTCAATTATCGTGAAAACTCTTATACGATGAAGAAAATTAATTTATATATATATATATATTATGGCAACTGTGCTAATTAGATCGAATTTGTTTTTGTTTGTTCTTCATTAATTTTCCAATCGCATTTTCAGTTTATTGATGTTTTATTTTTCTCCTTCAAACTCACAACTTTTGAGAGCAAATAATGTTGTAGTTTGCGAAACTATCGTATTAAGAAGTTATTTGATTTGCACATCAAAGGCTGCGGATATAGGATTTGTGGAGTCATTAAAGTTGAATTTGTAATTGAAATTACAAATATTTTTCTCACTAATGGATGCGACTGCGATATAGAAGTAAACAGTGATAATTGCAACGTGTTTTATTTTCTCGTATTTCATGACGGCAATGTCATAATTCAAAATGTTTTTCATTTGACTACATCATAACTAGAAGTTTACAACATAATTCATTCGGCGATGAAATTTTACGATAGTACTGTCAGAACAGCTACTTATTCCTTCCCCCTTTTTTTTTACAATACACTAAACTCAGCGGAAAGAAAGAAAAGAAGCAACTGTAATACGGGTTGGATATGGAAAAAAGGAAATTGTCGATATTTTTGTTCTATCCATACTGTGAAATCGTACGAATTTTCCAGCATGTATAGGTAAACAAAATAAACTCATCGAAAAGTACATTGTGAAATCTCTAGTGTATTTCCGATACAACACAAAACTCAGAACGTAATACAATCTTCACAATCTTTATGACAAAAGAGGGCAAGAGAGCGTTATTATTTTTCCGAAAAAAGGATTTGATAACAAAAAGGGAGGGCACGAGAATAGAAGTCTATTTACAAAAAAAAAAACTGTATTTGTGATTGTCGTGGGAATAAGAATCGCATGAAGAATACGGTGCAACAATATAAACACATATATTTCACGAATCTGTCGATCTATTATCTCTTGCATGCATATTACGAACCGAAACAATTTAACGGGATAACAAATAAAATAAAGCCAAGAGAAATGAAAAAAAAAAACCTAACTTCAGCTTGCCATTAAACTTTCAACATAAACATTGAAGTATTTAAATGCGCGTATACTGGTGAAGCGAATTATCTTAACAGCGGCTTCTCACGAAAGTCATCGTGGCTCGTAGTTAAATTCAAAGTACGAACGTACGTGTATCCGTGAAACGATAACGTCGGTAATTCCTGCACCAAAAGACGCCCTCGCAACCCTACACAGTAGCCAACCGGGTGAAGATTGAGAGCCAATGGTGGTTACGTTCTCAAGGCCATATTCAGGAATATTTTAAGCCCATGAGCTTCATCCAAATGTCTCACCCATTTTATCTCTTTACATGCATGCACCCTGCATAATGAAACAAATGAAAAAAAGTAAAAAGATTCATAGAGCCAGGGCAACTTTGCATAGCATAAATGTGTACTTATATTATCTCCCTACTTTATTTTGCAGGGGATATCATGGTGATGGATATCCATTTGATGGAAGAGGTCAGATACTTGCTCATGCATTCTTTCCGGGACGTGATAGAGGTGGTGATGCACATTTTGATGAGGATGAAATTTGGTTGCTTCAAAATGACAGCAATGAAGAAGGTAAACTCTGTTCTTTTATCATATTATAATAAACACGAACAATGTTGATCGATTTCTCTAATCTTCCAATCTAATGACACTTAACTAGACATGCGGTGGTTCATATTCCAATATTGAACTGCATAAATTGATTGCAAACAGAGAATACGGTGAATCAGAAAGCTCATGACGAATTCTTGCAATTCAAATGTAGCATTTCACATAGTTATTATTATGTTTTCCATTCACCATAAGAATTATTCAACCGATTATAATTTTTCCTCATTGACAGAATATTGATAATGTGAATCCTCATAAACCTAAAATTTTTTATTTAATAATGAACGACAAATGGTGAATTGTAAGAAAATGCTCAGATTCAATGAAATGCAAGACAAAATATTCTGTGCAGTGCGTCCAACCACACACCCTGTCTATTCCAATGTATTCCAAGATAAGGTCACCGGTGAATAAAGGACTATCGGATCGATACTGTCGCGTCTCCAAGGAAGGGAAATTTCACTAAAAGAAAAATGAACGAATGAGAGAGATGAAAGACATGATGTATAAACGGAGTGAAACATCGTCAACGGATACCTTTCACTTCCTTCGGGTTATTCGTCTAGGATGATGCGATTGGGTGAGGGGAATGAATTTGAAGACGCAACTTGAGTATTCTTGACACCGGGCCAAGTGGGTCAATGCTTGGTCTACTAGATAAAAATGTCACTTTTTAAAAGCGATAAGCGACTGCGGGGAGATTATCGATTCAGTTGGTAAAACGACGTACAAATTTTGTGAAAGCTAGGGATCATAGGAAACGTTATTATCATTTTGTCGGTTTTCTATGGATGGAGAGCATTACAGAAAGGGTTAACTCTTATAATGTATTTTCGGAATCGATCTGTGAATTCAAGATGATCAATGAAACCAAGAAAGTTTTGATACAAAGTATCCTTCTCATCTAATGCTACTCATTACGATTGCAGAGTTTCTGCGATCTCAAAACAAATTTTAACATAAAAAAAGAACGTAGAAAGGCTACCACAGTCTTGAATTATGCAAACATTTTATATCAAAAAGCATTTTTGGCTTTGTTTATTCTTCCACAATTCCAGTTTTAATATTCATAAACAAAAAAAGAGTGCCGTCGATTTCCTTTGAAAAGCATTGGCATATTTCATTCATGGATAATCTTAATACAGATGAATAATCAAAGTTATTGAAAAGACTTTGAGGATGAAAAAGAATTGAACCAATGCCATCTACGAAAGGATACAGAAAAGTGACAGAATAGAGACCTAGTGTTTTTCATTGCAAACACCGAATTGCATGTCAGTAGGAGGATTCTCATTGGAATATTATCAAAGCATCGTGGTATACTTTGAATGGGATGAAAGGAGATAACGGTAGAAATTTATGTTCAAAGAGTGGAGATGATAAAAAATTTAAATATCGATGATAATATCTGGTGCCGAGTCTCCATATCGATTTGAAGCGGAGAAAGTATTTCATTTACCGGTATAGAGAGAAAGAAAATCCTTTACAAAGTTCAACCCAAGAAGGGAATCGTTAAAGTAGCCCTGCATCGTTCCAATTGCTTGGGCTCTGCCCTTCCCATTCTCGTGGAAAGTTTGGTGTGCCATCAAGTTACTTCTCAAACTGGAAGAACGGTCCAGATAAATGACTCAACATCCTGCAGAGTTACCACCACCTCATCGAATGTTTACCCTCACATGAGCAAACTAACAGTATTCCTTTCGCACCTCTCTCACTTCACATCCCTCTCATACAGTCCAAATCTATTTTATTTCTAGCTCGTTAACCTACAAGATCAGTTTGTTTACGAGCACCGTAGTAAATTCGTATCCGAAAGCGTCCGTCTGGGTCACAGTGAAATTGGCGAAACTGAAGTGAAACGAAAAAAAAAAGTATTATTATTTTCTGAAATTGAAGAAAAGAGGTCAGTACTAAAACAACACAGTACACAATTTCACTCACAGACAATCGTATCTAGTGCCAACATTTTTTCCCTTTCCTCTCTTTCCATTCTTCCTACTCAAAAAAATGATGTAACATACCTGAGTGTACAAGGCAACTCCATAATCCAAGTCGGCAGAATAAGAGGTTGCTTTTTTTCTAGTACCATTGTAGAGAAACAGTTGAAAACAAAAATAGTTTCCTAACAAGCGAGTTAAAAATTCGGAGTTCATTCCACAGGCACCTTACATTTCATTCGTTCCCATCCTACTGCGTCTCGTCAACTCCTCAAGATCATGATGGAGAGAAAAAAAATCTCCCAGTCTCGTGGGTTTATTGGTTCGGCAGTTTGTTGAGAACAGGTGCAATTACTCTAGATCCCGAACAGGAAAACTTTGGCTGATGTTAAAGTCCATAGAAAAAGTGACGTTCGTAAGAGGAAGGGAGAAAGAGAGAGATAGAGTGAGATTAATCGGAATGGGAATTTCCTGTTGTGGAATGGGATGTAATTGGAAATGGGCATCGTGGGCATTGGAAGGCATATATGAATCGTTAAGCTGATTAATTTCCAGAGATTTGATTATAATCTCTCAATTCAATTCATCAATATTTAATGTGTATACATTATGTTGTACATGCATATTCAATACATATTGTCGAGTAAATTGAATTTTTCAATCACATCCATTTGATGTACATAGAATATTCAAATTGTCAGGAATTTTTATACAACGTTGGAAAAAATATTGGAATATATGAATGCGATGTAAATCATATTTCACCAACCCGAGATTACGAGATTCACTATGGAAATGAGAGCACATTTTATATAACATTTCCATCAATAAGATAAAAGAGGAATTTGTGGATGAGAGAAAAAAAATTGTAATGTGATTTTATTTTCAATTCACAATTCGTATGGAAGACATTCTGATACGATTTGCGACCTTCAGAAATTAATAAATATCCTAACCTTCCATACATCAGAACTTTATAAAGTAAAGTTCACCCCAGCATCCCCATTTCGTCTGTATATTATTATGGTTAGTTTACTATGCCAGTGTACGTTTAAATTCGGTTGATGGTTCTGCCCATGTGTTAAAGGGAACTAAAACTACGACACTGTAGATCAAAAAAAGCAGTATTCTCTATCCTCCCAAAGATTTACCACAGCCATCACCTGCGAATGACTTCAGGACCAAAGATTATCCTCACAGACGAATAAATATACCGAAAATTATTAGTCGATATTGTCATAACGATAATTAATGTTGTACGCTTTTCAGTATACACAAGGGAGTGCATGAAGGTATGCACCAGACACTTTCCTGGATTAGCAATTCTCGGGTCTATAACGCGTGATAATGGCTGTAGCGTTAGTCTGGTGGTTGGTTGTAGAGATAGGGAAAGAGAGAACAGAGGTATTGCACAACGACAACGAGTACGACGGCGATGCCGACGACTATCGTAAATGCACATTGCGTTGCAGGATGGTAATATACGTTCAGTTGCACATATAGCCATTGTGTATATACACAATCTGTGTGTGCATGCTAATGGAACGTGAGGGCGCAGAGGCGTGACCTGGTGTGCTAGAGCTTTCGTGCACGTCAAAACCCTAGAATTATTAATGAGTTGCAATTGGCAAGGCGAACAGTGCTTTCTCTTCTCACGTTGAAATCATTTCCTCACTTCTATCTTAAATAATCCCACACAGTTATTTGAGTTTTTCACAAAGAACATCGTGATAAAAAAATCTTTGACAAGTTTCATCTGTCAATATACCTTCAATATGACGGCTTATCATAATAGCTGGATTTTTTCGTTTTTCTTCTTCTCATATTTCCAATTTTTTTTCCCATTTCACCCTCAAAATAAAGAGCATACGACAATGAAGAAGGTGAATAATGACACAGCAATAGAAAAGCTTGATGTTCTCATAACCATGTTTTCGACGGGGTGCGCAATTAACATGCAACGTCTGGCAAGATCCGACGATTAATAATGCTGCAATTAAAAGACGGTACAGGAAGAAGAGCGAGGCAGAGAGAGAAAGAGAGAGAGAGAGAGAGAGAGCGGTTGAGAGACAGGGAAATGAAAACCGAAAGTTACAACGAACGTTCACTGAAATGTTGAGAGAATATACTTGGAATGTAATTTAATTTAATGAACAATTTTTTATATATCTCTGAGGATGCTCTTCTGGCATTGATTTTTCGTGTTTGTGTTTGTGTTTGGTGGGCGTTTTCAATTGAAAATAAATTTGATATACTGGAAGTGTTATTTGACGGAGGGGAAGTGGGAACGAAAAATCGTACAAAATAAAATGAACAGAATCTGAGGAAAGGGTGGTAATGGGAGAGACAAAAAAAACGAGAGAGTGCACGTGTTGAGTCTCCACCAGTGGATGCAAGTTAGGTCGAGGGCTCGGGTAGAAGTTTCCTCGTTAAGAAGTTCCCCACTTGCTTCTCGTTGGTACCTGTCATATACATATAGTTATGGATTTTCGTAGCGACCATGCAACGGCGACAATAACGACGATCTCGCAAAGCCACAGCTCGAAGCTTCGTCGCTAAGTACTTTTACGAAAAGTATCACGATGGACCCCACCGGGTGGATGAAACTTTACCATCATCGAGTTATTCATGTTCGACTAATTAATTATTGATCGCATATAATTTTATACCGTCACGTTTACTCGGAAATTGCCATACATTCAAGGAAAAATAAAAATAATGAGATCACTTGAATGTTTACTTCAATCCGTTATCTCTTTTTCTTCTTTTTTTTTTTTCTTTCATATTAAGGGTGGGATTGGTAATGAGAGATTGAGGTACATGTTGATGATGATTATACATCACATAATGATCCACTGAGTGAAATACAAATTGTTTTTGGAAGAATATTCATCTTATTTGAATGAGCATCACAATTTAGGTCAGCAATGGTATTCTATATTTGCTTTGAGTAATCACTGCTGCTAGTGTTCGTCCAAATTTGTATACAAATATAAACCAAAAAGGTGGTTGATTAAACATCTTCATACACTGCCTTCACATGCGTATCACATCAACCCTCAATGCACATAAGAAATAATTCATCAGAACCGAATTAACTTTCACTAATTGAAAGGTTAACTAAATACTGCACATTTACGTATGAATGCAAAATCGTTTAATCAAATTCAAATACAATAAACAAGAATGCACACATTTGATTAATATGGTATGGAATTAGATAAATAACGCAGACGAACTTTAGTATATGTGGAGTAGATTAACGCTCCATTATGTGCAGGCCATGCAGGATAGAGGAAACCGGGAACACTCAGCGATCACCGTAGCTAAGCAGTAGTGAGTGCAATTACCAGTTGAATTGATACATGTTTGGCAACACTGATTCAATCTGTGATAATTCATTCTATTCTAACTGAATCCGCTATATACATTCCACGTACATTCAATCGTATAAGAAGTATAATCAAGTTATTTTCATCTATCATTTTAATTATTCGATATTATATCTGTATATTCAATTATTAATATTGAAAATGAGACAATAATATTGTGTTGAAAGTATCAAGCATACGTAAACAATTCATATGGTGCTGTTCATCTTCGAAAAATAGCCATTGCCAGACGCAAATTACACACCAATACAATTTTTATTTGGGTTATAGATGACGTTATTTCATTCGATATTTCATATTAACAGAATTGTGCAAAAATTCATTCCAACGGTGATATTGACAATGCCAGAGAGCCAATAGTCACGATTCAATTGCTGGATAATTTTTTATTTTCTATTTTACGTCATTCAATTCCATATTTTTTTCTTTTTTTTTCTTTATTCACAAAAATCGATCCGATTGCGAATTATTCCGCTCGTTGAATGTCAACTCAACGACTGATCGTTGCTTTTCATCATGTATAAAACGTCAACAGCATCATACAACAACAGCAGCAGTAGCAGCAGCATCGAATTTTCAATCGAGTAAATGTGTGCCTGTGAAGCATAGGCTCTGTCGCATTCGTTCTCTCCCATGTACATATTTTCTCGTATATATGTGCATACATACAAATATACGTATATAAACATACGCCAACGATGTGAAATGGAAATAAGACAATGCAGTATAAATGGAAAACGCGGCGGAAAAGAAAAATAAAATCAAATGATAGTGAGCAACCATGCAACGTGTTGAGGAGTTGGTGAAGGTAAAAGAAAGGAAGAATGGAAAAATAAAACTATTGGATAACAGAAGTAGAAATGCTAAGGTGAAACTTGACAATGTAGCATTTACCTCTCGCCTGCAGTGGCAAAAATGAGATAGAGCGTGAAAGGGCGAAGGATAGAGTGGGTTAAGATGCGTCAGAATTGGGGACGAAATGAGAGTGGGAAATTCAACGTAGCAATCCGCAAAGCAATTGCTCTAAATAAAAAACAAGAAAAAAAAGTTCAGCACGCGAGGTCGGACGAGCATGATATGGTTCGTTAGACTGTGAGCGATCATCGAGAGAGCACATACATCTAGGAATCTTTTTGTGTATGTGCGAGTATAGGTATACGTAAAAGGGAGAAACAGTGAGTGGAGAAAATAAGAAAAGCTCAGGTTCTAAAAGCATTCGTATACTGACGAAACAAAAGGATAGTCACGACAGCTTTACAAAAGGACAAGTATACTTTGAAGTTAGGAAGAATATTACTTCGTGATGGAATCAATTATGTGCTCATGTGTCTGCGGCAAAACGGATACACAATCATTTCCAATAAAACAGAGTACTTGAATTTGATATGATTAGCAATAATTACATTTATTACTACTTCATGTTGGAAAGACATTACGCATTGAATTGTAAAACAAAACATTAATAATAAGAATAATTTCAACGGATTCCGATTGGACTTCTTAGTTATGTTGAATGATGTGTTGAATCGATTAGAATTCATAGAATTCGACTAATACGTATATGGGTTATCGAATGATCTGGTAAGACATTGATTCTGGAACCAACTTCCTATCGCTTTCCTCTTTAATTTGAAGAATCAGCCCAGTGGTTATTTTGATGGAAAGTTCGTTCTTCCATTACGGTCAGAATGTAATGAAATTGCATTGAAGAAGTTATCAACCACATTTCACCTGTTCTGCTCTTGTGATATATGAACTATTGACATCATTTTAATTTCGCGAATGCGCCAATCGAAACAAATGTACATCCTATGTCTCATTAATAGAAAAATAAAAACTTTTAATCGACTGACAAAATGGTGAATCGTTAACGATGAATTTATGTTATAAACTGTGTTACAATATATGTAAATGCAATTACTGAATACTCTCTAATTAAGTAATGAACTTTTCAAATCCGAGTATTTGTGATGAAAACCTAAAATTCCCGACCTCAATTCAAGCAATTGAATTGGGATAGTTGTTATAACAATATCAAAAGTTATCCTCTTCTCAACTACAAACTCACAGCCAATCTCCCCTTTTTCATGAAAACAACCGGCGCATTTTACGCACGAAGTGCCAACCGATTCATCAAATAATGCTCTACCAAAACAATTTCGTCAATGTTTCAATAACATGCAATTGATTCACTTTGAAACAGGATTGGAGAAAAAAAAAAAACGGCGCATCGGTGTACAAAATAAGCATCGTTACGCTTCATGAAAATAATATAATCGAAACAATAAAAACAAAATATAATATCTGCAAGAAAAAGCTTTCCACGTTTATACACTATACGTTACTGATATCAGATAAATGCATGGAATTCAATTTTAGTTCTATTCTGCATTCAGTTGTCGATTTTCTTTCTTATAGTTAACAACTCTAACTCTTTCTGAAATGTTTATTTGTTCCATTTCAGGTACAAGTCTCTTTGCTGTGGCAGCCCATGAATTCGGTCACTCTTTGGGTCTTGCACACAGCTCTGTACGTGGTGCTTTGATGTATCCATGGTATCAAGGGATTTCCCAAAATTATGAATTACCAGAGGATGACAGGAATGGTATCCAGCAGATGTATGGTGAGTGCATGATGGTGGAGTATAATTGCCATCTGTTCTATGAAGTCGTTGGGCGGTTTCACATCAAGAGAGTCACAACGTTGGTCGATGCAACCAACTCGGTTGTGGTCTCTCATTGTCTAGGCTTCAATATTGCAATAACTCGCCATTGCATTTTGAACAGCGGAAAATAGTAAATGGTAGAACCACACATGTCATATCTAGGATGACGCCGTGTTCCCACACTATTACATAACAACAACCAATTCATTTTGATGAAGTACCTACTGCATTCACAATATAAACTGTGTCAATTGACCGAGAAGTTCCACCTCTTCAAATATATGCACAGATATTGCATACATCTCTGAGCCATGACCTCTGTAGACGACATGTAGCTAGTAGTGTGGCGCAGTCAATAGTCAGGCAATGCATGAACGTTGCTTACCTATCGTTCACTCTCCCTGTCTCTTCAATGGCATCATCAAAGCTATATTTACTCATTCTCAGAATGGTTCAGTGTGCTATTATTCTATGGATAACGTAACTATGATTGTGTCACATCGTCCAATTGTGTTGTGAGCATAGTTACCCTAATTCACTATTGATGAAAAGATACGATGAGCAAAGTCAGTTGGATAATAGCTATTGCATGCTGAATCATTGAGCCTCTTTTTATTTTTTGATTAAGCTATTTTTTATTCCATTTATTCAATTCTCATTATGTACTTCCCACAAATGCGTGATGGGTTTTTCGGCTCTTTGTTGATGAAGGGTAGATATGAAATAGTATGTTAATAAAATATTAGCTCGCGGTAGGATAATACGCTTTCGTGAATGTGTAATTTCGTGTCTGATATCCTTTTGGGTGAATCGACACTGAAATGACAGGTAATTGAATGCGATGAACATGAACTGATGCACGTGATGGCATGTATGATAACAATGTGGATAGAAATGACGGGGGAGAAAAAAATAGAGAGAACATCGTGTCGAATAATAATGCGAGTGTTTTTTCGATACATAATTTATTCTTTTGTTTTATTGAGTGAATTTCGATTGCGCAGAAGTTAAGCTAATGGGTAGACATCATGCAAACTAATTTTCGTATTTTTTCAATCAGTTCCGATATTATTCGAGAGTCAATTTCGATATTTACTCAACAGAGTTGATCATTCGAGAGTCGATTTTTCCGTCATCACCAACATATAATTGATACCTTTATCAATGACACTTATCATTTACCATGATTTTACCAATGAATGATATATCCAACTATTTTTCTCCGACTGGCAATCGGCTTCTATGTGTTATCGGATACATGTTCTTGACAGTCGTTCATTTTGGTTTAGTACGCGATACATTGAATCAGAAATGAAATTCAAAATTGCAAATACATATTGCAAAGGGATCTTGATTATATCAATTGCAACTTTTCGATTTCTTCATTATCAGCATTATTATATTAATCATTCACACAATGAGCTTCCTTAGCACTTCTTATTCTTTGTCCAATTACTTTCATCTTACTATCACAACAGTTAGATATTTCCCGACATCTTTATTTAATTCTTCCTTGTACAACCCATTTCTCTTCTACATACGGAAAGAATAAAAAATGAAACAATATGAAAAAGAGAAAACGAGAGACACAGAGCAATTTTCAAGCTCCACAGGATAACGAAGCGTTATTGCATCATCACTTTGCATTCCGCGTTACGATCTAATGTCAAAACGAGTTCGTCGTTGGTGTGTGTGTACGTTAAGGCTTTCAGGTACTCAAAGTACATAGATATAAGTAGAAGAGATCAGTGAAGAAAGTGCAAGAGAAATACCTTAGAAGAGAGGAGTAAATATCTGTACATATAGAAAGAGCAAGACCAGAAAGTGCAGACCTGAGGCTCCGTTTTTCATTAAGAGACTCCGGGTAATTATTTAGCTTGCGTCAACCGCTCGACTTTATCGCTGTTGCTTTCTTCCTTGCACTTCCGTTGGTTACTTAGCATCGCGTATCGCGTCCGGACAAAGCCGGGACACTCCCCTTCGTCCCGTTTAATTCCCACTTTTTTCTCATGTTCCTGTCGTCGCTTGGCCTCATTTCCTTCAGACTTCCACTCTTTCCATTTCACCGCAAATATATTTCACCACCCTCCATCGATTTCATCTACTCTTCAGCGTTATTTTTTCTCATTTCTCCCCCAACAACTACTTCCGTCATAAATTACATGCATTTACAATCAAAAACGCTGATAGTTATCGGAAACACTATGGAATATTTATATAATAAATAGAATTTTGCATTCATATGTAGCTGCATGAATTTTATCATTATTGTTATTATTTGTCCCTTCTTTTCTGTATGTTCGCGTACTTAGTTCTCGATCCCTATAGGAAGGATGAAAAATGACATCGAATTTTGCGTCATCAAGAATTCACGTAGGGTATTCACATGAATACATTCTACCTATTTATACCTATTCATAAAAGAGATTCAATGACATTCTGAACCAATGTCCCACTTCTTACTATGATCGTTCTGACACAACTTCAACAGAAGTTTCTTCCCACATCCCAAAAACGACAAAAAATGAAAACTTGCAACAAAAGATCTCTCGACCGCTCCAGTATATGTATATTTCTTTAAATTATCTGCTATATTTCTACTATTTTATCTTATTATTTGTACACCTCCTGTACGTGTCTATTGAGCCCATTTATGTGGGAAAACTAGTCGGCCGCACAAGCAGAATTAGTAACGAGACCGAGAATCCAAGTACACCTGAGTCTCCTGTAATTCTTACAAAACGCAATTTCGTTTCTTTTCTCGCCCTATTTCATTCCCTTTTTCTTTTATCTCATCTTTTTTCACTCTCTTTCCTGTTTCTTCCCCTTTCTTCATATATAGAAGATTAACTTCATTGAACAAGAAAAGCAACGAGTGTTTAGAATGGAGAGTGCAATAGATGGTCCAGAACGTGCGCATCCACCACTGACTGTGGTTTACGATTAGTTTCACCGCAATTGCAAGCACTTAAACTGAACTCTTGGCTTAAGTTGCCGCTGGAACATTTCGCTGGATGCCTACACCCCCCGGTTACCCAAGCATGAAGCCCAATTGGTACCCGTGGCTTGCACCTAATTTCCAAAACGAGCCATACAACCAGATCGTTATTTTCACTCTGCCACAATTGTCCTTTTGATTCATGACGTTTTGTTTCAACACCACTATAACGTCGAGCCATATTATTCTCAATGACCCATTGTACTTCCGATGAATTTATGATGCTCGTGAATTCTCTAACAATTCGATGCTCACTGTTGATGAGTGAGATAACGCTAGAATTATGGGATTAATAGAAAATAGAGAACAAGGAGCAATTACGGCAGTGCTGGTAAATCCTTTGCCCGCATAATTCACAATTATTTTGTCCTATCTTCAGAGAATTAAGTCTTTTTTATCTTTTGATTTCTGCTACTCTCAGAACTCTATCCGGTATTTTCGCAAGGAAATCCCATTATATCCGGGAGCAACCTCATTCTTTTCATTTCAGTTTAGCGCCCCACTCTTCTTTTCGTTTTCAGTAGTCCCAGTCACGTTCCTATATTTTTTCCACCTCAGTTTCCTCTTCCTTATTTTGCTCTTCATCTCAACCAACGTTCGTTCTTGACGACGATTTAATCCCGGTGATTTCAGTTACTGGATGAATCCGCACCAAACCCACGACAGTAAACGGTTCCACGTCTTTTTATACCGAGTTCGAATAATCTCCTTCGCTTCCTTGAAGCAATTTGCGAGACGATGGCATGTCATCACATTCCATCTCATCTCCGTTCTTACATTCTTAGTATTTTTCATTACCGAATACGAGGATATTTCATTTTGGTACTCCGCGAAAATCAATTTTACTTCACTGAATTATTTTGATTCGATTGGTAACAAGTTTTTTTTTTTATTCTTTCATTGAATAAACCAGAATCAAAAAGATGTAGGATACCTCTGGCAGAAAACATTATTTTCCGTTAACAAATTATTTTTGAGATACATAAAACATATAATGCAACTCCGCCAAATTCATTTCTATTTCCATTGATTTAATTTATGATTCAACGTGGTATCAATACATTTCAATCTGATATGATCGTTGATATTATATTCATTTTTTGGTTCTTACATTTATTTATCTACTTGTACCCTCTTTCAGGTGCACCAGAAGATCGATTATGGGCAAATTTGCCGGGTGGGCCATTTACTACCCCAACAACAACTACTACAACACCTAGAATGCCAAGAACACGACCAACTCGAAGATCGTACTCACCTACAAGACCAAATACATATCCGAACGAACGGGAAAGGCCAGTAGACAGACCAAAGGATCGTTATCCGTACAAGCCGGACTACAGGAATGAACAACCAGATAGACCAGTTTGGACAGAACGACCAAAGAAACCTCATCGACATCATCCGATAACTTCTACGACAACTTCGACAAGTGTTCCACCGACAGCTCATAGACCGAGGCACCGTTGGACCCCACCGCCACGAAATGATATTCCGGATAAGTGCGACACTAGCTATGATGCTATTACCCACATCCGACGAGAAATTTTTATTTTTAAGGGACGAGTAAGTTTTCATTGTTTTGTAGCCATCATCTAATTAAGTGATAGAATCAACATTGTTGATCGGTTCACGTTGCAATAATGTGTATTATTTATTGCATACCAACATTTTCCTTAGTGTGATAATATATCACAAACATTTTTCACTATTTGAAGAAATATCTTAGAATATAAGTAAGAAAATGTCTCTAATATAAAGCTATTATTTTATTTTTTCAACTTATCAAATTAGAAATTTTAGAGTTACAAAAAATGATTGATCATTTTTTAATCTACAGTATCTATGGCGTGTAGGCGACAAAGGACCTTATGAAGGTTATCCTGTTGAAATAATCCGATTATTCAATCTTCCGCATGATATCGATCATGTCGATGCCGTCTACGAGAGACTTGATGGGAAAATTGTGATTTTTATAGGTCGCAATTATTACGTGTTCAACGCACATAGGCTCGAACCCGGATACCCACGTTCACTTAAGTATCTGGGGTTGCCAGAGAGTCTTGAAAAGATTGATGCTGCCATGGTGTGGGGATATAATAACAGAACTTACTTCTTCAGTGGCACAATGTATTGGAGGCAAGTTTCTGCAGTAGTTTCATCAAGTACTTTAGATTAGTTTGAGCATATGCTTTGCGGTTCCAATGGGGAATTCCTTCAAAACCTAGAAAATTTGCCAGCACTGGTTTAAATTATTTAAATTATCTTATTGCATTTTATCTTGAAGAAAAAATAAGATATATTAATATTCAATGAACTATTTAATTTCACTTTTGGATTGGGACTGAAATAGAAGAATGAAGTGGCAATATCATGCTATGATGACTAGATTATGAAATAATGATGAACTATCAAGTCAATATTCTAAAAATGATACAGAGCGACATTGCTATTAATACAGAATTTTTATTTCCACAGGTTCGACGAATCCGATAATTCTGTGGAGTTGGATTATCCAAGAGACATGAGCATGTTTGGAGGCGTTGATTATAATATTGATACTGTTTTTAAGTGGAAAAATGGTAAGTGATTATCTAATGAACATCAATCGTAAGAAATAAAAGGAAAAACCATTATGAATATTCTTTCTGTTCAGGCAAAACGTATTTCTTCAAAGGCAAAGGCTTCTGGGAATTTAATGATATGAGAATGAGGGTGGCACACGTGAAGCCAAAGCCATCTGCACCATTCTGGATGGGCTGTCCGCCAGAAATGGAAACTAACGATGTGGACTTGCCAGAACGACGGGCTAAGATTGTCCAAAGCGCAGCAGATAGGCCAACCATTGTTTTGCCGCTTATCATTTCGCTTCTCATTGCATTGAAGAGAATAACTTAATTAATTAATATATTGTACGGAATGACAATCGCGAATCCAAAAGACAATCCAAGTTTTATCCGCCAACGATGAATTTATAGAGAGGGTAAAAACCCTTTTGTGCCTCTCAACTCAATTAAAGTATCCAAAAAGATTAGATCTTTCACTGCCAAAGTGAGATACGTCCAAGAATAATTCGGTTTTTCTTTACATCTCAATGCCCAAGCCAATCATGTCTCTCCAGATTGATCACATATTTTTTCTACATGATAATCAGATCATATGAATTAGTATGGAATGAACAACAAAAGTTGTGAGCTCATAACGCAATTCCACGGTATTTAATTGAATTGAATTATATAATATTATAGAAGTAATAACTTCCGTCCCATGTGACAAGGAGAAGATTCCTGATAAAAGGAGGACATACCAATACATGAATGAATAAATGGTAAACAAACACAAAACCGGGCGATATACCTTCTATTATTTTCGAGCACTCAAACGTGCATCAGTTTTGTAAACTGTGATATCTAAATGTAAAAACAAATTACTAGTAACACAATAACATGGGGAACGGAAGTAATCCTCTGAGTCCATGATATTTATAAATATAATAATTAATATACATTTATATGAAGGGAAAAAATTACATGATAGTCAAAGTGCGTTTCTGCTCCACATCCAATTTAGTATAAACATATTCATAACTTTAGATTTTATGACAGAGTCGTTCACCTCATTTTGGTGTATTTTGATTAAGAAATTGTAAGCTGTATTCAAATTTCTAATGTAGACCAAACGTAAACTTGCAACATTTTATTTCGGATCTAGAAGAAAATTTTTCTTCCTTTCAAAATTACAAACACGAGCATCTCTTAGAACTAAGCAGGAAAAAAATGTTTTTAAAGAACTCTATGATGTATGTATAAAATAATTTCGAATTAAATAATATTGTAAAATGAATTTTTTTATATGATTCATGATAAATTGGAATGAAAAAATGAAAGAAAAAAAATTTCATTCTCAGTGTATTCAAAAGATCACAATTTTCGGAATTATTATTTTTTCGCAACATCGAACAAAACGTCCTTATTCAGTAATACTCTCCTGTTATTCCTTTGACAAAATAGGGATTCTTATGCTTGAAAAGCCACATATGTTGATAGATTTGGCCATTCAGAGCAGTCAAGACGAAACAAAGGTCCATTCTCTGATAAGTCTATGTTATGTGCTTTGAGGTAATGAGAAAAATGTTCCTGGATAATGTAGGGAACACCACTGAATACTGATATGCGCAGCTGAAGGTATGCTGGCCGAAGGTTGTCAAAAATAACAGGTTCCTCTTCTCTTTCTAGCTAATAATAACGAAGTACTATTGCAAGCAAGAAATAACATCAGCCAAATTTTGAAATGTCGATTTTCAAGAATACGTCCTCTGAATATTTCATTTTCATCATTATCCGAATTTGAATGTGAACCATTTCAACCAATGAATGGAACGAAGGCATTTTCCCGGGAAGGGGAGAATAAGCCGGAGACCCAAAACCTATATAATACACTGGATAACTACAATTACAACAGTATTTGAATTCGGGATTTTAGTCGACACAGTCTCAACTATAGATGTGCTCTCATGAGACAATCAAAGAAAGTTCGTCGAATGGATCGATATAAGACAGGATAAAGTGCCAGGAATCCAAAACTGTTATTTATATTTGCAGTATTTATTTTTCGTGTGATAATTGCGAACAAAAAAACATAAAATGAACTCAACCAAGGACAGATTGAGTCCTACTGAAAATAACATCAAGGTGTTTTGTCGATTCCGACCTCTCAATAGTTCCGAGGAGAGGACTCGCTCGAAATTTATTGTTAATTTTCCTATTGAAAATAATGGAAATTGTATTTCGTTTGGGGTGAGTTGATTCTCTTTTATAAAACTGTGAATATTCCATTCACTGTATACTAACTAAGATAGGCTCGAATTATTAATAACAAATGTCTCATGACATAAATTATATTTTTAAATATTATTTGTGTTCAACTATGAAAATCTATTCCGCGTACGAAAATGTTATGAAATTGTCTGATAAGAAAATAAATTGTCTTTCACGAAAATAAATTATCGACCTATATGTGCGATCGAAATTTTTTTCTGCTTATTACTCTTTTTTTCTCAACGGTATCACAAATTCCATGGTCATCATCTATTATGTCAACTCAATCGTACCACTTAGAAGTCCAAACTGCCGTAGCGTATGTTTGCAGGGAAAATTTAATCACGATTATTTATTGACCCATTGTAAATGACTTGGATATGTGACCTTTCCCCTTCAGGTATAGAAATCTTCCAATATACATTGTATGTACCCCAAAAGTAGTATGTCCAACACGAAATATTCATTTATATTTCCCTTGGTGCAGGGAAAATTATATTTGTTCGACAAAGTATTTAAACCGAATGCAACTCAAGAGCAAGTGTACAACGAGGCGGCTAAATCCATTGTGACTGATGTACTTGCTGGATACAATGGCACGATTTTTGCCTATGGACAAACCTCATCAGGTAGTTAAAAAAAATCTACAATTATATTCCAATAGTTTATCTTCATGAAGGATCATAAACACGATAATAATCACACCGAATATGAAAGGTAAAACCCATACTATGGAGGGGGTTATCGGCGATGCTGAAGAACAAGGAATTATCCCTAGAATTGGCTACGATATTTTCAACCATGTTTATAGAATGGAGGAGAGTTTGGAATTTCAAATTAAAGTCTCCTACTTTGAAATTTATATGAACAAAATCAGAGATCTACTTGACGGTAAGAATTGCTCAGATAATTTAACTCCTCAGAATCGCAGTTTTTTATGTAGAATTTGATTGAACAGACGTGAATTCTGTTCAATGATAGTTATAGTTAAAAATTATTGCTATTATCAAGCTGAATTTAGCTGTGCGAATGCGGAAATAATCTTCATTCATTCAATTACATAAAGTAATTTTGATCATTCGATATTATAGTGTCAAAGGGGAATTTAGGTGTCCATGAAGACAAGAATGGTGTTCCATTTGTCAGAGGCACAACTGAACGTTTTGTTTCCAGCCCAGAAGAAATATATGCGACAATTAAAGAGGGTAGAGCCAATCGACAAATTGCTGTCACCAGTATGAACGAGCATAGCTCACGTTCGCATTCGATATTTATGATAAGTATCAAAGGAAAGAATAAAAAAAAACAAACGAAACAATCGAGCAAATTATACTTAGTTGATCTGGCTGGATTTGAAAAAGTTTTCAAAACTGGTGCTGAAGGTACAGTACTGGATGAAGCGAAAAACATAAACAAATCGCTGTCAGCTTTGAGGAATGTCATATCAGCATTAACAGAGATTAATAAATCTCATATTCCTTATCGCGATTCAGTTTTGACTCGAATATTGCAAGAATCTCTCGGTGGAAATGCAAAAACGACAATTGTCGTTTGTTGTTCACCCGCAAGTTACAACGAATCTGAAACAAAATCAACATTACAATTCGGTAATCGTGTGAAAACTATTAATAATGTGGCATCGGTCAATGAAGAATTATCTGAGGAGGAATGTGATCGTCGATATAAACAGGAGAAAAGAAAAAATACAAGAATGAGAAGTATACTTGGAAAATTACAATTGGAATTGTCACGTTGGCGCCAAGGCGAAATTGTTCCACTTGAAGAACAAATCAGCCTAGATGAGACACTCGATGTAACTGTTCCTATCAACTCAAAACTCGAGAAGAAAAATAGATCAATGTTAAATATTCCTGATAATGAATTCGTAATTAGATTACTATCAAATGGTGATCGAAAAAAGTTGAAAGAAGAACGTGAACGATTTGATCAACAGCTTAACGAAAAAAATTATGAAATCAATCATCACCTTACAAGTCTTGCAAAATTGGAAAAACAAGTTGAAAACCAGAAAAAATTAATTGGTAGTGTATACCAAGAATGTGAACAATTACAACAAGACATTAATTCTATTAATCGAAGCACTGAGAGAGCTAAAGATAAAACAATAGGAATTCTCGAGAAACTAGGCAAGTTGTCGACGAATGACGAGAAAAAATCACAGGATGTGGAAATAGAAAAGGAAGGGACTGAAGCAATGACTGAAGTGAGTATTATGGGGAAGTTTTCAACTAGTAACAATATTCGCATATTTCTTAAGGAAAAAATTATAGGTTCTGTGTTGAATCAACACTTTTTAACCAACTGTGATGGGATCTCATGAAGTGAATCAACTCGGTCCTGATGATTCAATTTCTTGAGATCTTTTGTCAATCATTCAATACTTCATGGAAGTTATTTATTTTGTGTCAGATTTCAGACGATAAATCATCCACAGCATTAACTGAGTGGTCAGATTGTCGGAAAGATGAATTCGAATTGGACTATTATATAGAACCCTCATATGGTTCAGAAAGATCTGACACAGATTGTAATAAAATGGTAATCAATTACCCATGGAAAGTACTCATAGCCAAAACAAAATATGAAAGAACACATTAAATTCTTTTAGGTATCAGAATGCAAAACTCAACTCGCTGAATATGAGTTATTCATTCCTCGACATAACAGTACACACCAGCAAACACCATTCGCATCAACCGGAGAAACCGGATCCAATCAGTATGAGTGGAAATCAATCGAGACCATCTGCCTTACAATGCAACAAGAACAGCCTACATTGATTGGTACAGAGGAAGTACTCAACGAAATTACGGAATTGAAGGAAACTGTGTCAGAAATGCGTATTGCACTAGATGATCAAATGAATCAATTACGCAACTCTCGTCAACAAGTTGCGGCGCTTGAACAAGAAGTAGCAGAAAAACAAGAAACTATAGATCATATCAAAGATCTGAATCTCAAACTCGTTTCGGCATGCAAGCAAATAAGGGCTGATTATGAAAAATTGAAACAAGTGGAAGCTGAAAAATCGGTCGAGTTGCAGAAACTTATCATTGAAAATGAGAGACATGAAGAGACATGTAGAAATATTAAAGAATTAGACGATCGAGTTACAAACGAACTGCAAAACCTACATAATCTTCGTAAGCATCTTGTTGAACATCTTCAGATGACAGTTGATGACTCCCCAAGTGCTGATATCGCAAAGATTACCGATGACAGAGGTTTCCCGCTACAAAAACAGAAGATTTTATTTCTTGAAAATAATCTTGAGCAACTGACAAAGGTACGAAGCTTCTTCACATTCAATCATTTTCATTTTGTTTATATTCAACGGCCTTGAGGTAGGAACCATATTATTGGAATTCATGTTTTTATTTCTATTCAGATCCATATTCAATTGATGAAAGAGAATGTTCATTTGCGATGCGAATTGCCTAAATTGGAAATGAAACTGCGTACATCTGATGAACGAGTCAGAGCACTGGAGCAAGCATTACGTGATTCAGAAGACGCTGCCTTGTGGCAACGCAAACGTTACCAATTTATAGTTTATAATATTGAGGAAAAGTTTAAGCATGAAAGCTCGAGACGACAGATATCAAATGAACAAATTCCATTACCAGACGTTGAAAAATATGACTCTATCCAAAGTTACGATAAAGGTAAAATATGCATCAATTTTCCGAACCAGTTATAAATTTATTATGTTTTGTCGCATTAACGAAAGTTTTCACCTTGATTGATGAAAAAGATGGTTGATCATAGTCTTGGAATTATTAGGGTAAAGGGAGGAAGAGATGCAGTAAAACTTTGCAATAACGTGTTATTCCCTTTCTGTTTCTTTGACTTGCATGAACTATGTAAAGTGATACCCTTATTGTTGGATACCTGAATAGCATTTTGTTCTTCATTAATATCGTTTTTTTTCTCATTCTAAAATAGGTTGTGTGATTTCATAGGCATGAATTCGTTCTACAACTACACAGTTATCAAACGAAAATTGGCACATTGTAATATACAAGCATATTTTACATATTCACCAATACGTGTGGAAGAAAAAAAAAACATGAATAGAAAGTATATTTTTTAAGTGCTATTACGGATTACTGTGGAAATCGTCCAATTTTATAAATTTGTAAATTGTTTTTATACAAATTATTCAATTTATTGAATAATGATTCTTAAAAGAATTCCTTGATTATGTTATTGGTATACATCGGCACCAAATCACTATGTAAGCATAAGTAATACCATAACTTTATTTATGCAATATATAAATAATTTTGAACATTATTATATATATTAGTTTGATTCGAAACAAACATATATATTGACTATCTTATTATCCACTGTGTTCATTTAATTTTAACTTGTCAACTTTGTATCTTAAATTTTCGTATTTATTTTATTTTTAAGTGTCAGAAAAAAAAATTAGGAAAAAGATTCGTAGATTTTATTCGCTGTAACGTATACATATTCATAAATGAATTTCCTCCTACATGTTGGTGGCATTGATAACGTTAATGACGCAAATGTGGAGGTGAATAAGGATCCCACGGATTAAGAGACCTTAGTGTTGCCTGAACGATCGTTTCAACGTCAGCCATTGCACCAATTCCAGTATCACCGCACATTAAAGTCTTTGTAATACAATTTATCTCCTTATAACCCCAAGACTTCAGTAAAGCGACCTGCAATACCGCAACCAATTTAATACATGGAAATGAATTATCTTGACTGCACTACCAATGGAACAATAACGCCATCAATTATAGGATAGCGATGATCAAACTTTTAATGGTTACGATGAATGGCTGTTAATAACTTTAAGATGGATAAAAAAGGTAGAATAAATGAAATAACGCTCCAGCATTGATTCTGTAGCACAAAAAATCTAATCAAGACACTCAACCAAACTTCTACAACCCGAACTCATTTGAGTCTGTAGAAATGGCAAAAAAATATCTCAAAGATGGTTCTCTAGATTTATCTATAATACTTGAAATATCGGAATTACCTGCGGTGCAGTAACTGGATGCTCCCACATTTTGGTGTTCATAGCAGGACAAAATAGCAGTGGTTTTGTTGGATCCCAAGCTCTCGCCACACACGTCAATATATTGTCGCATATACCACCCGCAAGTTTACCCATAGTATTGGCATCCAATGGTGCTATAAGGAATAAATCTGCCCATTTAACTAGATCAATATGCAGAACAGGATCACCGCGATCTTGCCATGCAGCCCATTCGACTGTATCAGATAATATCTGTGTTCCAGGTGGCAATTCAGCCTCTTTGAGAAAATGTTTCGCTCTTTCTGTTACAACAACTCTTACATCCACATTATGCTCCCATAATTTTTCGCATAATTGTGGTAACTTTATTGTTGCCACACTACCAGTACAGCCAATTAAAACTTTTTTCCTCGTTGCCATTGCGTTTACTGTATAGAGAGTGATAATAAGCGCACTTTTCTATTATTGATTTGGCTTTTAAGCGTAATGTCTTGATTTCGTCTCAATAAGTGTCAATTTTATACAACTCCGTCAATAAATTTGAAAGTAACTTCTTTAAATTATTTCGATAATGGTCGTCAGCAACAGCGAAATTTTATTAACGGCAGTTTCCTTAAAAGGCAAATTATTTCATGTATGCGATATGGTGCGATGTTTGTTTCTTTCACATTAATGTTGTATACAAAAATTACGAATTCTCCTCTCTTCTACTTCACAAAGAATGAAGTGCCTGTGTATGCTTGTGTGTGAAAATGCAATAAAAATTTATATATCCTCGATTAATGCACAGGTATGAGCTTCAATATACTGTGGTAAAGCTTCTTGATATTTTGTCACACCGTTTCCTCATTGGATTTTCATGTACGTTTTTCAAATCCCAAACCTTTATGGTCGTGAATAACTAAAATTTTCGTAGATGTATACGTATACATATATTTATCTTCATATGATTCTTCTAATTATTTATCGAATACAAATTCCATTTCTATTACCATTGACCATCCGTTTTTACTTACAACTTCTGGATAATATCTACAAAGCTCTTGACTACTTCATAACTTTCTAATTTTAAACTACAATCATTGGACGATTTTCATAATGAATTTACCTACTAATATCGACTTCAAATGTTGAATATCAGGATGAAATTGATCCCTTAAGATAGTATATCCTAATAATTGTTCCAGTTGAGATATATTTATTTTTTCTGCGACAGAATAATTGATGCCTTTTCCGTTTTCTTGGTTTTTTATTTTAATTAACTTTTCATTATTTTTTTGGAGCAAAAATTGCGTTGAGCAAGCATGAATGAGTGCTCAGTTGATGTCTGATGGTTATGTTTGGATAATAATAAAGATGGATAATAGTAATGAATTTGCGTTTGTTACGTTGTAGAATTATTCTCCTCTGCGGTAAAACCCAATTTTGTCCATTCCTCACGAGTCATGAGGTTGTTGTCCATCCGACATCCGAGATACTCTTTCGCAACATCTCGACACACTGCGTTGTTATTTTTATTATCGTGTAAGCACCGCATGTACTTGATCATGGAACGTTTACAAAATCCCTGATGATCGAGTGGAAAGCTGCCTTTCTGCGGCGGTATTGGGGTGAATATCTTTTGTCCGAACGTGTAAGAGGACATCACCAATTGTAGACATGAATGACTGGATGATTAACAACAAACTTGATGCAACAGTTCAACAAATTTGCCACAAAATACGTCACGAATTTCAGTCTGGTAAACAAAAATATTGGTTAGTTGATAGTTCTTTTGTCTGCATTCGATATAAATATGTATTTGGTATAATATGAAACAAATATTGAGAGAACACTGTGCAAACTCACCCGAAAACACCCTTCTATTTGATGATATGATAGCGCATGCGTGACCTAATGCGAAGAAACATCGAGTTTGATTATTTATGGTCGAGAGTTGAATCTAAGTTGCAAGGTCGGCGAATAGTTGTCGATTTTGTCACGGTCATTTTCTGTTGGTGTGGAAATTTTCTGATGGTAAATCAACTCATGGCCGAATAGATTTGAATTTGAAACACATCGTGCAATATTCGAAACTGTATTCCTATAGAACATGGATCAGCTACAAAATTTTGTGGTCTACAAGAATTTTAGGCTGAATTAGTTGCTTTGAATTGTTATAAAAAGGATTGTTGTAGAATTGGATTCGGTAATCTTTTTTCTATTGCTGACGCTATCAATAAATTTTTCTCTTCGAATATAATTCAACTCGACAAAATTTATTGTGCTTTTACCACTGACGCCATCTAACAGGCTTCTTCATGAACCAAAATTCTAATGGCCAGAATTTTCGAGGTTTTTACCACTAGCGCTCTCTAACAGATTTCTCTACAAAGTAATATTTTCGAAAATGGCGGAAGGAAACACCGCCACCAATTGATTCCAATGCATACGCCATAATTAATAATGAAAAATAAAAACCCCTATATTGTAATGGATCCGAACAAACTGTAATGAAAACTATCTATAAAATAATGAGAACAGGACATCTAACAATTAGTAAGAAAGTATATGTAATCTGGTACCCAAAGAGTTGAAGTGATTGATGAACAGAACATTATTCGACCAAATACGAATGTAGCGCAAATTGTATTCCAAATACTACAAGATTGAGCAGTTTGAAGTATGCATTGAATAAATAATTTTTGAAACAATTCGATATTATTTGAAAAATATTTAATAATAAACATTGACAATATACAGAGAAAATACGCCATAAGAAGTTGCTATGGGAGTGATGAGAACCTAATAACTGGTCCAGACTTACAAAATTCATCAGATCAAATAATGATAGAGGTGTAATGCATCAAACACCTTTGTGATCGTACCGTTGTTACCATAATCATTTCAGTTTTCTTCAAATCAAATTTTGAGTTATATTCTTTTGTTAGTTCTCAATTACTGTTATAATTATTTTATTTATAATCATTATTATTATTAATTGTTTTTTTCTTTTATCCAACACTCGAAGGCTCAGAAATAATGTACGCAAATTTTCGTTAACTAATTGTCCGCTTCATGGTTGCTCAATATCAATTTACATCGCGATAAGCGAAAATTAGCAATAACAGCTACTCTTATTCGACAGTTCATAATGTTGAGTTAATGATCATTCTTTCACTTGATACAAATAAAGTGCGCGGTTCATAAATTCATCGTAACAATGACAACCGATTCTCTCAACTGTTGCATTTGTTTCCCTTTCTAATATATTATTTAGTAAATCATGGATCATCCCGACTTCATACACGCATTCGCAATTTTATAAAGTATACATAAATACTTCTAATATCATGTAAAATCTCACTTTTTTCCCTTTCTTGTTCAAGGTGTTTGTTCTCTCCATTCCTTTCAGCTCTCCTGTTTACGAGAATAGTGTCATCTAGTTGGGAAATTAAATTTTATGGCGTATGCAAAAATGCATGAGAGCACTTTGTAGAGAGAAAGGTATATATAAAAGAAAGAAAACATGATTGAGTTTATGAGGACACTGGCAATCTCGTGGATCCAGATGACGTTTAATTCTTTTTTTTTTTATACAAAAAACGTCGCAACAAAGAATAAACAATTATGATGAAAAATATAAGGACATGGATTCGTACTCTCGCGACGCAATTACATTACCAAATTATTACAATGATACGTGATGAGATCATCGGGCAGTGTCCCTCACTCGTACACTAGGATATGTTGTTCGTAAAAGATGCGTCATTACGTAGTCATATTATTTGTCTACCCATTTTTATTTTATTCATTTTTTCGTATTTTTCTCTCGTTCATTAAAAATTCATCAGAGTGAAATATTAATCGTTTGTTGTTTTGTATTTTTTTTTCTTTTTTTTTTTTTTTCGGTGCATATGCTTGAAAATATTTTACATTGCATATCAAACAAGTCTATATTGATTTTGCTTATCACCCTCAAAAATCGACGGTAACAAATGAGGAGTCATAGATTGTAATTGTGATCAGAGTATGGGAGAGGCCACACGATTGTTAAATGAAAGATCTTCCACGTCTCATTCCACGTAGTATAGGCCTGTCCGCAACTTCTTTTAGACTTTTCATGAGTGTGTGACGCAAAACTGCTTTCAGATAAATTTATGAAGAAAATTATGGTGCAGATGTAACAAAACAAATAAAAAAGAAGAAAGTGACGCAATGATAAAAACTGTGGGCGGGGAGTGGAGAGAGAGATTGGAGAGTAAGAAGGCTATTCGCGATTTTAAGCCCCCAAATCAATTTGAGCTTGACTTATCAATCTAGCTGCTATTTAATATTAACCTACCAGTAGAGGTAATATTCACGAATAGTATAAATTGTAATTACAGTATACAATATACAGGATTCCGGATTTGTTTTCCGTGACTTTAGAATTTTGTATATTTCATTTTGTTTGTTAATTTTGCCAATCACCAAATCCGTGTTTGCGAAACATAATGATCAGCTATTTTTGTGTACTTGTGTGTATGTGTTTGTTCTATTACATGATGTTGTCTGAAAATATTCGCGAACACGAATAAACAGATCACGTGAACTTGATGAGAGAAAATTTAATGTTAAGCGACAATTGGGATTCATAATAAGGATTCTCTTTACATTTTTATTTTGTGCTTGATTACTACAACAGATGACGTTGTTGCAGTTAAATAGTGAAGAACAGAGCTCATCATATTGATATTTCAAGACCGATCTTCCATATATCAACACAAATAAGTAAATATGTATACCACTTTTTACTGAATTTTACTCTTCGTTATTCTCCCTGTTATCATTAGATTTCTCTTTCACAAATCTACGTAACTTTTTCTCTGGTTCATTAAATTACTATTACAAAGAGTGAGTATGTCTGATGAGTATAATAACTCTCTCTAGATTTAATCATTTCTATTCCTTTTTTCTCCGCCTTCAAGGTGATTTGTGCTTGACACTAGTTGTCTTCAATATTATTTACACAGTTGGCGTATTATTCGCCATCTCACACTCACACTCCCCCTTTGCGTGTACACATTTTATCTGCTCTCCATTGTCTGATTCAAACTCATGAAAAGATTTTACTTTGATCCATAATATCTATTCTAATCTAGCCTAGCAAGATTATATTAAAACATAACGACGTTACTAATTAACGTACTCTAACATCTCTGTCATATTTGGCTATTTCACACGACTCTTTCGTTTGTTTCAGTATTTATTCATTTTCTTTTTGTTCATCTTTTGTTTATGCTTATTACCATCATCACTTACACTCATTTTATTTTTTCGTTTGTTCGTTCACACCCTCCACACTCTTGCATACAATAAAGATTCGCAGAAAATCGCGCGTGCTTTTTTTTCACTTACATGATAAATTTTTCACTTAACTAACATTTCAACAGAGAGATATCACTCGTTCCAACTCTGTACTTGTGTCATGTGTCGTTTTTATTGTGTGCGTACCAATATTTATTAAATATCTTTACAATCATATGAATATTAATTTCATTTCATATTTCATTCCACATTCATGGGCATCACCGCAATCTCAATTATATATGAATATAACATGTATAGGGTATTAAAACTTCCATCTCAATGATTATTAATATCTACAGACATATCTCACAGCGCAGTGAAGCACATAAAATTTTCATATTTGCTGTTTTAGATGACACAAGAAAAAACAAAAATATAATCAAATATGACGTGAGTGTTCAAATCTGTCTCCCATTGCCCTTTTTACTTTTTCTTTGTTCTTATTCTTGTTGTTTTCCGCCACACAAATACTTATTGAGATTCCATGCGTCAACTTCCGACAGAACATACAACTTACTCATTATTTAAATCTAAATAGAAAAAAAACACAAGAAAAAAAGGAATAGAAAACATGTCATGTAGGTTTCGCTTAATCAAGTAAATAAATAAATTACGGTACGCTCTCATATGTCCTTCTGCCTTGAGAGATCTATGATTATTTAATATATTGATACATACGTATGCGGAGGTATATATCGATATCCACTGTTAGATACTCAAATTCTGCACAAAAAAAAGTGTACAGAAATGGAACATGTATAAAATCTAGACCGTACACACCGATGAAAAGCATTTCAATTGCCCCGAATTTGATATTGTGATCAACTCAACACAAAGAGAAAATGAATCTCTTAATTTATGAACTACGAGTAATACAAAATATAGAAACACAAGTTTGATTGTGATTGGTAGAGAGTATGGTTGTGACTAGACCCTGTTTACCAGAATCTGGTACGTACGGTCTAGTTCGGAGTATCGGTAGTATTTAGCGTAAATATCTTCGTTTGTATTTTATTTTAATCTTTTCCGTTCAATTTGTTTGTTTTTCCCACTCTTGCTTGAACAATTTTCCTTGTGTTCCAATTGGTATACACTAAAACACTCTATTGTACCTAAACATATGGTTCATAAACGACCTACACACATATTTGGCATAGAAACCTACCAACTTACGAACATATTCTTAATGTTAATCTAGCTACCTAAAATTTTTTTCATAATCTTACAATGATTATTTGTTGCTTTCTTTTTTTAATTTTTTTTTTAATTTTCTCTTTCTTCCATCGTTTTAGTTCATTGATCCTCCGTCCATTAACAAAGCACACACAGTGTGTCGAGATTGATTCTTTGTTTCCTCTATTTTCGCCTTTTATGTGTCACAATCTCACATTCGCGAGGGACAAGTGTTTCTTGGGCATTGATGGGGTCACTGTGACACACGTTACGCCCGCGGAGCGAAATTACAAATTAGCAAAATAACCGTATTTCAATTGATTAATTTGTACATGTAACAATTAAAAAGCAAATATCGATAAACCACGATATACAACTATATTACAATTTGGCGAATGATTCTGATGTAGACATTGTGGTTATGTGTGTGTATGTGTGTGTGAATTCGAATGTGTAAATGTGTTGTTTTTGTGCGATTCTACAGAGTACTTCACTCTCACCCCGCATCTGTACTCACTTAATCACTTACTGTCTATATCCTTTTTCCTATACGTATATTTTGTTGTTATCTCGAGTATTGTTTTGCTTCCTGTTTTATCATTTATGCCTGTAAATTTACTTTGATAGAACTTAATCTTTCATTTTTGAGTGAAATGGGAAACTCACGCGCGCGATCGGGCGATTTTTATTTCACCGATGGATGACAATGTGAATTCGCGGTGTCACAGGCGCATCACCCTCAGCCACGAACGACTGTCGTCCACGCGAATCGAGCTGTCAATTTCAATTTGAACGATCCACGAGGTCACATATGTACCGATAGAATGTTTTAACATCAACCATCTAAACCAAATTTTTTCCTCTCTCAACGTATTTGAATGCCCGCCTTTTGCAGCTCATACAAATCGTCTGTCCAATTCAATTTCATCCCGCTCTCTTGCTTTCCATTTTTTTTTTTTGCTGTTTATCTTTTACATTGTGTACATATGGTGTGTTCTCACTCGTGCTCCTCTCCATCAATGTCGCTCGAGGGGATGCTTTCTTCCGTGTAGCACGAAGTTGGGAGTCGTTGGAAAATTCAGCTGAGATCATCAGGGGTATCTGGGATTTATTAGTGCGCTTCTGTTGTTTTTTGTGTGCTTTCTTTTGTTCACTGCAAAGCATCGCTCACGATATCTATCTCTCTATAAGGATATAATTGTGAAAGATTCATGTGAGTACTCAAAGGGGGGCATTGTGTCTCGAGCATGAATGATGATTGTTTATCTCTTCTGGTCAATGATCAGCTTATGTGAATGTGCGACGCAAAACCAAACAGATAGTCTCACATATGTGTTTAATATGGCGTGAACCTATTATAACCACCCCTGTACACTGTTGCCTGTGGAACAATCAATAAGAGAGAAAGGACATGTGTTAGTATGCATTTCATTAACAAATAGATAAAGGTGATTTGGAATGATTCATATTTACCCCATAATTAGCCATGGGACCGATGCTGTGCCCGAGGTAGGGATCTGCGTACTCACGTCCGTACCTGGAATATATTGATATTTATACATTAGTCAACTGGCGTGATTCGGAATTGCGTTCAACTAAGAATAAAAAAGTCGCAGGATAATGATGAAAATGGATGAAAGAATAGGGAATGGATACAAACACTTGATTTCACATTTTACTGAGAGGCAATTCAGGTAAATCGTCGAATGTTCGGCTACGTAGTGCCCGACCGCGTCTTTTACTTGCACTGGAAAGGATTGAAGATGATAAACAATGATAGGAAGAGATGGACAGTGAATCCGTGCTCTGAACACAGTAGCCGCCTCAATTAGTGACTCTTTGGTCATCAAAGAGGAATAAATATAGTGATAGTATCAGCTTCTTCCATTTGCAATAGGTACACAGATTGAAATATCCGCGAAAAAAAAAAATAAATCAACTGATTGGATTAATAGGAAGCTCTTCGAATCGCTCATTCTGTCAGTTTATTTTCTGATATTTGTTTTCAAGTTTTCATGTTTTCGTTTGCAAAATGACTTTCATGAGATGAGGTCGGATTTTATTAAACAGTCAAATACCAAATTTCTATCCATCAATTTCCATTGTTCTCTTACGGAGAATTTCCGTTGTTCTATACTATCTCTACAAAAGCCTATTCTATCATTGCACTAATCATTCTTGTCAAGCCTCCCTGACACTAATTGAGTGGGCTACGAGGAAATATAATTAAGATGGATTCAATAACGTTAGTGGGTTTTGTATAGCATGTAGGATATTATCCAATCATTTGCAGTTGAATAAGAATTATTGTGGGTTTGAAACTCACCCTGCTACTGCGGCATATCCAGCGACCGGTTGCGCCGCAGCTGCGGCCGCGCCATAAGCTCGTGCGGCCACGGCTGTATACGTCGCTGCTGCGGCATAGGTTGCTTGTTGTGCTGTTGACAATGGTGTCTTCAATAACGGCGATGCCGCGGCTGCTGCTGCTGCCGCCTGAAACAACCATAACCGGCCATGCAAGCTCAAGCAAGCTGTGGAGACAACTAATTCCGCGTAGGGCGTATATATATTCATGTATATATTAGAAGAAAAAAATAAATAAAAAATAAGTAACTAACAAATTGTGTAAAACATCACAAATCCAAGAGTCAGTGTGATCAGTTAATATATCATATAATTGATACATAGTATGTGTTTATGAGTTGCTCTTGTCCTACTCACATCATCAACAAATGATAACAATATACTGGCAATGAATAGAATAGATAAAGAGTTATTTCGATTACTGTAAAGGAACAAATTTGGAATGAATATATTTGGATTGGAATTATTTACTATTTGTTCACCAGGTATTATTATCTATTCATCGTGGAAGGTTTCGTTTCAATATAGAAACAAAGTTGCATTTTCATCTCAACTTATATTCACTCTATAACTCATTAAGAGCAGTAGTAATTGAATAGAAAATATTCTATGAAAGGCTACGAAACTTTCCAAGATAATATGGCGAACTTATGTATAGTGGATAACTATTCATCATTATAGATATGAATTTACTTGTGAGGATGCCAAATGAGAGAAATAAAGTGTATCAAATGTAATAATCAAAGTGCTCTAATGAAACAATTAAATTATTATATGTAGAAATGGAATATATGAGGAATTAATTACATGCTTGAACGCAAAGACATTTCAATAATGCACTACATTCAATATTGTATAAAATGAACATTGTCATTATTTTTTATCTCCTTCAATTTCATAAATATCTATCCATAGATATAATAAGGGCAATAGATATATCCATTCGTTATATCTCACTAGAAAAATTAGGCTTTTTTTGATTCTCCTTTCTCTCTGCGTGCAATTCCTCCAATCCACTAAAATAGAGAGAAAGTCCCATATACTGTGCATACGGTAATTCTGTTTATGCATGAGTGAGTTGTGTGCGAAACCCCGTTTCACACGCTTATCGGAAGTAATCTCCAACAAGGAAAACCGCTTAACCATTAACCGACCCTTGCGTAACATTCCGATGTGTTTCCATATTTACATCGCGGTCATTTTCTCTAGTGCAATTGAATTCAAGTCTGTTCCGTTCACTGTCTACCTAAGAATTAGCCCTTTGAAGTATACTTTTGTTATGATGGTGTGGGGGGGAATAATATACTCACCAACAACAACGATTTATTCGAATATATTTTCCCGAAAAACAAGAAAGTCTACGACAGTAGATGAATTGTATAAATATAACTTTGTGCAATGAATTAAATTTTAAAACCAAAGTATTGACGTTCGAAATATTCAGATGTCGATAATTTGAAAATAAAAAATGAACAATATAAATATTTCTAAAAACGATGAAAATAGTGAACTATTCTCTTCAATCTGTCATAATGTACGCGCAATCATTTCCGAGTTTCACCATATGAGTCAAAGAAATGAAAACTGAATCGAAATAAGTATCATCCTGAAAGGGCACTATACTACAAAGGGTTAATTCTAAACTTATTTTAAATCACACGATCGTCTGATTAAACTATCCGTAGTAGTGTAGTGAATGCAAGCACGCAAGAAGCGAAAAAATCTTGAAAATGGATCTAGCAATATACAATGTTCGTGATTTCCGTGACACTTTAATCCATACGATGACTGACCAAAACACGAGTATTTCTACTCACGTGATATTTATACTTTTTTCTTTACGCTCGGCGCCATTCACTCCCTCTCTATCTAGATACGATAACTGTTGTTGTTGTTTACAATTGTCCTTTTTAATATTTTTTTTCACTCATCGTTTTATCAAACTATGTTTGTTTGTTTGTTAGTAAAAGTCCACAGACGATAAATCCTGCTGGTTGTTTACCAGTGCTATCGGCATAGGAAAAGCCACTAATAACTTTTCACATTGTCCCATTGGGCGAACGGATATCGAGTGTACATACCGAAAAATAAAATTGTATACATATATATATACATGGAAGAGGAGAATCGTTTACGTCGTGAGCGGAGGATGAAAACATCGAAAGGTGGAACACGCGCGCGCGTCTGGCGCCGGATAACTTTTCCCAGACGCGGAAAAGTTTACTCTGTTATTCAGAGATCGCCGGCGGTGACAAAGAAAAAAGAAGTAAGATAATAATGGTGACAATAAAAAATGGAGAATTTAAACGAAATTCAGAAGATAAAATAGAATTCACAAACTTATGCAAGAAGATAAAAACAGTTGATACATAAAAGAATTGACGATTGCTTTTCTTAAATATAAAAATATTAAAAACTTCTCTATGAAAACTTCATCTTACTTCGCCGAACGCCGATTGCAAAAATATTATTCTCAAATGTTTAGTGTTCTTCAACTGCTGCACTTGGAGAAACAAAACCCAATATAACAAAAAAAAAAAGAAAAAAAGTAGTACAGAACGAAGTAAAGCAGAGGTTATGGATGGAAGCGCTACTTGCATTTATTCTCTCTATTCGCTTTTTTTTTCATTTCTCTTTTTCCCCTTCCTTTTTTTCTTCCTTTCTTTTCATCTCTCCTCTTTTTTTCTCCACTCTTTCACCTATACTCTGAATACCCCCAGCAAAACTCGTTTCCTCGGCTTACGTGCAACCCGCGCGTGACCTTGTTTCCCGTGGAAGTCGACCTCGCCATTTGTCTTGGTCTACTGTATCGTTTAACTCCCCCACCGTCGCCCAGCCACTTGCAACCACCGTCGTCGCCACCGGTAAAATTCCCCCTTTTCCCTTCGTGTCCCGACACCCGTCGTTTCACCGTGCCGGCGCTTCTCTGCCCTCACTATATGTGTAACCCCAGAAGGGATGAATTCCAAATGACGTCGATTACACTCTGAATCACCCTGTGAAGAGTATGTCTAAAGATTCATGCCACTGAATATACGAATATAAACATACATCCAATGTATATGTAGGTATATTAGTATACGCATATATAAATTTATGTATACATATACATATTTATGTAGATAATATTTACACATCGTTATTTCTACTCGGACAACACCAGGCAAGCTTGAAGGGGTAGGACGAATTAATGTGTAAATGTGTGCGCAATGTTTGCTGGGTGAGTTGGAATGAGGTTTTCGAATGTGGATAGTACTCTGTATGGATACATGTATATATATAGTGTTAGGGGTTGGATAGGGGTAGAAAGGTTTCAGTCGCACAGTACATTGGCGAACAGCTAAATTCAAACAAGACACAGGGCAAAGAGAGAGATTGTACGTGGTTGTTTAAGTTCTATATATATGTATTTATGTGTATATGCACATCTATATATATATGTTTGTATGTTGTGATAGGGTGAGGGTGGATGCGCAAACCCAAACGCATTAAATTCCGTAACACGTATATGTAATGGTAAACACGCCTGCCCAAAGAGTAGAGTGCCAAGCGAACCTGTGGGCGACGCCGTTAACCAAACGACCGGGTCAAAATCGAATGCAAAAGTAGTTGGGAGTAGAAGAAAAATAAAGAATGAAACGGAATGAAGAAGAGTGTGTAAGGAGTGGAATTTAGAGAGAAAAAATGAAGCGGTCCAAAGGAGGGTTACAATGATGGAAGTTAACATTTTTTTCTTATTTTTCCTTTGGTTTAAACGAAATGTATTCATTGTCCATGGAAACTCTTGATGATATATAGTGATGTTAATAGAGTATTTGCTCAATATTAATGTATTTCAGTTGTGTGAATCATCTTTTATTTGGGATTGTGTAATTTTAGCCAAGTGAATATGGAAATACTTTGAATATAATTCAGTATTTTAACCCGGTAAATTTAACCCAGTGTTTAATGCAATTTAATTATTCTATCGTATTCAACGGTTACGTACGTTTAAATAAAAATGTAGTTCTGAAATGTTTCTTACTATGAAATCATTGACAGTAATGAAATAAGAGACTCTACGATAAGTATGATATGTGCTAAAGAGATACTTTTATTATCTCCTCAAAAAAAAAAAAAATGAACAAAAACTTCTATAAACTTTTACAGACTTTTAGAATGGGGAAAAAAAATTACAGATCCATCTCCCGTTCTTTTTTTTTCCGTTTCCTTAATAGATAAAGAAATATATTTTTTTATTATGATTCCCTTCAAGGACCTTCATTCAATGGTCCGTCTCTCTTATATGAATGCGATAACTAGCGAAGTGAAAGGAAGTCGTGAATGGTACAGACAGGATGGGATGAAACGATATAAAAGACAGCGAAGAATGAGGATAAAAGGAGAAGAAAAGAAGTAGTAGAAAGGGTTAACGGACAAACCGTTATTCCTACCTCCAGAGCGGGTGCTTTAGCCTGAAACACAAACGGCAATCCTGAGAAAAAATTGTTACCCCCTTTTTGCTCCCTCAACTCCTCTCACGTAACACACTGTCTTAAAGGCAAGAGAAAAAAAAAGAGATAAAGAAATTTCTAATTCACTCTTTATCCATATTATCTTTCATGAGGACGCAGTTAAATTCATTTGTTCATTTCTTTTCAATGTGATTCTTTGAGTGGAAGATAAAAACAATTATCGCATGTAAAATTATGAAAAGGAAATTGATGTGAAAAATTGAGAACGTGAGATATGCGGAACAATGAAATGAAGAAAAAAATTAAAGAAAAATAAATGAAGGTGAATAGACGATGGATAAAAAACGAAAATAAAAGTGAAAACGGTATAAGCTTAAAGCGAATGGATATCGTACGATTCCCTGGGTATGAGTGCAATGTATATATATATGTATATATATACACTATGTAATTTCAAACGAAATTTTCGATGTGGATATTGGACGAAGAGAGACAAAAAATAAATCGACTATTCTTTATATAATATAAATAGATAAGGGATGCGAATGTCATCTGCTTGCAGACATATTTTCCATTATATCCATTTTTTATATAGACATTATGCAAGAGGCTTTTTGAGACGCAAATGATGAAAGACAGACTTAAAAGAAAATATATTTGTATGAAGAATATGAAAATAAATAATAAAGTAAATGAAGTAACAATGATTGATGAAATAATGAAATGGAATGAAACGTTTCAACTAACGTCGGCTGTTGCTTGCGGCCATTCCAGCTGAATTTCCGGTATCGTTTTCATTATGTTAGTTCACTTTTTTTCATCATACTTTAGTATAGTTACGATCAATATTAACGTTTAATACACAAGAGGATCAAGTGCCATGATAAAATTTTTATCTTATCACCTTGTATATTTTCAATCTCTGTACATTAAATGATCCTGTTACGTCTTAAACCATCACTTCATTTGGTATAGAAATAATTCTTACCTGCAGCCTATAATTTGGGTCTTGCGTCGCAGCATGCGCTGCCAAGAAGGGATCATAGTAGACACTGAAAATGAAGAGATAGTAATAATGAATACACAAATGAAAAAATACAGAAGGTCAATACAGCTGTTGAATTTTCTATTGATCATCAGGATGGAGAAGGAAAATAGGAAATGTGAGACTATGAAATCGCGACAAATGAATATTCAGGAGTGGGATTATCGAGAAATAGGGGTGGATTAAATGATGGGATTGAGTAAGCGAAAATTGAAAGTCAGGAATTCAATTGTTTCACATCCTCCTCATATTCCCGAGTACATAAACATGAAATTATTTATAATGAACTCACTCCTGTGTTACAATTCAATAACAAAATGACACAATACAAATGAAAAAGAGCAATTTATTCATGGTATGATTCAGTGCAAAATAGCGTCACGGGCATTTGGATTAATTATTCATATAGATCAATCGTGCATGTTAATTTTACTTACGCTGGTGCAAATGGATGGAGTGCCGTTGCAGCAGCGGCTGCTGCAAGTGGTCCTGGATTACGAGCAAGTGCTAATGCAGCAGCGCCAGCTGGGAATGCCGCTCTCGCTGCTGGTCCAACACGTCCACGTTGGATAGCAACACCACGTAAGGCCGCGGCTGCAACAATAACATGCCACGAACGGCCTACCTTGTAGTGATGATTGTCATTTGTGATCAACGAGACAGAATACGATAATCCTCTTTTCCAGCCCTCTCAGCTCTTTGACATCGGCAGCAGCAGCAGCAGCAGCACCACCATAAGTTTTAACATTATCATCATCATCATCATCATTACATCTCTAAACTAACAATAGTAGCAGTAGCAGCAGTGGCGGAAGTACCGCCAACGAACATACAATTCCACCTCATTTCACTGAGTATAGTCGATAAGAGATAGAGAAAGTAGATGAGAGACGATAAGAGAGCTATTGCCATATGCAAGGGGTTTTAAGGATAAGTAAAGTGCCTCTTTGAGGCTCACAAAAGACGAAGCGAAAGGTCTTAGTGGGTACAGAGACAGGAAGGAAATTTGAGCGAGATGGATAGATGAAGAGAGAATGGAATGGGAGGATTGTCGGCACAAGATTTGATGAGGCAAGTAAGAGACGAGTTACAAGAGACATTGAAGAGACACGGAAACTTCGTCGAGAGTTTCGACTAGTTTGCCACGGCTTATATACGACTACCTTCGCAGCAAGCCCCTTCTCTACCCCTCTCATGTAGAATAGCGGAGGATTCTCCGAAGATAGATAAGAGAGACAAGGCAGTGTGTCGTGACGAGTTTGCGACTTGAACGAAGAGGTAGTTGGTGATAGTGGAGTATATATACTCATTCGAAGTTAGCGACCAGGCACAAAGTGACAACATGGTGGTGTGGTTTCATCTACTTGAATTAGTTGAAGAGGTAAAAAACAATGGGGACTTGTGTGACGGAAGAATTGTTTGAGTAATATCAATCGAGATAGAGAACACAGGAACACTCCACTATCACCATTATTGTCAGCTGGGAAGAAAGTCACCGAATTGACGGAAAAATCGATCATGGCGAGGACGACAAAAATAAGAAAATAATGTTCAGTCAGGTTTGTGCTTCTGCCTTTCGATCGTCCATTCAACGCTCCTGCCAATTTACTATAGATTTTATGCTGAGTCAATCAACTGTGTGCAATTGAGAACCATCGAATATTTTGAGATGGTCCCTGAAAAATTTCAGGACAATTGATCACGAGTAAATTCGATATGTGGATTTTTTTTTGCATATGTGATTGATTTTTGAATGGTAACATTATCGACATTCAATGAGACCTTCCAACTGTACGAGTATTCAAACAGATGATACAGAAAAAAAAAGTGAAGAATAAAGAATATACATCAACGTGATCGTTGAAATTCTCAGGGGCTCAAAACTCATTTTACGGTGGAATTTGAGATTCTTAATGATATCACAATATATGACCTTCCCATGTTATGATCAAGCAAAAACATGACATAGGAGCGTTGAGATCATGTCTTTAGGGCAAATTGAAGAAAGCTGAAAGATATATTGAGCAGCCAGAGGGAACAAGTATGAGAGATGAGAAGGCGATTACCTTCGTCTTGTGCAGCGCACAACTTTCTGCTTCAACCTGGTTCACTTCCTATACACAGTGACCTCGCGGGAGTTGGATTGAATCGTGGCGGTTAGATAGATAGACGCAGAGGTAAAGACATGAATAAGTCAATGCACTGATAGAATAGGTAGATAGATAGATACAGCTCATCTGTTGTTAGATAAAAAAAAAAAAATAGTGGAAATCGAGAAGTCAACTCCAAGTGAAATTTGAAGATATCTCACTGCCTACCTTTGTTGTATCTGGACTCTTGTCTCGTGATGTTTATTGTATAGTTAATGAGAGTTAACGAATTAGAAAAGAAAAAGGCAACTCGAACGATAAAATGAGAAGCTTCAATAAATAGTGAGTGATAAGAGCGAGTGAGATTTGTTTTCTCTTTTGTTAGAATTATTCTCATTGATATTCTTCTAATACTATATTGGAAACATGAGATTATAAACTTGCGATGCATAACAGGCACATTCCATTACGTGAATTATTACAGTACGAAGATAGCAAATGTTCTATTCATAATTTATGCCGAAGATATATTTTGGCCAATTCAAATTGTGCACCTTGAATAATGACATTCTCAATTGATGAGATATGACCGAAAATTAACTTAGTCATGCCTTCGATGCTTTAAATTTGCGCCATCTCTTCGACATGAGAACTATACAATAACAACAAAAACAACCACAACAATATCAACAACCAACAATAAAAACGTGCCCATCAAATCGCGCGCTCGTGCGCGTGCTCCACTATCATCATCATCATCAATACAGAGTGGAATATATTTCAGCTATAAATGCGATAATGCAACGACAATTTTGAAATGAATAATGTTAATCCTATAAAATCGTGCAGGCGATTCGATAGGATAGTGATCAACAATCGTGATAGGGAATTGTAAGATGACCATTCTGTGCTAGATGATCGATATTAGTAATTGTACACATTGCTAATAATTTTCTGGGCGATTCACGTAGAATGAGTGTGAGACAAATTTTTGTAACGATTACGAAGGAGGAGATGTTCAATTGGTGTTGTGGACAATCATTCAGTATAATACAAGATGATGTACTAAACGAAAATGGAAGAAGAAAGCATGAGAAGTAGTTTGTGTTCGAGAGAGAAAGAGAGAATGGAGGACAATATATTATGAAGACAAAATGAGTCGGATGTTCTTCATCAGTTAGATGTTTGTCAGTGACAAGAGGGAATTGGAGATTGCATAAGATCGGTACCTCCGTCTCGCCGCTGCTCTTGGGGCGAGAACAAGGGGTGCAGCAGCAGGGGATGGCGTCACTGCGGCTGCTGCTACAGCGGCTGCTGCGGCTGCCGATGGCGTGGCTGCTCCCAGCCAACTCCAAGGCATGGTCGGCAACCTGTATCCTGTCAAAAACGTTAGCCATATCCTCTAAAATTATTATTTAATCTCTGTCATTGTCCGAAGACCGGGCGTTAGTGTGGCGTGCAGGTCGCTGCATTTAATCCTTCACCTCAATTTTACATAATTTTTTTTTATGGTTTATTACCATATTTATTCAAGTGAAAATTTAATTACTGCTTCAACTTTTTTTATTTTACCCTGTTTAGAGGGAGTGAATGGTATAGGTCGAGAATCATATTCTCCTATAGAAAAGTCGTAAATTTGGAGCACTGATAAAAACATATGAATTTTAGTTGGAATATTTTTCAAGTACACCGTAATGGAAAACAAATTAACTCGATTGAATTTCATTGGATCATACTCTCTTCTATTCAATCCATTGATAGAACGAGGAAAAAATGTACTCAATATGAATCAGTTGAATCAGATCTAATTGTTATCTGTGCTTTTGGGATGAAAACTCATCCAAATATGTACAATAAATATATGAGCCATATTTCAAAACAAATCTTCTCCCAATACTCTTGAAATATATTCAAAACATTTTTCCATAAACAAGTGAATGATTCATATATATATGAGAATACATCTATAGATGAGAAACACTAGAAATAAATTTCATTTGTAACTCTTATATATGTTTCGACATATCATAAATTTACGACTCTCCACATGTCAGTTAAGAGAAACCACTGATACTCATTGCACAATCGGTAGGATAACATTTTGTCTCGGAATCGACCAAGTGTCGAAGCTGTCTCGACAATGACAAAGGAGATGAGATATTTGGAAGTGGTAGATGATGGTATTGGTGGTAGTGGTGGCGATGGTGAAGGGAAGAACGCGACCCGGGGAGGGAGATTGAGTAAACGTATATGCGAAGTGTCAAGAGGCGTCGGTTGTGGGTGAGAGGGTGCTGCTAGTAATTAATATGATTGAACCGTCGTGTGTGAGACCGAGATGGATATAAAACGGGATGAGGAAGAGTAAATGAGAAAGATAGAGCGTGAAGAAGAGAGGGAGAGAAGTGGTTGCCATAGGCTTGGTGATTTTGACGTGGTAGAGTCGAGCTTGGTGGGAATAGTGAAGAGGAAACGGGTGAAGAGGAACAAGAGAGGAATGAAGAGTCCACAGGGGTGAAGAAGGGGATTGGCGGCAGGGTTGCTTCGAGCGATCAATAAATGCCGCCGCTGCCAGCCATCCCTGGACCACTTCTATTCCCTCTTGCCCTTCCTCTCCGCATACATCACCACACTACTTCACCGTTCTCACTCTCTCTCGCCCTCGTTTTTTTTTTTTTTTGATTCTCGCCTTCATTTTCACTCCTCCCTGCACTATTTTTCTCTCTTACTCACGTACACTCACGCTTTCAGAAAACGACGCACAAACTCGGTGCACACACTCTCATTTATAGCTATCAAGTTTTCATCGTTTGTATGTGAAAGGTGTAAGTGTATTGAGTCTATGTACTCCATTCGTGTTCTCCCATTTTACTCCTGTGTTGTCACTTGTTTTCTCTTGCGCAATAACTATATAACTGATTGAAATGTCTGGAATACTCAAAATATTATCCCACTCGTTCGCAAGCTGCATTGTGTTATTTATGTATGAATATGTGTATGCACATATATATTCTCTATTTCACTAATTTTTTTCTGTTATTCCCAATGCAGATTTACCACAGGTGAAAACCGTATTTTTTTTTCTACCATTTGTTTTCAGCAAGAACAATCGGCATCCGCGCAGTACTTCGTTACTGTTCTGATCCGTCGTTGTTCTTTATTCCTAGTTGTATGTTTTTTTCGTAATTTTTTTTCCCAAATATTCTATGTAGCGCCCATATTCTGTCTCTATTTCGCTCGCACTCTTCATCGCTGTAGTTGATTTATCTGCAGAAAATCGAAATTCATTGAAGGGGTTTTACATAGCTTTAATAGAATTCACGTGAACGCAGACTCTTGAATACTAAATTAGAGAGATTCGATAAATTTAACTAACACCTCAAGTAAAGCCACGATAATGAATTCAATCCGTCATTCAATATAAAATGAATATAGTGAGTTGGGTAGTATAGATATAAATTGAGACGTACCGAGAAATACAAAATTGTGCGCCAGAGGTCACAAATATTCATTCTCGCGTCATGAACTCGTTGAGGGATTAATAATTTCACGTATACACAAGATAGAGTGTGTGAAAGAGGTCGATGCCGACTCGTTCTACGTCCATTGGGAAATGGTTGTGGTCGTAAGGTATCTGTAAAAGCGTTGGCACATCGGAAATTCTGTATGAAGTGTAGATCGACCTGGCAGAATGGAAGAATATGAAGAGCCGGAAAAAAAAAATAAAAAAAATAACTATGAAGAAGGAAAAGTGATCGAGAGTAATAGTAACTGGTTGGCGAATGAGAACTCTCTCAAGGGAAGCAGTAGCATCAATACTGATGAAGATAGATTGACTGAGCGGTGAAAGATACGCATATATATATATATATATATATACGTTAACGTGAAGTTCCAGGGCAAAACTAATATTTTGATATGATAGAATGACATAAGTCCTAAATTGAACGAATAATTGATGATTTTTTTATCTTTATCATGCGACGATTAAGATATTTCAGATAAGTTCAACATTTCAGTATAATATTCTTGCAACATATATTTATTCGAAGAAGAACTAGAAAGAGTACTGACGATATTCGCGAGGAAAATGAGTTTGGATGCGTTGTCATCACAGCTACATGAGAAAAAAAAAACATATTCCTGCCTTTTTCGAGATCTATCAACAAGTTATCAATCATAAATAATGTAATATTCCTCCCGAGTATTTCACGATTAGAAAAAAAAAATATAGTCTTGGTTGATAGAAATACTGTCACTTTCATTTTCGCGACCCCTCGGAAATATCGATATCATGAAATGTGGAATATTTGTATCTGTTATTTTATCATATAAAACAGTGGATTATGAGATATTCCGAAAGTGAGTAGAGGACAGGTTGTTCGTTATTTACCTTACTTGATATTCTAAGAGATACCTGAACTGTCGAACCCCCGTCTTTTCCACTAAGAGACTTATGCCCGAGTAAGAATGGTCCCAGATAGGTGACACAAAAAGAAAAATTTCTATATTCCATTGGGAGTAATGTTGCGTGACATGGGTATCGAATCTAACGTGTGTGTGTGTGTGTATGTGTAATCTTATAACAAAATCATTCATCATATGACTGAGTGATATCAAATGAATGTTTTTCCTTCTATTATTCACAAGCAGTCACTCGGTAATGGAATAACAAGAAGATTATGATGACTATGAAATTTGCGTACCATTGTGGTTATGCACGTATAGGTATTTCCAGTGCTCGTTTTCAATTGGGATTCAACTCTTGACAGGTGAGATTCAAGAGTTTGCACTTCAAGGATAAATGATCCCCTCAACAAGCGGCATTAATACTGGTAGACAATTGAGAAATCAAAATGGGATCCTAATTGATGTTGGTAATCAAGAATGCTCACCATACTGATGACAAGAGCAGTAGAAAATTCGATTAAGTATTCTGTCAAAAGGAAACTGATTATGAGCAATGTATCATTGTCTTCCCCTGTTCTCCATTATTGTTGGTTTCGTTTGTTTCTCTCAATCAAAAGGTGGATTATAAATTTGGTGGTTGGTGCTTGCGCGCATAGCGGTAACTAATTAACTCTACACACTGCCAAGATATTTATAATTTAATACGATACCAAGAGAAACAATAAACTGTGTGTGTTTGCGTATGTGTTGGTAGGTGGGGTTATTGTGTGTACAAAATACAGGGGTCTCATAGGAACACACGACGGTCCACCAAATCTTTCGTAATTGTCTCTTCCTTACTTCCTCTCTTGCTTTCATGCACACAAACTTTTGCTTCTCATGTATTTTGTTGCCTCCTTTCTATGAGTCATTAGTGTGTGGTCTACTTGTTTTCACAATGTGATTGTATATATTGGGCTATGTTTGTCTGGCAGGTAAGGGACGGGTTCACTTCAAATGAAGTTGTGTTCCCTGTAGTACAGGGACGTGGAGATAGGGTTGATATGGACGTGGTATATAGGGGTAAAGTGCGAATGACTTGCGGCCGACGAATTAATTAGTTACCACTAATAAGGCGGCACTTGGAGCATGCAGCAACCTCGCCCGGCCATTTCTCTCGCCAACTAACACACCGTGCCACGATCATTAACATTAATTCAATAAAAATTAACAAGTTCCAAAAAAATTACGAATTACTTTTTGCCCGCCGTTGTACATTATTCTAAACAATCACGAGACAATTAACCAAACCAGATGAAACAAAAAAAATTTATCTATGCATTTATGCATACATGTGGACTGAAAATTGTTTCAACTTTTTCTCTTTCACTAATCCAATTTCTGGTTGGGAAATTGACTAGACAATAAAATTTGATAATAATTGTTACATATAGAGAATGGTAATTCATAAATAAATGAAATTAATGGATCAACGGCGGACAGACCAATGTGAAAAATTATAATAAAAATAACGCTAATCGAGTATATATGTATATATATATGTATATGTATATATAATATATTCACAGGTGAATCTCATATGAAGGCAAGCCAAGGCCACGACATGAGACGTGCAAATTAAAAAAGGTAATAATATTAAAAAGCAATTAAAAATTCTCTCCCAAAACCGCTCCAACCACAACCAAGCACAACCACAGGCAAGGTACGGGCCTTTGTCAACGAGACAGTCATCAACCAGTGAATGTGGCGCATTACCGTGATTATTATGTAATAGTAAAAATCAAATCTATACATAAATATAAATAGAGAAACTGAAAATATATGTATATATGTATATAAAAATAACAAAAACAATGAGATAACTATGGGAAAAAAAGAAAAAAAAAATCTCTTCAATGGAAACGAAAATGAAAAAAAGTCAATGTAACGAAATTAAATGTATAACATATGACAATGATAAATAATAAAATGAAGTAAGTGAATAATAGTAACAAGTGTTCAATCAATCTCAAGTCAATTCAATCCAATAATGGCGTGATTCAATATTAACAGTAGTTGCAGTCAATAAAATGCCAATCGAATATTAATCGGATGATCAACGGGCTCCAGGATTACGTGATATGTGGAACGTTGACAGAGAAATATAAATAGATTTCAAAGAAATAAGTTGGAATTCAATACGAAATTCATTAAGGAGCATAAATCAAAGAGGAATGAATTCATAAAATGGGAAGAACTGCAGAATGGAATAGTAAAATATAGATTGGATATTTCTTAAAAGAAGATATGGATAGAATAAGATGGGGAATGGGCCAAAGGAAATTTGTGGTAGTTTGGTCGCAATAAACGTTAATAATCATTAAAGTACGATAAAAATGATAAATATTACGAATTATTATGTACGAAAAATACCTCATGCGTTACCATTGGATAGAGAGCCCTAGGCTAACTACTATAGGCGAATCAACTCGTCTTGGTAATAATTACGATTAAATTAAAAACAAAAGCTATGTGCGACGGTATCGCAAAGTGTCTGCAGCCATCAGGGTGATGTTCAATGTATGAACACATTCTTACTTATCATTCTCACGCTTTTATTATATTGAATTCTCTTTTTTTTTCTGGTTTTGACATATTCCGTATCCTTCTGGTGTCTCTCCGTCTTTCTGACAATTTGAGTAGATATTGTGTAATATAATTGTGTTGGACGATGTGTATCAATTTCCGACACAAAAGAGAAGAAAAAATTGCACGGCAATAAAATAAAAAAAGAAGATACAGAGATATCCAAGAGAGGAAAAGATAGAACGTGCAGAGAATAGAATGTATAAGAATGTTTGGTAAAAAAAGGCTTGCTTTGATTTCTCTATTGCCAGATTGTTGTCCAAGAGTAACCCCCGGAAAAACGGTTGTGAGTCAACGGGAAGTGAAAAAAATCGCGTCAGATAGAACTTGTCATGTATAAAAAAAAAGAAGAAAAAAAAGAATGATAGGTACAAGGTGGAGACTGAGAGAGAGAGAAAACTCAAAAGAACTAGCAAAATAATGCAATCCCTTTTTCGTTGGAGAGCTTCTAGGGGTTTAGTAAAGCCGCTTCGTTTTCTCTCGTTTCCATCCTTACAACGTTTCCTTCACATCTTGACATGGGCTCTACTCTGCTTCTACCACCCGCTCTCCTCATTCTTCGCTCTCACTTTCATTCTTTCTCTATTTATTACGCGGTGTATCCGAGGTCTTTCGTTTCAATTTCGAATTATTTTTTCTTTCCTCTTTTGATTCCAGCATCCACTCATCTTTTTGCTACCATTCTCTTCATTCGTTTTCCTTTTCTGCTTGTCTCCAGGGAACAGTAAAGTCACTGCAGTTGCACGTGTCATTCTTGCATTGCCGCAGAAAAATTCGGTCGCGTGGGTGGTGTGCGTATCCCGAGAGAAATAAATTCAGAAAAAGAATGATATACGTTATATATGTATATATGTGGAAGCGAAAAGTTTCGGGGCATGGAAAAATAGTGAAGTGTGAATATAGAGAAATAAACCAATATCTAGTAGAGTATGAATGTGTGTGTGAATGTGTCTTTAAGATAGGTAGATTGATAGATAGATAGAAATAGAGAGAAAGAGAGAGAGGGAGAGACACATGTGAGATAGAGAATGCATTCAGCTGAAAGTTCTGAGCAAGTGTAGCACACCAACACTGACTGACGATGCAGTAGCATGCTTGTTTTGAATTCATATCCTCTATACTTATATGTATATATGTATCTATCGTACAATTGAAATTGTCGATATTTTACTTGGCATGTATATCTGCTCTTGCTTTGGCATATGTATAACTTCTTTTTGTGCATATCTGTTTTAAATAATGATCCATGCTACTTTCAATGCAGGATCTCTTTATTGGTTTCAATATTTTTTGTTCCATTATCAGCATTATGCTTGTATAAAAAAATATGTCGCCTTAAATCTACGCGTCAATACGTGTCTTCATTTTCTTTCGTGTAAATATATAAGTGTATATATTTATAAATGTATATATAAATGTCGTTAAAAGCTATAGTCAGCCGACAATCACGTACTTTTCTCGACAAATGTGTTCACTTTTTCTTTCACTTTTCATTTGTTTTTTCTACTTTGCATGTCGTTTCCTTTTTTTTATATTTCACCCTGCTAACGGTAATACACGGTAGAAAGAGAACAAGTAGGAGGAAAGAAACGGAAAGAGAGAGAGGGCATGAAAAAAGTGAGAGGCTGTTGGACATTTTCGCAAAAGGCTTTGATGCAAAAGCACACCACCAATGGCGGTGAGTCCACTCTTTTCTCGTGTATACGAAAGCGTCCACGCAACTAAACCGAAACGTGCTACCGTGCCGTAACCATTTTATTCTCTCTCTCTCACTATCCCTCTCTGTCTCTCTTGTTCTCTCTCATGCTTTCGTTCTCACACCCTCTCTTTCATTCTTCCCCATCTGACTGCTATCCTGAACGTTCGCTCGTTTATAATCGTATCTCTTGCCTTTTCCACTGACATCCACGGGTGTCTTGTTTAATTTCCTCTTCGCTCTTTTGGCTCTATGCCTTTCTTTTACTATAGCTATTTTGTTTTCGTTTTTTTCCTTCTTATTTGGCTGTATTTTTCCCGCTCTTTCTCTCTCTCACTCTCTTTAATGTACATTTTGTCTGGAGAAATTTTTGTTACGTGTTGGTTTAAAAGTTATAAAACTGTTGTTCAAATACACCAACATGAAAGAAACGTGAATGAGTCAGTGCGTTGAAACGAAATTTCCTCTCATCTGTTTTTACTTCATAAACCAGGAAAAATTCCGTTTGAAAAAATTTACTTCACAAGAAATCGGATAATGATATCAATGTCAAAAACTTTTGTTGAATTATCTGCTCCTCCCACGTCCTATTTCATAACATAAGTTGCAGTGACACAGCATTGGTACACTCAATCACAGTTCATTTTACATGGACGTCAAAAGACGTACATCAAGGTGGAAATAGAATGAAAAATAATGATAAAAATTGAATTGACTGAGAATTTAGGTGATTCTCCAGACTAGGATGAAATCCAATTTTTTTTTACTAGAAATGCGAAATTATGTGGTAACCTAATTGTAGAAGAGAAAGAATTATACAGCTATACGTGTTTCGCGTACGTTCAGTCAACAGTTTGCACTTAATACTTTTTTATACCCTGTTTGAGCAATATTTACAATTGTGGAACGATATTTGAATTGATTCCTATTATACGTTAAGCTCCATAACGTGAAATAAAAAATTACGAATAAATCAAAATCGATCAATGAGATAAAATGCGTACAAAAATACGCACGATATGCGTATTGGAATGTTCCCTTATAGAACTATCAACAAAATAAATATAAACTACGTCTACAGTCTCTCAAATTGTAAATGAAATAAGCCTATTGGACGATACACTAAACCCTGCAATCGTTTCACTAAACCTACATCGTTTGTATTGTTGCCAACACTTCGGTCATTTTGCGGCTTCTCTATGAGCAATGTATCTAGCTTCTGGTAAAGTTATATGCAGTGCATATATATGTATAAACGTCAAGGTAACACAACCACCGCGACAATAAATCTCTATCTAGTAAAGCAGAAAAAGAAATTAAGAGAAATACCGCAACATGATGACTTCCGTGTTAACGACAAATCTCTTGGACCCTTCTGTTCATTCTTTCGTTTCACTTATTCCACTCTACAAATTTATTCATTGAAGAGACCACACTTCTCTCGGCCTAGCACCGACCAAGCTCTCGGGTCATCGCTCGCGAAGAAAAAAAATTGCGATTTGTCTCTGTTCCACAAGGAGGATACGGAAGGTTATGAAAGAAAAAAAAATAATATGAAATACATGATAAAAATGAAGAGAGGAGCCTGCGACCTAATGGATGGAAAAGAACTAAATCTTTCTCCACGTGAAATGTTATATTGATAAAACTGAGGAAAAAGAAGGTGATTTTTCATCACGTAGCCCGGTGATAGTTTTTCTTGTCAATATTCCTTGTCTGTTAATATTGTAACGAAATTAGACCCACCTTGACTGCAGGGTGTAACGTTGTAGCATTTAAATATTCGCGTCGATGACCTTCTACCAGGCCAGTGTTAGACCGTGTAACACGCATCCATATACACAAAGACATGAACGTCGAACGCCAGACGCATAGGGATCTCCATTCGCCCGTTGAAAACGAAAGAACAAAAAATAAGAACAGAAGATCATAGAATAGAGATAGGAGCGAAAGAAACAGAGAATGGATCATAATCCACGAGCTTTGATCGAAGATGGAGATAGACGAGCGGAAGATTGTCTGCCGTTCGCCGTTCATTTTCACTCTGTGATCGATATTTTTGCAAAACAAAAATACTCGTCTTGTTTTTCTCTCTTACATTCGCTGCATTATGTAAAAATGTTTTTCCGTATTTTCTTTTACGGTTCGTATTTGAATTTTTCTCATTTTTTCTTATGGCTTGGTCGTGGTGTAGCGGCTCTTGGGAGCTGTTTGTTTTTTTCACAATTCGCGTTAAGTTTCTCAGTTTCACGAGTTTAACGTTTGATGAGAATTTTTTTTCGGTACTCGAAGTGGGGGTAAAACTGTGTATATGAACTTAAACCGCTCTACAGGCGGTGGGAGAAGAAGAGAAAAGATGTTGCACTAAAAAAGTTTATCTGTCGTTGTCTCATTTGGTCGTTGCCCTTGGTTTGCACTCAGGAGAAGCCCTGGCAGTTTTCTCGAATCTCGAAGTAAAGAGTGAGAAGTGCCTCCTCAGGCACGTCATGGATGCACCTACCCTCTGGCCACTGGACACACACTGAAATCAACATAAACGAATCATTAGTCATTATGATCATTCAGAAATAATAAGGATTGTAATAATGAAACTACTAATAATAATGAAAATGACATAAAAACGGTAATAACAATAATGGATGATTATCATTTTGGGAGATAAAAATAAATGGAATAGTCCAACACTTCAAGTTTGAATGCAATCGAAAAATTATAAGCGAAAGGTTGAAGCCAATTACCAATATGAAAATGAACTTCCGGTCAATGCCTCGATAGCGAGTTAATTAATAAGGAATTTAATCGACGTGTTATTACGATCTAGCGTAATTGGCCCCGATGCTGGAGATATAGGAACTATCACATTGTCGATTAGTTGGTTCAATTGGCTGAAATTACGCCAGTGAAATTGACAAATTCGTAAACGTAAAATGGATGACATATCGAGGCACAGGAAGCAATCATGATTGGGTTTTCGATGATGTACAGGGCCTACAGTGTAATGGAATTTCCCATCAATAACAAATTGCCCCCAGTCCCTCTAGCTTCCAATATCACTGAGTACTCTTCATCTCATTTCGCACATCTCCTTCTTTTACAATTGTCTCTCGAGTCTTTTAAAAGACTCTGAATTAATGGCCAAAGGACTGAGGAGTAAGGTTATATAGTGGTCACATGGTAAAGGAGAGAGAGAGCGCAAAAAGAGTAGAATAGGAAATGGCAAACGAAGTTAAATTCCCGTGAGAGAATAATGGAAGCTCTGGATAAAGTTAAATGTCGGGGAACGAGAGAAATTGATCGCGACTTCATTAGTTAGTGGATTGAATGAAAAAAAATGAAAAATAGGAAAATAAAACAAGGAGAAAAGTTGAGACCCGAATTAAACTTTTTTATTTATTTATATTCGGATTTTCTAGCTACCACTACCAGCAGATTTTCAACTATGGAAAATGCAAGCTTGGAAAACTCTGGCATTGATTGTGCACGACGGCTCAACCGTAGTTTACAATTCCACCTACCGCCCAGGTCAAATAAATTTCGAAAAAGAAAGAGAAGTATGAGGAAAATGTGAAGAAAAAAAAATCCGAAAGTTACTGTTACAAAGACATCTTAAAAATGTTGGAAATGCATTTATGCAATGCTGAGTGAGGGAGATACCGCTCGTGCTGATAATGGAAAACGACTTTTTAAGTCCGGGCGCAAACAAAAAATTTGAGCAAGGATTGATCGAACTGTCGCGTGCGTTTTATCTCGCCTCGTCAATTCGTATTAGGTACATTCAAAGAGACTTTGAAGAGAGCAAAAAAATACGGCAAAACTTCAAAGAATGGGATAGAAGAGAATGAGTTACATAAAATTTTGTGGGTGATGGAATTTCTGTTCATAAGAATTGTTTGTGCATTTGACACAGAAAAAAAGTAGGAAACTTGAATGATCATTGAGCGGAATAGTAGATAATTTAGATAATGAGAGCCAATTATCTTCGCAATCTTGACTAATAATGAGTGAGACTTAAAAATGACGACAATGAAACATTACATTACTCTACTGGTATTGCATGTGGCTAAATAAATTTTATTGTCGACGTATATAACCGATAAATAGCTGATCTCTCTTGGAAAACTTTAACAATTACTCTTCAACCTAATTTAGTAGTAATTGGATGAACTAAAGAATAAAGTGCCAACAGTGAATTGTGGCGGTACAAGATTCATTTTAAATTGTTCAAGAGATTTTCTTTTATATTTTCACATAAATACACATACTCTGGAAGTAAACGTGATTGAAAGAACGGGAGTGAACACGCCGTTCAGAACGGCTGACTTGGAATAAAAGCTTTTCATACCGATTTTCTCGTGGTCAGCAGCCTACTTTAGCTAATAGGATTGTCAAAATTTCACGAGTATTAAATTCTTAAATGTTGTCAAACTCATAATAAATGATTCAAATATCCATTTGTACTTCTACTTTGCTGTTGATTAAAGTTTACGTGATTTTGTAACAAAGTGCAGTACGGGTGGTTCTGTCAAAATCATGTCTTGTTGCGCTCCCTTAATTTTAAAGCGATGAAAAATGTTTGTAGCCATGACACAAGAGTTGAACATTTTACACCCGACAAATTAGCAAATATCATATTAGTACGCGCAGAATAGGGTCGACCAAGAGGACTAGGAATATGAATAACTGTTATATACATGATCGTTTCATGTTGGCTTAAATATATATATTTTCATTACTTGTAGAGACGGTATTTATGCGTTGACGGTGGGTTCCGTTAATGAGCACTATAGCGTTGAATAAATTATTAATGCTTGACTGCGGGAAATTGACGATCCGTGTATAGCTTAATAAAAAATACATATATAAAAGGCTGCTAATGGCCTTTTATGCTTGGACTCGAGACGAAGGTAGGGGCAGAGCAAACGGAATAGAAGATAAAGAAATTGAATGTAAGGAGCAGTTGCGAGTAGAAGTTAAAACGGAGTAAGAATAATACGCATTAATGTTGAGTGTATTACAATTTTGGTTATGAATAAATCAGAGGAATCATAATTAATACATTAGTAATTAATCACGCATCCAGGGACGACTATCCATCACTGAGATAATTCAAATTCATATATTCTCAATTGAATAATTCAATGTGTGTTATTTGATAATATTCGGCATTTAATTGGATCATCACATGATGATTTATTATTTTGAATTGGGGAATACTACATGAAAAGATGTTGATAGTTCATTTCAACTGAAATCACCTATTGAAACAAACATCAAATAATATTATCAATATCAATATCATAATTTGATAGTTTTTGTTTCATAAATGTTTTCAGGAAGTTATCTTGTAAGTCATAATGCCATACATTAAAATACGATCTTTTTTCATATCATATATAAAATTAAAAATTATAATCATAACTATCGAGCAGTCATAGATTAGTTACTGAACTAATAATTTATAACCATAAAAATTCGAATTATCGATCAAGAAACTTTATCTCGACTTTCTCATTACATCAATAGAGGAAGAAATATAAGAATAAATTAACCGCAATTTTTATTCGAAATTGTCGAATCGCTCAGAACTAATACGAATATAGACAAGTGTTTTGTTTTTCATCACGGCACTGCATCGATCTCAACTTTTCACAAAAGCACTCTCCACTGCCCGATTTAAAATCCACCTCCCTTTCTTTCTTTTTTTTTTCTGTTTTTATTCGTGCGAAGAACTTTATAAAATCAATGTTACTCGTAATGTATCCCTTTCATGAACTCCCTCGAGGTGTTTCGGGTGAACGAAGATAAAGAAAAATAAATGAAAAAAACGTGAAGAAAAAGGAAGACCATGTTGGATGAAAGATGAAAGATCCTGTACAGAAAAAGTGAAAAAAAAAAACCGGTATGAGGGATTTCACAGTGGTGAAGAAGATGCTCTTGTGTATAGAAGGTGAAGTAGAAATTGCGCCTGGAACGTGACGTGTTGTCCGACTAACCACGAGTCACTACTACTTCTACTATCACTATAACTACTATCACTACTACTAGTATTGCCCGGTAAAACCCAGTTCCGCTAGCATTTTCTCGCGCGCCGATGAAATACAACGGAAAAGAAAAGGAATGCGATAAATTTTTCAGGACATCCCTGCACCTAAGGCCGTTGCCTCTATACCAACCCCTTGGGTACTTTCTCTCTTCTTTCCACCCACTATTCTTCCTTACTGGTTTACTTCACTCTTGAGAAAAGAACTAGAGGCAAATGCCAGTTAAAGACAAAGACAGTAAGAAAAAGAAAGAGGATGAGATAGATGTTAATGCATACCGCGGTCGTTATCGATCTTGAATAAATTCTTCATTCTAAACACTGAGGATGTGAATTCTTAATTATAATTAAATGAATAAATGTATTTGCGTGATCATTCATCATGTGATGAGGGCGAGAATGTTATTTAAGGGAAGTGCACAGACAAGGTGAAAGCCTATGCTCAACTTTTTCCCAAAGTATTTTATATTTTCACTCATCACGATTATTATTCAGGAAATCGGATTTTTTCCAGTGTTTCGACAATATTTAGATGGGATTCTATCATGATGTTCCCATTTCCACAAATTCTCTAATTTATCAATTGTATTCGATCACAATTTCTAACCCGTTGTTATCATCGTGCTGTTTTATGAACCCGTGGATTCTCTAATTACATTTGGAATACACAATTTATCATGTTTAGTTAACCGAATGAAATTTGGGTGATTTTACCTCTTCACTGAATAAATATTATCCAATATAATTGATTCAAAGTTTCATGAAACAGATTACTCACTGAAAATTTCAATTTTCCGCAGCTCATTAATTGATGTGATTCCATACGTGAATAATCATTCCGGATTTCCTATTTCATTAGATCATGTTTAATTATACCGCATGAAAAATTCAGGAATAATTCTGTTTCTAGTAGTACAAACTTTCATATTACAGAATTATCCATAAAGTCACATGCAGTAATATGCTCACAGCGTTGTCATGACCGTTCCAGTATATAATGTGATTTCAATGATGCATCTAACTCTACCTACCAACTCGTTTAATAAAATAGTAGAGTACTGAATAAATCTCTTCAATATCGAATTTCCGAAATTTGGGCCAACTCAATTTTCATTTTTTCCACTCAAGTTCCTGTATCAATAGAGCAAATATTGATAAAACTTTTGGATGATTTACACTATTATTCTCCAAGTTTCCAACTTTGTAATATGACGATCAAATACGTCTTCAATTGAAAACAAGTGACATGATGAGTATAACAAAAAGTACCCAGAACTTCGATAAATTTATGAGACAGTTTGGCACAGAACAATGGTTGGAATACAAGAGATGTGTTTACGATTCAAATGAGAACTTCAACTAGTAAGGCAGTTATAGAGTTTACAAGAATAGAAAGCACGTGAGAATTGAACGAGAACAGTTCGCATTCTATTAGTAATCGTGTGGATTGTTTCATTCTCGGCTTCTTTTATTTCTTCTTTCGTTTATTCCAATGTGGACGAAGAACGTGGCATAGAAGAAAGAAATGGTTGCGGTGGTGGATGACAGGACGAAATGAATACGACAGGGTACATGGGAGAGGGTGGGACATAAACAGTAAACTCACGAAGTAACAACGCCCCTCGTAAAAGGATCGTTGCGAGATGTTGACAAACGAGGTGTCGTTCGAACGCGGCAAACTTTATCGCGGGTTACGTTACATCACTCTCGCCCACTTTCCCCATGGGCGCCCCCTGTTGCCGTTTCCCTATCGTATACTGTCTGGTACCATTGAAAAAGGTTTAAAAGCTCTGCTGCGCATCCGTTTCCATATAAATGATGGTGCAACTGGAGCTACATATTGACAAATATCGATATTTTATTTAAGCGAGCTGTATCACGCGGAACCATATAGGATAGGTTGATGGAGAAGCGCTTGACTATTCCGCCGAATCGTTTGCAATTTAGTATACAGTTACTTTTAAGATCTTACTATGAAAAAATAAGTGGACTTTCGAATCGAAATATTTTATCTTTTATCCTGTGTCCAAAGACTTATTAACATTTTGTCCCACATGTCCACTGAGTAATGAAAAAGGGAACGTTGTGTTTTCAGAAGTGACAACAATTTGCTACATCAGTAAAAATGAGCGACGAGTATAGTATGAATGTACCACTTCTTACAATTCTAGATGAATGCAAAGATGTATGAAACCTCATTGTTAATACGAATTATCAAGAATTCTCATCAGGAATAGGTATCGATTTCCAATATTTTGTCTAGCACCAGAATAATTGTTCATATTTTTATGAACGTATAAATCATTAAATTCAAGTTGAAATATCAATGTTCACATCATAATTAATACTCGATCCGAAGGAACAAGAGGATAAAAAAGAAAGATGACATTTAGAATAATAATGAGGTCAAGTGAGCTACCGCGAAATTGAATTAACTCGAAGAAGCAATTTAGTTATGTTCTTATATAATTGGTAGAATAATTTAAAATGGGACAGTGTGAAAATATAGCGTGACGAAACATAATGTCTTGATTTAGCAGAGCGGAAGTGATGATAATATGTTTGGGCGAGGGCATGAGCATGAAATCCGCGAGAGTCTATGAGTTATAAAGATAAGAGGGACAGAGAAAAAGATGATTGTGACGTCTTATTAAAGAGAAATACAGTGAGAGAGTGAGAGTAAGCGCACGAGTAAAAGATGGAGTAGAACAGTGAGAGATATTTTGATGGATGTACCGTTGAGACTTAGTGAGAAATGCGGTCGTATGAATTTGGTTATAATTAGAGGCGCAGTTTGGCTCAACAGTAGTTACTGTAGACTCGACAGTATAGAGGTGCGACAGAGGAGGTGGAGCGAAAAGATATGGAGAGGGTTGGTTGGTTGGGTCATTGGGAAACGCTTGGCACAGACACGGCCGACCGATCGTTATTGTCTACATCGGACGAGTCTTATTTATAACCGCATCCCAATCAACCTTGTCGCGTTCGTTATTCTCTAATGGCCATATATACTTCCATTGTCATGATAACCATCGATCTTTATTGACTCGCCATTTTTTCTGCCAACCGACAACAGTAATTGGCCAAAAATAATTTCGATTTACTCCTGTAGTATAGACGATTTTATTTTCAAAATGTCAAGCGCACTTAGCTTTTAACTGCACAATGTGCTTGTATGGTACCCATACTTTTCAGTTTTGTTTTTTTCAGTTTTTACAACCATATTTCAACGATTTGGAATATTTGTGCAGATACCGGATATCCAGAATTTGATATCCAAAGATATAATTGAATTTCACGGATGGAGTATACTCGGAACAATCAATATAATTTTGACAGACGTATAATTAATGAATGGTAGTATAAACGAGAACAAAAATTTGATTGATCTGATTTCGTGGAGTGAAATCCAGGTTGAAAATTGTGGGGAAAATTGTGGAAGATGTGAGCAGTTTGAGAAGTAGAAAATTATGAAATGTTTAGTAGGATATTCATCATCACAAATCTCTGAAATATCTCCCAAACGCGCTACCGGAAATTCGGTTATAAAGTATGTTTCGAGAGGATAGTTCACCTTCTACATTGTAATACATCGTACTTTTCCATTGTAGATGAATATACTGAACGGAACCATTTATTATACTATAACTACTGCTACTACTACTATATGAAGATGGAATCAATAATCAGACTCTATCATCAATTCCTTGCACGCGGTATTTCCCAAAGGATGTGTATGAATGGATGTTCACATACTGAAGATAATCAAAAATATTGATTTTTTAAAGATGAAAATGAAGTTTGTGGAAGTAATATATTCCAGGAGGCATCTGATAATGAATCTTTGCTCAGCGAAAAAATAATATTTGTATATAAATGAAAATTCACATGACAGAACTGAAATTAAAGTTGAGGTGAGGGCAATTCATAGCTCAATGATCCGATGATAGAAAGAGAAAAGTGACGGTGAAAAATTCGAACAGCGCAGCTGGCTCAGTAATCCGGATTAAGTAAGCGTTCAAATGCCGACACAATTAGAAGGAGATTAGTACGGGATTAGTTCAATGAACGCGGCCCCTATGTGAGAACTGTGTGTGTGGGTCACATTACAAAACACCCTTAGAGATAAAGAAGAAAATCCTACACATCCGTGTGGGAAGAAATAATCAGTGGAAAAAAAAAGGTGAAATAATCGTGATTTTTGGATTATGATATAAAGGTGTATTCAAACCTGAAGGTTGTAAAAGTGCAGATTTGAAATAACTGGTTGGGAAATTACCATTGGGCACTGTCGGTGGTTTTTTCGTCTGCACTCTTGCTGTTGCGTTGTTCACCTGTCGGAATTAATAAAAATCAAATTAGTATGAATATCTGGTGGTATTTAGATGAACGTTCAACCTTTGGATTCGTACGTAGGATCATTCTCAGAGACCAAAACAAAAAGCAATGACAGAGTTTATCCTTTTTTTTTATCTACGTTTTTATTTTTCGTGGAGAGTTTTAATTCAATTAAATTCAACCACGTACGAGTCCAAGAATTAATTATGGAAATGCACAATTACATTAATATTTATATGGAAACTGATTTCAATTATCAGATTGGCATAAATGCAGTACAAATATGCCATGCAAATGAATACCAATAATGTAATTGTGCATTATTAAAAATTGAATCAGATAATTAATTCTAAATGTAATTATTCATCTATTTGCGTTTACATCTCGTGTTAAGACTCAGCGACAAATCGCAATGGCAGAATCACTATTTGCAAACTTATACAATTATTGAAATGAAAGAAATGTTTCGTTAATGTACTTAACATGAGACGTAGCAAGCATTTCTTCAACTTCAAGCGATTTTCTTGTGTCAATTTTAATTTGCAAATTTCAACAATGAATACTTGAATGTTGGAAAAAATTTAATCGCTCGAAATTCAAGAAATCTGATCACGATTATGCATTTGTTTTCGCTTGTTTTTTTTCTCTCCAATGCGAATAAGCGTCAAGTCGACCGCGCGCTTTCGACGTCACAGGTGATCAAAAGCCTTAATTTTTTGTTCTGTTTCTCGTTTATTTTTTTCGTTTTTTTTACGAATCGGTACGGATCAAACTAGTGAAGCTTGCGAAAGTAACGAGAGTAGACCATTCCTGTGGCCTCTGCAGAGCAGACCCTTTCTCTTTTCTTTTCTCACCTTCTCTCATTCGCTCTCTCTCAGATTTTTACCGTGCTTCAACCGTACAGTAAAGTATTACAGCAGGGTGAGAGATGGAGCTCAATTAAGAGCGATGGCAGTCGACGAAGGGTCTGCACGAATTCGATTAATCTCAAAGTGGCGATCGATCCCTTTGAGGTCGAAGGCTGCAGTCGATGCCTCTACGTTCATTCGCTTTTCCACTTTTCTCTTATATACGCTCAAACTCTCTCGTCGCTCAATGGCATTCGTAATTTTCACGGCAAAAATGCATTCCCTTCATTCCTTTCAATTTTTTTATATCATTTTTTCAAACCTCCTAGGGAAATACCCGTTGTCGTTTTTTTATCCTCTTATCACGTATTTATATCAATTTATTATTTCTTGTTGTCTTTCTTCTTTTTTTCTCCCTTTGTGTTCCGCTTCTTTGCTCATTCTCTTCAATTAATTTTTCAAGAGTCTCGAGTGTCTTGACGAATAATTGGCAATATCTTGTTGAAATATTTGCGAAAAAAAAGAAAAAAAAACACCACTATAATAACAGAACTTATTAAGATAAAACGAGATAAAATGTATCTGGAAAATAATAAATTGTTGCGAAATAAATTTGAGAAAAATGTGGGATAACGATAAAATGATTCAATTGGAAATGCATTTTGCACGTGTGTGTGTAAATGTCCACCGAGCGAGGAGAGAAAATGATACGTGACATGAAAACAAAACAAAGGATAAAATGAAAATTTAAACAGTATTCTGCACATTTGATAAAGCAATCTGAATACAATAGAATAAGGGAATTATATCAATCGCGATCATCACAAATGCATGTACTGGAAAAGAAAAACAATAGAATAAAATGAAAATGAAAATATGTTTGTGTTACATGTCACGCTTCACTAAATTTATTCTTTTTATATCTACCGCAAGACTACTAACTACCCTCTAGAGTCCTAGCACTCAACGCAAAATTCAAATGAAATATTTGATTTGACTTTTAATTAATAAACAACCAAGATAAATTGGCTTCAGCAAACATCATGAGAGCGTATCTTTCTGTATGCAACCCAACGCGAGCGACATCATTTCCGTGGAATGAAAGAAACCACACTTCATAGGATAGAAAGGAAAAAAATAATTGAAACAAACGTAGGTTGGCGTACGCGAGTGGCCTCTCAGCACAACCCAAAGTATCTTGCGCTAACGAATGAGATACAGATACGACTGAGGGAATGGATAAATAGTGGCAGAGATGAATAAAACACAGAATGTAAATAAATTGAAATGAATAAATAGAATCACGATAAATTAATTTCTTTGTCTGACGCTTTTGGTACAATTTCCGCTCTATCTCTCACTTTAATGACAAACAGCGGCGAAACAATACATGCGCGGTTTAACGTTATTTACACTGAAGTGAACAAATAAATCATTTGGTCACAGAGTTCAATTTCTATGTCAAAAATGAATGATTAGAATACCCCTATATATGACTTTTTTGTTTGATAATATTTAGTAACCTTTCAAAGAAGTTTATATCTATTTAACACTCGAAAAATTCTAACGGTGGGAAATTTGTCACTAAACCAATGAGAAGATGAAGAGAAACTTGGCCAATATCAAAGAACCCCGCGTTTATATTACATTATCTTACATCTTTCTTATTAATTCCTATAATTTAATTTTGAATTGAGAGAATTTTCAGTTTCACTCGGACAATTATGATTACGCGATTTCGCTGACAATTGTTGATAATTAGCTACTGAAAATGAATAAACGATAATAACTGAGGGTCTATGTTGGAATGAATGCAGCCATGGATATTCGCAATCCAATTAGAGAATTTCATAATTTGCTCATTGAAAATGAAGATCAAATGAAATATTTTACTCTGAGCTTTGTAAAATCTAAAGAAATCTCACAATTTTTGAATAAAAATTCGAATAAAATAGAAATAAAAAATATTCTGCCTCAATAATTCATGAAACGATACGAGGAATATCGAAAGATTCATGAAAAAAGATTTATTCGTGAATAACTATTGAATATTAATTTTGACGATAACAAGAACTATCGTGTATCAGGTGCAATTCCCTCAATCGTAAAAAAATGCACAAATACTTTCAGCCATAGCTTTAATTGAATTTACAGTGTTCCCTTTGTACGAATAACGATTTTCTTTCTGCCTCAAACAGCCTAATATGTATAAGGAGTTTTACATTGAATCGCGGGTGATAGAGTTGGTGGTTGACAAGGTGGAGATAGAAGCGTAGGGGCGAATGAGGACACCAAAGGGAATGGTATGAAGGGAGCTGGGTGGGTCGCGAATCTGCATTAATTTGACTTGCTAAGCCGAAAACTCGAGAGTAAAGCAACGCGTGCGGGTCGAATGAGTGGACCAACTGCGGTGCGAGTTCGAGAGGGTGGCAAAGAGGGTGGATAGAGGTAACGGATGATGAGGGCCCACGGGGTGTGGTTAGTTGAGATATTGAAAGAGCCATGCACGTACGAAGAACCACAGAGGTTGGCCATGAAGCTCTATGGGATATGTAGAAGAGGGATGGAGGGAAGCAAAGGGAGAGAAAATAAAGCGAGGGAAAAAAATAGAGGAAGTTGACTCTGCAAATAGAAGGTGTATCCCACAATTTGTTTCGCACGACCCCGGGACGCCTTTACATCGATCTAAACAACCCGTTCAACCAAAGAGTTTTTTTTATTCTTTTTTTTTTCACGTGCAAACCCACTACTCAAAAAGAACAAAAAAAATGATTTATTTCAAGTTGTACCTTCGTTATCTTTATTCGCGAGGCAAATGATTTTTCACAGTGACTTTTGCTTAGTGATCGTGACTGCAAATGATTCATAATACTAGTTTAAGGAGTCAGTTTACTCGTGTGACCCAAACGCTAACGATAGAGTTTTACGATTCTATATAACCATTTCAACTCCGCGCGTGTTATTCGGGTCGCCCGCTTGTCACCCAACGGTTTCGAAGCCTGAGCTCTCTGCCTCTATAATTCAAACGGGAATTGGAGCTTTATCGCAATTTGAGGTCGTCGAGAATAATTCATCCGTGTTTTTTTTTACGCAATCGATCGTTGGAAAAATTAAAGAGGACGAAAAAAAATGAATGGAAAGTTACGAATAGATCTTTTTATTTCTTTTTATCCGCTCGTTGTTATGGTTATTATTTTCTTTTTTTTTCATCTCGTTCACTTACCAATTTAATTAATTTAATGAATTTCGCGAACAATTAATGAACGAAAACTGGTGCTTTTGTCGAGAAAAATACGTCTGGATGAAAGTCACGGGGGAAAAAAAAATGAAAAATATTGCACAAAGAACATTCATTAGTATAATGGTGAAGCAAGGGTGCCATGTCGAGTGCGATACGCGTGTCGTGCATTTCCTGCTTTGTCACAGGTCACGCATTTCTGTCCGTCGGTCGAACATAAAAGCGTGAAAAAGCTCCATGAATATATGTGCATATGTATATACATATATAGAATCAAATATATATATATATATATATATATGCATGTGCATAGAACATGATGCTCAATCCGCCCATCATCGGCGAGCTCAATTATCGGGTTCGTTCTCGTTTTCTGCGCGCTCTCGACTCCACACACACGTTCGAGTTCATTTTATTTTGACTTTTTTCCGCCCCCGTTCGCAACTTGTTCCAAAGGATGAATCCGCAAGCTCCGTGAACCGAACGAGTAATTCGTACTTTTATGCACAACTTTACGTGTGTATATATATATGCACATGTATTGGATGTAACGTAAAATGGGAGGAGTTGGTAGGCAAAGGAAATTTGTGATTCAAGCGCGACAATGCATAAGGAAAATGATATTCATCGGGCCGGTGCGACTCCATGAATCGAGCGTTTATGCGGTTATTTTATTTCATATTCGGATGGTAAATTTTTTATTTTCCATTATTTTTTGTATTGAAGCTTCTCTTTTTCTCTAAGTTTGACTTTCAAATTTGACGCGTGACACGATATTCATCGACTGAGACGTCAAACCGTGCGTAGATATACCGTGAGATGAGATGGTGGAGAAAAACGGTGGTTAATTAGAGAGTCAACAAAAGAATGAATGATAGGATCGTTCTATTAATAGCCATTTCTTTTTTTTTTTTGTGAAAGAAATTTTGCCAAATCATAGGGATGTAGATTATTGAAGTAGATCAATCAGTAGATAAAAATCAGGAATGATTTGCAGTTCTTGAAATGGTCCCTGTTGAACTTATATTTGTTTATTTGTGATAGGGGGGAAAAAGTTTATCGAAACTGTGATGTCAAGGATTTCCCGATAAAAATGTACTGGTTAGCATAAAGAACCGATAGGGACTTTCGGATTCTCAATTTCCTACACATCAAATTTAAGTATCTAAGAAAACGTGTTTTGACATGATTTTCCATATGGAATATTGAATGATTGAAAAGAGATATTGGACATTTGTAAAGGAAAAAGGGAAAATTTAGCTCGTGAATTCTGAATCGTTAATTAAATATAACATTAGGGACTCTGATTACTATACTTAACGTATCATACTTCAGAAAAAAAAAGTATGCACACTTTTTCCATAAACTTAACACTCCTAAAATACACTTTGACATATTAACTCTACCCTAATACAATAAATTGAGTATTTCGTGTACTAAAATAGTTGTTAATTGTTTTGAAACTGTGTCATATACTTCAACGATTATATCAAAATACAAGTCATAAAAAACTTTCCCCTCGTCATTGAATGAAATTCATGTGACCTAATGACCAGTAACGAATATGAATTGCATCATAATTTTGAGTTGCAATGAAAGAACACTAATCGAAAAAACATTTGAAATAATGTTTGCTTTATCAAAAATAATAATCGCGTTGGAGAATGATATCGCTATTTTTTGACGGGCATTGGGTTCAATTTCATATGAGAGGGGTTGTAATACAACAAAGATATTTATTTTTAAAATCCCCTCATGATCTTGCTTTTTGAGTGTGAGGACATCTGATCTCGTGCCCGCATGCGTGTTCAATATTCCTCACAAGAAATAAATGAAACAAAAATAAATAAATAAAATAATAAAATGTGTACAGTTAAATAAAACAAAATAGAATAAATATAAATAATAACAATTGGATGCGCGAGAGAGAGTTAATCACAACCGCAAATCTACCAACACGTTAGAGTCTGCCATTTAAATGTGACTCAACTAATATGTATATAGATATATTTTATGTGTTATACATGTGCTTGCCCCTTCACGTGACGTTAATTGTCTATAATTTACCTCTAAGCTCAGGTGAGGAGAATAAAATAAGGGAGAAGATTCAAATAAGCGTAACACGAATGCCAGAATTTAAGTAACATACATATCAAATAGTAACTGAAAAAAAAAGAATAAATAAATGTTAAAAACTTCATTATGAAAATAATTATTAATTGAATATACATATATATATAAAAGCCGAATTAATTCAATAACGTGGATTAATATGGAAAAGTTAATTGATTTTTAGTAGAAAGAAGATTAAACAAAAACAGATAATGCACCCTGGAGATGATTTACATGTGAATCTCGTGAGAGAGCGGGCAGTGCGAGTCTAAAATTTACACTTTCATTACGTATAGACAATTTTTTTAATTTTTGCATCACTTTTTTTGTCTCTGTTGTATGACTGTTTGTTTCGCTTAATTCATTTTTGTTTGGCAATTCGCATTTGGTTTCTTACCTTTTTGGGGACACACTTTGGACGTGAGGTGAAGGGCCAATCAACTCATTGTCCGAGTATTTGCCCGATTAAACTCTCTTTTATCGATATGAGCGTCACGAGAGAGATAAAGCAATTTAACATTCATATTGTCGCTTTTATTTTGGCAAGTGATACGCTCGCTCACCCCCTTGCTCTCATTAAGCTTTCGTATTTGTTATAACTTTCTTTATTCTCTCTATTTTCATTTATGTCACTCCATGTACTTTTTTCTCCTTCATTTCTTTTTCTTTCTCATTTTTCTCTTGCCTCCCCATTTATTCTCTCTCTCTCTCCCTCGCTCTCTCTCGCTTTTTTTTGTCTGTTTCGATACTTTCCTCGCATAATGACAACGCCTTCGCGAGAAGCTCTACAAGGGACAACACAAGAGGTTTTTATAAATTGTGTGGACGAGAATTATTTCGTTGGTTGGTTTTGTGGGCGCGCGTGCGACGCCCATTGCCAAAACCTCCCGTGTCCTCTGCGAATACTCGAGAGTTTCTGATTCTTTTTATTATCATCATCTTTTTTTTTCCGTTTTTTTTTTTTTGTTTTCTATTTCTTTTGTTTTTATTACGCGTAATATTTCTCTTGCGCAACTCCCCTTACGCGACGAGGTCGACAGTTTGGGGTGAACTACCAAGGGAATTGTGAAAAACAAACTTTTTTTTCTCCTGTTCATGACATTTTTCATCAACATAGTCATTTGAATTGTGTACAATTTATATTGAACCGCATTTATGTCGACTGCATCGGTGGAACTTGCGCAACAAGAATTATTTACAACTCACGACAAATCAATTTTTTAAATTAAATTTCAATCAAGATATATTTCCAATTGAATAAATTCCCAAGATAACAATAACAATGATGTATCTCATATTTATTATTCCCTTGTTCATGATTATATTCATGAAATTATAATGTTTATCCCCCTCGTTAATGGAGTCGTGAATATTCCTTGTGTAATATGTATGAAAATTATCAACAATTCAATTATAATTATATGTAATAAATACATACAAGCAAGGACGCATGCACGTAGGATCCGTGCAAGCGCCTGTGCTTCAAACCTGGAAAGTAAAGCAAGAAAAAAAATGAAGATAATACAATTAAACAATATGAGTGAAATGATATTCGACAATAAATTATCAATATATTAATAATAAATGTTTATATGTATTATATGTATGGAGTATAATATATACTTTTCCTTTTTTTTTTTTTAATTAAATATATATATATTTTATATATTTATATAAGTATAAGAAAGTTGTCATGCACACCTCAATCTTTCTGCCCTCAACCACGGTGCCGTGTAGCCTCTCACGTGCCTGGTCCGCATGGGCACTATTCGCGAATGTTACAAAACCGAATCCCTGCATGCAAGGACAGACAAAACAACATGCATTAAACTCAACTTACAGACTCTGCCACGCTCGACGGGCACGGCCCGCCGACATCTCGAGTGTGAGAGATCAATCAGATCGTGCCCCCGATAACGATTAATAATCATATATATATATTTATATTTTTATTTTTCATTATTATTATTATTATTATTATTTTTATTTTTTACTTTCCTCAATCAAGACAAATGATACCATCAAGTAACAATTTTATCAAATCGGGAAGAGAAAAAATAATAATAACAAACTTTTCATCATCATCGAATTGCATCACGACAATTGGTTCATTATTATTTGGTTAATATTTTGGTTTTTTTCTGTTCACAGTCATGGATTCTTGTTTTCAAAATTTTATTCCATTTTTTTTCCATATTCTTTTTCTTTTATTCTAGTCTCATTCATGACAGAGCCAAAATGAACAAAAAAAAGATTCATTTGCCTACAAAGTTGGTCGCGTCTCTTTGTTTCAGTTTGTTTTTTTTCATCTCTTTTATTATTATTATTATTATGATTATTATTATTATTATTTAACTTTATTTTTTTGTTTGTCTCACTCCGTTTCTTTTCTTGTATACCATCTTTCCTCATTTTATCCGCACCCCATCTGCATTACCTCATCCGTTCATGCACAATGAGCGTCTGGAGAGAATGCACATGGAGTGGCAGGGGTTGTAGATAGAAAGAGGGTCGAGAGGGTGGGAAGGGGGTGCGGATAATTAAATCGTCGGGCTCAAGATGGGTGGGATGAAAAGCTAGGTCTTTACGTGGAAAGTGAAAGAGAGTGGATGAAAAGGCGACAGAAGTCGTGGTAAAAGGGAGAATATGAGGGTGGAGAGGATGGCTCTGCAGTTTTCACTGCAATTTTTATATTTTTTTATCAGGCACGGCTGAAAATAGACTTTGGTATTGGTGATGGAACAGAGTAAGTTGAAGGGATGGGACTAAAAGGAAAAGACACGAGCCGCAGGGGTTGATGGAAGGAAGAATACAAAGTTTGATTGGACAAAGTCGATAAGAATTATATTTGTAGATATTGAATATGCTGTATATATGTATATACAAATGATAAAGATTTTATACGGGGAATTTCAACGCCCAAGAGACTAGTAATTCTCAAGAATCTTTCGAATTTTAAGAGGACAATAAAGAGTGCGATAAGAGATAATTCGGTAGTATTTTTTATTTCTTTATATTTTCTCAACTGGTTTTTTTTTCTCATTTCATTTTCTGTCGTTGTCGAGATGTCGGCGTGACAAGCCAGAGCTTTATAATACTGCCTTTGCGTATATACATTTATGTATATATATAGACGCACCAAACCACGTGCAACAAATAATCCAAATTGTAATATAAAAAATGGCGTGAACATTGTCATAGTCATAATAAATAGATTTATTTTTAATGTTTTGTGATTGGTGTGTATGTAACGTCGTATAAAAACGGATCGATGGAAATAGTGTATACAACATATGGTCTACTATACTTTTCTTTTTCCTTTCTTATTGATTGTCGAAGAATATAAATAGATAAAATTGGATTTATTGTGCATTTGAAAAATTGTGGGAATGATACTGAAAATGCTTTCAAGTGTCAAATAAATGAAATGTCTTTTCGTAACTGTTATGACAAGTATTTTCATTATGGAAAGTGTATGAAGGAAGATGATAGGCAGAAATAAAGAAAATGTTGAGATATTGGGAAAAATTGTGCAGTATTTCAATTCAATCTCCGGTCGTGACCGTAAAAATATATTATTCAAAGTTTGCATGATATCAAATTGAATTCTCGTCAGAGTTAATTGAAGTTGCAGAAAGGTGAATAGAGAAAAAAAAATATTTCAATGTAAATTCTCATAGATATGTAAAGTAGTTCACTGGAAATTTACATTCAGTTCTGATCGAGTTGCTCAATCTTTTACCTTGATTTTTCATTGAATTTCATTTGAAATGAAAAAAAGAAAAAAAGAAGTCGAGATAGAATTTTTATTGTGTGATTTGATCACTCTGTTTCTGTTGGCGGTAGATGAAGTGATGAAATTATGATGACATCCATCAAATGATTCTATCGGTAAAACCTTGAATCCCGTAAATAAAATAACAAGAATTCCACACAAAATCCATTCAAATTATGGAAATTGATTGACCAGAACGTAATATCAATTTCTAGTGAAATACTGTTTATATAAAAAGTCTGTACATTGAAACACGCGACGAAAGAAAAAACAAAGCATTCAAACTCAATAAATAACATAGGGAAAACCGTATAGAATTTTTATAAATGATGAACTGAAATTTATTAGAATTACAAACTTTCGATTCTTCACTAAGTTCACTTAGGGGAGAAAAAAGCAATAAAAATCTCCATTTGCACGCCATCACATGGTGAATGGAGAAAAGGAAGAAGCGAAAAAAGTAAAAAAAGAAGAGAATGAAACGATTGAACGCAAATTATAAGAGATGAAGAGATCGTTAGATCGATGGCATATATGTGGAGAAAGCATGTTCATTAAATCGATAAATCATTTGAATCGGAGATCGAGAGTGTAAAATGCTTCTACTGAATGAATTGGTAAGGGTTTGCTCACACCATTAAATAGTTGGATGAACAGGTAAGGGGCAAGATACGAAAAAGGTATGAGGCCGAGGAAATGAGGGGGTTGAAAAAGGAATGCAAGAGATAAAACAAGAGATCAATAGATAGATAGATGGTGGGGCATCAAACGCGAATACGAAGATAATCGAGTTTCTAGGGGCGGGTTCGAGAGGCCGCCAGCGGCAGTTACGACACACACGGACGTTATAGAAATTGCGTTACTCCAGGGGAAAATCGAATGGGAACTCCGCTCGCTACCGTACTTTCCAGCCCACACAACGACGTGATAAAAAATATTGATGATAAATCAAACCCGCGAGCATACTATCATTTTTCATTTTACTATTTCTCCTCAACTCATTCCTGTTAACATTTAATTTTTATATTGCAACAAACTAAAACTCTCATACAGCTTGCAAAATTTTTTTATTATAATTTGTACAAAAAGAGCCAGCTCTATTTTGTGAGGTAGAATGACATTCATGAAAAATGGATGGATATAAATCGCTTTGAAAATTGAAACAAAATCAACTCTTTCATTTATGACATCGTTCTGTATAATTGGAAGTATTTTCTCATATTATTTTGTTATTGCGATTCTGTCTGGTGTTTTTTTTTTTTTTTTTTTTTTTTTTTTTTTTCAAAGGGGCCTTTGTTCGTGTCATAATGAATTAACAGCACTGAACAAGATGAAAGTAAAATGTGTAAGGATAGCAAAGGTCAATGGAAGTTTTACTTATTCCTTTTTCTTTTACTTCTTTTTTTTTCCGCCTACAGTCAAACGTAGGACGGTTATTTTATTCGAGGTGCGGTGCACGCTCGCGTCCGGCGCGACTTTACGAGTACGAAGCGTCATTAATTCGTTCGGAGTGGTGTGCACGGAGAAGAGGTAAATGGAAAAAAAAAGAGCTAAATATGCACCCGGGTGCACGACTTCCCGTTGCATGAGATCGCATTTGGAGCATGGTGTGTGCTTATCCGATGAGGAAAATTATATGCAGTAGTTATATATACATAACAAATACATATCCCATGTATCTTTACCAACAGATCCCATCAATTCATCAACAGTTGACCCAGGGTGATAATTGAGTCACGGAGCTGGTGACAGGAATTTTGAGAACGCGATATACGTGAGAGAAGTCGTTAGAATTTTTTTTTCGCAATTTCAACCCCGGCGATTAATTGTTTGCCATTTTTTTTATAGTCCCCCACAACGACAAGGCCTTTTTTTTCTTCTTAATGAATCGCGGTGGCAGAATCAGAGTGTAGCCTTCGCTACGCTTGGTAGCCAACGATATGGATAATTATTACCGGACTTTTTGAGATTGTCGACACGCGAGCGCACAAACGACGAAGAATCCTATTCTCTTAATTTCTCTCTTGCTTGATGGAACATAGAAAGAAGATTTATATATAATGGGATGATGACAGGGTAGAAAAGAATACGGAGGAGACTTGTGTTATATATGTATATACTTAAATGACACTAAAAGAGATATCACGATCAAATTGGTAACCGATGCAAATGTTATTCTCTCCATTTCATATGACATCTTTTCTTTTTTTCCACTATTTTTTATCTCAATTTTATCGTAATAAAAAAATTAAATTCATGTTGATACATTGAAAACAAGAGTGATTGAGACTTGTGAAATGAATGAATACATTTTTCATATTAACGAAAAAACATTTATCAACTGCCGTACAGCGTCAATGTATGTCTGCGAGTATATACGTGTTAATGTACTATTTATATATGCTTTGTGCTCTTAATTTTGTATACATAACTATAATGTATTCAAATTAATAACTGAATCGTGCGAGGTACAAAACGGCATTTTGAACATTACTCGCCGTCTTTTTAAAGAAATTTCAAGACTCCCATTAACAAAATTCAATGCAGCATAGTATAAAGAAAGAAAAAAATATATAAAAAAAAACACAGATGGAAAAAAAATTCTTATTTTTCTTCTCAACTCCGAATATTTATGAATTTGTTTATCATCATATTATAATGTCGTCGGTGATCCGTGAAATCGAACGTGACATGTCAATTTGTAATACAGTGACGTAGATATATTTATTTTTTTATAACAAATGACGAGACATATCGCATAAGAAAAAAAAAATACAACTGGCGTGATAAAAATTTAATCAGGTAATTTTATGTGTCATTGTAAAATATGAATTTGTTCTGCATCCAAAATGTGTCACAACGGCTTTTGATAACGGGTGAACGATGTACGTTGATTATCTTATATATATATATACATATATGGGATATTCCATCGGAAATTTCTGTTCAACTCTGGCCAGCTCGTCAAATTTATTTCATGATTCCATATTGTTTTGCACAAAAAGAGAAGGGGTGCATATTTTATCTGTCCATACATTTGAACACTTCATTCTGGTTGGCGTTGGAGCAAAATAATAGAGTTATGGGAGTATTTTATTATCACTTAAACGGTTATGGTTGTAAAGCCTGTGAATGTGGAAAAAAAAAATACAACAAAAACTAAATTAGTTTGATTCTGAATAGAAATTATTGGTGAATTATATGACAATGCTTCCGAACATTCATCATTCGACAATTATTAGCAAATTTGGAAATATCATACTTGGATTTATTTCAAGTCAAGCATCCACCACAATGTGAAAAAGTCGAGAAACTTTCATAATGAAAATAATGATATAATAATTAAACAATCGAAAATACAAAATTCGAATACTTCAGCGAATCTTAAATCTAAAAATACATTACGACAATTCAGCACTCATCAATTTTGAATCATGACATTTTTAATAGATTTACAATTTCTCCAAGTACAACCATATAAATGATAACGTAATCATCACCATAACTGCATTATAAAATGCCAACGCCAACAGATATAAATGGACAAATTGTCGAACAAAATAAATACAAACCTTATTTTGTTCTACATAAAATACGGATGAAAATCAAGGAGAAATACATACAATCTGTCCAAAGTTGAATGCAAAGATTCATTGCGATGCCCTATAAATGTATATATATACAAGACAAAGCCAGCTTCCTATCTAAACACATATGGTGAGTGATAAGAAAGAGAAAGACATGAAAAAAGCATATGATAAACAACTTTGGCCGTTCTTCAACATATAAACCCGTATTACCTAAACTTAAGCGTGCGTCTACTATTTACATACAATAAAATATATATGTAATTCAAATATGTTAATCAATTATTAATTCTTTTCGTGTAAATTGTGATATGCATCATGTGATAACAATAAATGAGGAATTATGTACCGAAAGAGATGCACATATGGTGAGACAGTAAGTGATTTCATGCTTGCACCCTGTCCTCATTCAATTTTACTTCAAACATCATCGCTCTGTTATTTTCTTCCAATGGGGAATAAAAAATGAAATGGAATAAACACGTCCCGACGACATTCAATATCTCGACGAATAGATGCCTTGAAATTTCTCGAATATTTTCTCATCTGTGCAAACGCGCAAGAATGACCATATTGAAAAGAGCTTTAGCTCACATAATCAACGTGAATTTGGAATGAACAAAACATACAAAAAAAAGAACAGAAAAAAAACACAATGAATTTGTATATATGTAGTAGACAAAAAAAGTTTCATCAAATTGAATGGGCAGCATCTCCCGAGGTTTCCTTTGGCAATAGGAAAAGAGGACGATCGAACCTAAGTGTGCACCAGAATTCTACAGCAATTTCCACATATAAAAATTACACGGATGAAAGTGCCAAATATATTTTTCCAATTTTCTTCCAATTCACATATTGTTAGTTGAGAGAGAAACGAAATAATGGATTGAACAATTCTAGCAAAGACTTGAAAAATGATTAAACCAAACAGTATTTTCTGTCCAAATTAAATAAAAGCATGGAAAATACCAGTTGCCAACCTAAATATTAAACGTATTTCAGTATAAAAAAAAATCCGAAATTATTTTAAGCGACGTTATGGATCAACAATCAATTACAGTAATGAAACGAATGATAACTAATCCTGGTGCACTTATTGCCAGGTTGACCGTCCATATAACCAATGGGAGCTGAAATGATGAAAAAAAAGATGCAGAAGGCTTTCTAGCTAGAAAAATGCAACAGCTCGTCTAACAACTACCAGGACTAACACCATTGGTTATTCATGTCGTAGGTATATAGCGCGCATAACTGACACGTACATTGTGCAAAATATAAGTGTCACCAGCCAGAATATTTGTTTCGGAAGCACAACAATTATTACATTTAGTTTAACCAATCCAATTACAAAATTTGCAACACACACATCAGAATAAAAAAAAAAATAGAGAAACTATGATGATCTATGAAACAATCTTGTCGTTTCAAGTCACAATTAATTTAATGAAACTTTATCTCCCGAAACAACGACTGGTATATGCATTCGTATATACGTTTGACTAGTCTTTTTAGTCATTAACGAAAGATAAATTCCTTCAAGTTGCGGTCATTTTTTTTTGTTTAATTCCAAAATGCTGCACTTCATTAGGGATGCCACATTCCATTTACATTGACGAAGCTTTTGAGAAAAATATACATATATATATACATAAATATATGTATATATTATGTAACAGCCTCGTTTACAGGCTATATATGAAGCACAGTGCTTTTATAAAGTGGAAGAGGTTACTACCCACCGGTCTAGCTTGGCAATTACGAATTTAATTTTTTTTAATGGAAAATAAAAAAATATATATATATATATATGTGTATGTAGTATATATAATACGATGTGTGTATATGTTTTTTTTGTTTGTCGTTTCATGTGTTATGTATACGATATTTGCAGAAGCAGTATGGTGGCTGAAAAATGATTTATTTATTTTTTTGAGCAAGGGAGGATTATCGATTGATTCATTAAAATATGTTCGAGAGTATGTCATGTGGAATAATGATTAATAATTCATTTTAATTATCATAGGTTACGTTATCCTGGGTTCCCAACAAAATAATTTGTGTAATCAGTATTATTTTAGAATTCGAGGCGTTTCTATGGATTAATAATAAATATATTTCTCGACTGAATCAGAAATTTTGGTGTTCACTTTTTTCTTTTACTATGTTTGACTAAATCTCATACTTCATTCTCAACAACATTAATTCGCGACAGGCCGCGAAGTGACAGTTGTTTCAAGATACTTTTGAAAGAAGTTAACTCAGATATTTAGCCATTATAAATATCCGTATGGAATAATGAATTTATTTTTCTCTTCAATATTGGCGTCAAGAAATGCTCTCGAATAAAAATGGTATTGCAAGGGTTGCAAAATATCATAAGTGTTGAGGAAAAAATTCATTTTGCTATTATACTCCAATATAATCTACATGAAAAATCCTCCCGTGCTCACATAATTTTAATGTACATAAAAAAACGTTGGTAACACTCGAGCTCAATCGATGTCTGACAAACATCGTTTATTTCCCTGAACTCGAATAAATTTTCTTGTCTCATTGCTATCTCACTCTACGATCGATTCACACACTATCCAGATCCGCCCTTTGACAAAGTAAACTAATACCACGACAGCAATGGTTGCTCGTATGTATACTTACATAGCATATTGAAATTGCCCTCACCTTTTCATGTTACTCTGTGTGACTTCCTCGCATGATCGGACAGTCAACATAAGAATACAGTTTACGTACATAAAATTAGAATCGCAAGTTACTTTTGCCGAATATACTATTAAAGGCGCGTATACATTTTATATTTATGTACCAGCCAACCCTAATTCACTACTCAGTTGATTGTTCGAATTCCCGTGAAGATCCGTCAGGAAGATCTCTTCTATTGTGACCAACAATTACACTTAACGACCCCACGCGAGAAATACTATTCACGTGAAACGAGGTCGTGGGAAGGAAACAAAAAAGAAAAAAAAAAGCAACAGAATAAAAAGTAATAAGTAACAGCGAAGGGAAAAAGATTGAAAGGAAAGAAATGGCAAATGTACTGCATATACATAAAAGGGGAAAATTCCGATCATAAAGATATCGATCACGAAAGTGGCTTGATAAGTACGATCCGCTTATAAACGAGTTTAATTAATCCTACATCGAGAGCAAGAGTGTGAGAGGGTAAGGGTGATGAAACGAAGTAGGAAAAGCAATAGAAACGAAGAGAAAAGAGACCGGGGGTCGCCCGGAACCTGGAAGCAGGCCGTTCGCCGCCAATGAGGCTCTCTCTTGCAACCCCCCCCAGTCTCCTTTTCTCTCTTCCTCACTACACTCTCTTTCTCACCATTCTCTTTACCTATATCTCTGCGTATAGACCCCATGTGGGACGTGATTGGTAGTTACAATGGCGGATGTGACACGCGAGGTGAGCTTCCGGCATGAAACGCCCGTGAGTAGAGCGAGGCTCGTACGTGGTCGGACGATCGACGATGAGACGACGAGGTCGAATTCAAACTGCAATAGTCCCAAGCGCGTTCGATCCACCCTTCAACCCTCATCCACCCCGCAACTACATAATATCTCGCGTTCTATCTCCCTCTAGCCTGGTGCTTCACCTATATAAAGTCAATCGCGATAACAACTCTCCAAATGAATGCAAGAAAGAGTAAAGGTCCAAAAAAAAAAACAAAATGGGCACGTCAATGAAAACAAAAATTACAGCGTTTGCACGATTTAATGTTTGGCGATGCAATCAAGATTATCGACGGTGATTAAATCGCGTTGACCGCCAACCATATCGGTCATGGGTCGTATACATTGTAATACAGGTGTGTACAAGAACAGCGCGGCACACGACTGGCCCACGTGGCAATGGCCACTTGATGAAGTATATTCGCAAGCACACAGTTACACTCTCAGGCTAATGGGCGTCCTGAATATGCAAGCTCACCCGGATGCCGCATGTCGTCGAGATGTATTACTGCGGATCTTATACTCCTCCTATTTTCCCATCCCCCTATTCCTCTTTTCACTACCCTGCTATACCTCTGTATATGTGTACCATGGTGACTCGCCTGTCATCCATATTGAAAGCTATTTGCATTTCAAAACCTTTTTCACCACAAACATCGAATATGCATAGGTATACACCACCTCTTTACATGTAAACGTGTATATGAAATTTTCTCTTTTGGAATTCAGTCGCCACACGCCCCGTGTGGATCGATGTCAAGTCGCATTTTCATTTCTCTGTATTATTCTCAGTACTATACAATGACAAATACTTTTACTGAGAGCTTTTAACGAGTGTTACCAACGTTGCTGAAAGAAATAAGTCTGCAGAGTTATATATGTATATATAAATATGTGTGACACACGCAGGATAGCCCGAAGGAAAGAGGATGGAAGGACATACGAGCACAAAGTTAGACGTGTTCGTGAAAGCTTGTGGAGCCCTCGAGACGTCCTTTATCCTCCGTGAGAATGACGTTAAAAAAGGTGTGTTGGAGATAGGTGGATAGTCTGGACGGGAGAATGTGGATGAGTGAGGGAAATGATAACACAAAAAAAAACCAGGATGATGGAAGGATGAAAAAATAAAAGGAATTACAGTAAGGAGGAGAAAAAAAAGATCAGCAATAACATAGAGACGAAAGTTTTAACGATGTGGTCGGAAGTTTGGGCCTCGGGCGATCCTGCGTTACCGAAACAATTACGGCTGCCCTCATAGTATCTACGTTCTCAGGATGTCGTCGTGTCACAACGAGGAGAGGAAAAAAGTTTGCCAATAAAAGCCAGTTCGTGGTGACATGGTGTGCCGTAGAAAGAAAGAAAAGAAAAAAAAAAATAAAATGAACCCGAAAGCAAGAGAGCTAAGGAAAAAGCGAGTGCTTCTCAACGTCCAGAGCTTTTCGAATATCGGCATCCTTCAACTCTCGTCCTCTGTATTTCGCTCACTTCAGCTCTTATCCTTTCCCTTTTATAAACTTTACGACTGGCAAAAAGATACGACTAACTTTCTATCTGATATGAGGATGGAATACAACTTCGGGAGTAAGTGGATAACTGGACAGTTCTGATGAAATTGTGCATTTGATCGACATTCTGAGAACGAAGTGACGTTTTTTTTTTTTTTTTGAATTTATTTTCGTTATTCTTTTTCGATTCCTCAAGTCGCATCCAAAGGATGACGATCGCTCACCTTGCTGCCACGTTCATTGAAAATTATCTCGACATCTAGTATTGGACCGTATTGCTAAAATGCGAATGGAGAGAAAAATGAATTAATTAAAATTAGATGAAGTTTGTAGTGGTAATTGAGTTAGAGGGAATGAAATGATTATAATTTCTTACCCCAAACATTGCCCTGAGATCGGGGTCTCTGAAGCGAAAAGGTATGTTACTGACATGGAGTCGTTTTGGTTGGCCCTTGAGGTCTGTTCCTTGCGTTGCTGTCGCTGGTGTCGTCGCGCCCGACGTAACGGGCACCATGTTGTTACCCTCAACTCCACCCTCCGGGCTCGTTTCTGCTCCACCTGAGGTCGGAGCTGGTTGCTGACCTCCGTTATTGGCTGCTGCTGCCGCCGCCGCAGCCACCGCAGCTTGAAATACTTCTGACTGCTCCACCGAAACATTTGGAAATAAAGGGAAATGAGAAATAATAGAAACAAAAGCATAGAAATTAGAACACAAATAATGCAGATGAATCATGTAGGCATACACATAGTCATCACTAAAACATCAAAGTCACGAATTATTCAATATAACCTGGATGATATTCAGATAGATTCAATTGGCAAATCATGTTGGCAACATACACTACGCGTACAACGCCCACCAACTTAAATTTATAAAACCACTCCATATTCGATTGTGTCTAAACATAATTATTATACGTTTTATACAATTTTCATCATAGAAATTTGAGAGCTACTTCATATATGTTAGTAATCGATTTCTCTGCATCTTATTAATCATTTAATCAATTTTCGAAATTTCTCTCGCACAAAAAAATAGTAATTTCATTTAAATGATGGTGACATTTCTGATTATTAATTCGATCACTGTTGACCATTAGTATTGAATACATCAACAGCTCAGCTGTTTATAGTTCCATTGGATTATTCATAGCATCACCGTCCATACAGATGAAATTCAATAGGTTCATCCACCACTGCACCACTGTGGATTTCGAATAATGACATTGCTAACAGTTGAATCGAATGCCCTGGCGTTCTAAATTCACCAATTGATATTAATCCCTCCGTCACTCAGTCAATGACGTGGTAAATCAAGCGTCGATCATCAATCGAAGTGACTTAATATTCAGACAGCATATAGCGAAAGGTATCAACGTACTGTTTGATATTCTAACGCAGTTGTCTCGTTTCCGATCACCTCTAAGGAGAATCGCCTGCCTTTACGAGACACGAATACCATACAACAGCCAACGATGTATAAGAGCACTAACACTCAAGAAGCTTATATGAACATTCATCGCAATATCGGTTTACGTATTCAACTGCTATTTCCTTCATTTGTTTTCCAGTCCTTCGATGTCTTCGTATGTATATTTTCTTATCTTTTCTTTTACTCTTACTTCTACATTTCTTCTTCTTTTACCGTTCTCGATGAATCCTCGTAAGCCGTGAATAACTAATTGAGGAAATAAAACAGCAATAGATTGAAACGAAGTTTGTGTAAACGCGGTATGAAGAAAAAAAAAATACAAAGGTTGTTTAGATTATTTTCTGTTGGTCTCCAACGTACATTTTCCTCTCTTACTTTCGTTCTTTTTTCCCCTAAATCCCTGCGAAACCTGGAAAATTTTTTGAAGCAAAAAGTTAACGAGTAAAAGAGGAGTATTTCGGGGCTTCTTCCTCTGAGAAAAAAAAATTTGTGGGATTATCAGAGTGGGGAAAAAAAAGTGAGCAGAATACTAAATTGAGAGACATGAGGGGGAAGAAGAAATATGGAATTGCTCAACGAATCACGGTGAATTATTATAGCACAGTGAATAATTTTAGAATTGGATAAATCTAAAGTTTCTGGAAATAATACTCCATATAATTCATGGAACCTGGTCTGGACGTTACAATTAGAGATTGAACGAAATTATTCCACCTGAATTCATAGGGGACAAATAAAAAGAGATGATGAATGGTAGAAAAAGCAAGAGAGCGTAGTAGTATGATAGGAATATTGTACAGTAACGAAAAGGGAATATCAGAGGCCAACAGTGTGGGTATGTCGAAATAGCTTGGCGCATCAATTGAATTAAATATTCAATCGCAAAGAGAAGAAAAAAAATAGGGGTTATGGGTTCTAATGGAATTTTATTCCGCGATAATGAAAAAAAAAATGAATAAATAAATTATGATGTAAATTTCACGAATGCCTGGAGCTATAATCACAATTGCAAACCCCTCCATGAATCTACAAAAAACTTTGCGATGAGTAAAGAAGCAGCTGAGAAAAACTTCAACACAAGACTGAGTGTGACGTAAAATTCACATTTTTTTTCTAAATAACCACTAATGATTTGCAAACATCCCTAAGGAAAAGAATATCACCATCAGTATTTTGACTCTGAAACATTTTGTTAAAATCCAAAATACCGCGAGAATGTATACGTTCTACAAAATATATGGATACCCTCAAGGGAATACGCTGATTGCGCCGTCAAATATTTATTACCATGACTTTCATCGCCATCTCCTACTCCATGCTTTAGCACAAATTCCACTTCTTTTGTTTGGCTCTTTTTTTCTCTATTCTTTCATTCCTTTTTATTCACGAGCAAATTTTTCGTTTCATACTATACCCGTCTTATATGTCATGTCGGTCGTCCCATATAGCGAGCAACAACACGACGAGTGTTTCTATAGCGTTACGTGGTTAGAATGAGAAACATGAAAATGTTCTACGATGAGTACGTGTACGCCAGCCATTTCTCCTATACACTCGCACTCTCATGTTATTGCTATCCTTCAAGATTGAGAGGGAAAAAAATGACATCAACTCTACGATGCTTTTTGTCATTTCCCTCTTTTATTTATATCACCCTTTTCCTCATCGGTTTCAATGTAACTACTACACAAGTAATGCTAAAGAATAGTAAAATAAATAATACCGGCCAACAATAGTGAATAATAATTCAATTACGTAACCCGAAAATATCAGATGAAGATACAACTTCTCTTCGAATTCACAATTAAAAATAAATTTTATGGAGATACAAGTGACTCTTCATCCTGAGAGATAAAACTAATTCTCTCAACCACGCCCACTTCACTTCCATTAGGAACTCAGCGATCTTGTAACATCCAGGTCGCTGGTTACAACCACTATTTCCACTATTTCATATCTCTCATACACAATATTTCTATGTATGCATTTTTATTCACTCATTTGGCGTAAAATTTATTTAACGCGCATATCTGAACCGTGCGAATTAGCATAGTGTATTTATACTCGCCATGGATTTTCACGGTATATAACTAATATACATATATACACATATAAATGCAGAATGAGATGAGAATTCAATGTATAATTCATCACTCTGTAAGAACCAGACCTATCACAATTGCAACTTCTCTCTAAATTATCATCCAGTCAAATGAACGTGAATCTCATGACTGAATTACAATTCTTGAATGAGATAATATTATAATAAAACTAATTAACATAGTATACATATATGCATATGTATACTCACAATTGCTTGCTGATCTACACCGTTTGGTGGAGGTGGTGGACTAAAACTTGTGGCAGCTGGTGTTCCAGGGGTAGTTTGATGTGGTGCAACTTGTGTTGACTGTACTTGGGGTCCACCTGCGGTTGGTTGCTGCTGATTTCCCGCAGTTTCCTCTTTGACCGGTACGGGTGGGGGCGGTTTGACCTCGCCAGCACCACCGGTTGCCCCAACAACCCCGGTCACCCCGTTCACAGGGGGCGGAAAGACACCCCCACCGTAAGGCGCAGCCATCCCTGTCTGCACCACGTGCTATAGAAAAAAAAAACACAGTGTGAATAAGATAATTCTAACTTGAAACATAGATGATACATCATCAGCACACACAGAGAATTCATTAATGAATTTATTCAACGAATTTTGTAATATCAATTTCACTTTCTATAGTGAGATATAACGAAAATCATCGATCAATCAAGTTGATTTAGATCAACAGAATTTATGCGTCAAACGAAACAGTATCCATTGTCCTTGATGTTTCCAAACTATGATGGACAATCAATCTCGTTTCCAGTCATTATCGTAGACAGGGGCTCATACATTATCAATCCCAAACCACTTTCCTCGAAATGTTCGATTATCAACCGAAAAATCATACACATGCATGTCGCATGAATGAAAATTGGTTTGCGTGACAAAGTGATAGGTTAATTGGATGTATATATATATATACGTCGACCGTATGTAATTTCAATTAAATTCCCCATCACTATCATCCATATCACATAAGCGGCTTCTAGTCCACAAATGTAATAAAAAAAGTTTGTAATTGTCCCGAGTAATTAATGAAAAATTGCAACCAATCGTTACAGTGAAGTTTTTCCTTCTTATGACCTCACGATGTTACGAAATTTTCTATTTCTACGACCTGACACGGTGAATAATTGAGAAAAAGTGGAGAAGAGCTCATTAGATAATCGAACGAGAAGAATAATCCATATTTATTTTTATTTATCGGATGATTATTCATTCTCATCTAATAGTTTAAATAATTGATAAAAATCTATGAAAATTTTCATAGATCTTGATCATTGACCTAGGACATTTCCGAATCAATTTGTGATAGAAAGAAAGTAGAAGAATCCGGCACTCGATAATTGGGAGAGGAAAATAATACGTATTCATTTTTAAGGATCGGATGATTAATACTGGCATTGAAATTTTAGTTCAATTTTCTCCGAATGACCGCCTGATTAATTTTAGCAATTTACATAACGTTTGGAATCGGTCACAATAGTTTTCCAACAGCTAAAGTTTAATATACTTCATCGAATGTCACTGCATTATCATTAAGTAGATGTCACGTGTCGAAACCAACTACTATGAAACAATACATTTCAATTCAACATCATTCCTTTCTTCTATTCACCTCATACATTTATGCATACACTGCAGCATAAATAATTTCAGGCATTTGAAGAAGACTTTAGCATCCGAATGAAATATTCCAAGAGCTCATGTGAATATAAGTTAAAGAGAAAAAACATGAGGAATAAATATGAAAGTCCTGGGAGTATTTCTTAAAAATTCTCGATGTCCTGAGAAAATATAATGGATCAACATCCCAAAGAACCCAAACGCAGTTTGCACATGCCTCTGCCAATTCAAGATAGAAAAATTCACATTTCTGCCGTTAGGCACAGAACTAGAGCGTTTGGCAATTCGCCATTGGCTGAAGAAACTTGCGTCTGCTGATGGGAAAAAATCTCGATATGCTGCTCGCTGGAATACGAAATAGGGTGTTTCAGATCAGGACATGTGGTAATATACACCATTTCACTCCCTCACGATTATACGTTTTGTAAAAAGGGGCAAGGGTAGCGGCGGCGGCAGCAGCAGCAGGAGGAAAGGCCGTCCAGTATCATAACGAATACCCGTCGGCTTCTTTAATCTACACCCTCGCGATCCTCTGTACATTCTAAATCGGTCCCTCGATAAGCGGCGACATGCAGCGTTGCAGTCACGGACCCCCTACGGCTTTTCACCTCCACCCTCCTATTTTCGTCCACCTCACAACATTCAACTCAACTGCTATCAGCCCCTGTAAACCACTCGTAGTAGATAATACCTGGGAATAATTATCGATCGAAGTCAATGACTATGTATACGATATTAGTGACGTCGAGTATCTATTTCTATGTTCCAGAATATTCCCAATAAATACTAGTAATTATCAGCCACTTGAGCTCTTCTATACTGATAATTATTGAATTATAATCGAGCAATTCTACTTAAACATTCGTATCGAATTAATTTATATAATTTACAAACGATATTTCAGAGCAAGGTGTATAAATTAATCTTCAAAGTGTAATTAGTTTGTGTAATAAGACGAACTGAAGTTGGGAGTCTTTTGAGACAAGAATAAAGCAGTACGAGGAAGGTATAACGGAAAGGTGTATGTAATACATGAAGAGAGAGAATTATATAGAGTGTGAATATCCAAGTGAAGTACCATCTCTCTGAAGTATATAATATACCTCTTACATAACTGCTAATTTTGAGAACCGCTTCTTTTCTAGCTCCTCTTTATATTCGTTATTTGCATTGCTGCATTAAAAGAATGTAATAATAATACGAAAGCAATAAAGGTGGTGTGAAAGATTATACAAAGGTGTGTAGTGGATGCTGAGATAAGTCGTCGTTGTCGAATAATTAATTCTCTTCGAATTGTTAATTAAATCTGAGATAATCGACGACTGCTTGAGTATATAACGAGATACGGAAGTAATACATCAACTTAGTGATAAAATGAACATTGTTGTTTTTCAAAAGTGTAATGGAACGTTCACTTAATTATCATATATGAATAAAAAAACATTATATTGGTATAATGAACTCTAAAAAAAGAACACATATTAATTTAAAGGTGGAAAATTCATGAGGAAGGGAAAAAAACATCCGTTTTTATTATTTAAATTCCGATTCAAAGAAATTCCTTAGCTACGGTAGTGACGCACTTCAGCTTTCATCGCAATTCCAAATACACTCTCTGGCCTTTTTCCTGCATTCACTTCCTTTCTACTGCTATAAAAAGAGACTATAACCATACCAAGAATACACGTGGTTTGAATACAGGGCTTACGACGAGGATCCTTGGCAATGAGGAGGTGGTGTGAAAACTACTTCAACCATCTTTTCTTCATTCCCCCTCACTTTCCTTGTCATTATCTTGAACATTGCAATTTGAGCTAGAAGGTGAAAGCATGAAATGAGGCGAGAACTAAATAATTCTCACGTATAATTAGACCAAAAAATTACGTAAATAGCAAACATGATGAAGATGTTGCAACAGGAAAGGACGTACTCTCCCTCTTTTTCAGGATCATTACCCACTTGGATGGTTAGTTATGCAAAAAAGGTGAGAGAGAAAGGGGGAAAAATGAAGTGATGTTAGTTTCAGTTGAGTGCTGTAGAAAATTGTGCGGAATAAAACTCTAGAAGAAGGAAAATAGCAATCTGAGAAGAGCGAAAGGATTTCCATTGACCGTATTGCTTCTGTACAACATTCTGTGAAAGGATTCGGCTGATATATTAAAAGTTGATCCGGTACAGAAGCAACTGTGGTTGCCTAACCTCTTTCAGACCTCGAAGGAGATCAGAATTTTCATCAAAAATATGTTTACCCTCATTCAAAAAGTAAGATTTGAACTTTCAATATCTCTTCGTATACATTCATGTCATTTTTGTTCCACAGGAATAATCAATATCAATTTCAAGATAAAAATCATTGCTCTCATGTTGTCTTGCATAATCGAGTATTCTTATTTCGGTTCTTTTATCGTATCTGATATTATTCTCTTAATAGTGATATAACAAATCGACATCTTATATTACCCATGACCACAATCAGAACTAGATAAGTATCATCTCTAATGGTGATACCACATGTCAATTTTCAGTCTTTCCACCGTAATACTGCCTTTCTTCTTTTATATATGCTCTCATATATCTTCTCACAAATCCTACTCGCGACAATATTTCAGAGATTCAACTCGGGAAATACATTGATTGTAACATGGCACATCAATTTCCACGACTAATACGATAAAATTCGTTCCAGAGATAGAAGTGCGTTTGCTTTAACGGAATAATTCGACAGCAGTGAAGATAAATAGATGCGAGGGGTTGTTTAGGAGGGAAATTCTCGCGGGTGTGTTCCAAAATTGCCTGAGGATGAAATTCTGGAGGCAGCAGAAAATTAAATTAATGGCGTCGGCGTCCCGTTGGGTTAAACTAGGGAGCCACCGAGCAGGTAAGCCCATGGCTTCTACCCATCCTTCCAACTAACCCCATCGCGACTACGATTGCACTCGGTGTCGTTCTTCTTCGTCTCTGAGCAGTTCGCGCGCTCGCGTTGCCACCGCTTCGAGCTAAATACCCTAATTCGTATTAATGGATGGCCTGACGCCCGGGCAAGTCTCATTCGTACAGAGGCCGACCAACCTCCCTCTTTCAATTCACTGCACTGAGTAACCCCTCAATTCAACCCACCAAATTCACATTCGAAATTCATTACTATACACTGTCACTTTGAAGACAGACTGACAAGTTTTGCGATTCACTAGTCAAAGCACGAGAGATATTGTCAGATTAGTTGAGAACTTCATTGAAAACTAGGTTGAAAATTGTGACAGCTATTCATGTTCTAACTAGGATTTATAAAAAGACATAAATCACTCTGTAAATTAAAAAAAATATTTAATTGTAATGAAAATATGTGAATAGCTGCACGGTTTATGAACGATATTGAATGTTCAATAGCTTATTTATTCTCAATTTCAGCGTTGATATAATTTCAACAAAATGATGGCCCAAAATTTCAGCTATTCATTCGCACAATTCATTCTTGTTAATTATTGTGAGATAGCCGCCACATTGAAACATAAAACAAATGAATTTACGTATCAATCAACATGCAATGGAATTTAGTCATTGATAATATCAAATAATCCTCCCAGCTTGGCGAATTGTTTTTTTTTTTTGCTTATATAATTCACAATTCAAACATAATACGACCCGAGAAAATGAATGAGGATATGATTCATAATCTGTGAAATTAGTAGCCAATAAAAATTTCCAGCACGAAGTTTTTGGATTATCTTCCAATTCACCATCAACTTTAATTTCTCAATAATAACTTTTTTTTGTAACCAACAAAACTTCTCACATTCCTCGTTGCTAACTATTCTGAAACGTTCGTTCGTCAATAACAATCAAGTTCTTGTACAACAATGCTAAAATCCAGCTACATCTGTTATCATTATACCGGTCCGTGATGTAAATAGCTAAATTCCCAGAATGGCTTAGCATCCTGAACACTTGTGAAGAATGGCACCACAGTTTCAATACAATGCAAGTTTACTAGAATCGTAAGATTAACTACGCGATTTCGCAATTCGAATAGCACGAACAGAAGTGAACGAATAAAATTTAATGGGGGACAATTACAATAACGAATATTCATTATCTCATAAGAATGACTTAAAGTTTGTCGAACACGTCGGCCATTTGTGGAAAGATGTTGGAGACAAGGTTTCGAAATAGAGATAATAGTAGTAATGAGTCGTCCCCGAGCTCGTCTTTAATTCCCTGAAAGCGTTAAGTCCAACGTCATCCCCATTGCGAAAATTTTACCATACACTGCATAAACTATAACTCTGTCTCTTTTATTTCCTTTTCACAAACTATTTCAGCTGATGTTAGAATACTATTTTATCTCTCTCACTTTTCTCTGTTCACCCCTTCGCCACCTTCCACTTTCTCTCATTCCTGACTTTGTCTCGACAATTAACTATTTACGATAGCTCCCAAGACGGCGGTTAAGTAGAGAGACGCAATTTAATAAGAAATAATAAGACATTCCAAACAACTTTCTGAAAGTCTACCTAATGCTGTATATATCCATATAGTTATGGGGATTGATCAGAACTAGTTCAATTCTCATTCTGGAGTTCCAAATGAAAAGAGTGAAAAAATATATGCGTAGACTAAAAGCGTGCCGAGAGTGTTAAAGACTCCATCTCTCTTCGACCATCTCTATATTAAGTAACCAAATACTTTTTCCAACATTTTTTTCTGCTTCCACCATCGCCTCACAACTTTGCACGATTTTTTTTTAAGCGCTCCATCCAAGGATAATGAGAAAACTTGGATGGATTTTCACTCTGTGAATTGAGCCGAGAGGAAATCCGTGAATATTTAATAGAGCCAAAAGGGGTGAGATGAATAGAACTCACCCAACCACCGCGAACCTTGTGACAGTGAAACACCAGCGAGATGGAGCTTAACAATATGTATTGATTACATGAAGCCGCTTCTCGGGGGGCTTCGACATCTCATCATCATCCAATTTTTCTTCCACTTTTATCTGTACATGAACAGCGCTGATACCATTTGATGGAAAAATTATTCACATTTATGCTTACATGGGTACAATCGTTGTCATTGTTCAGTGAATTTGAATATAAGACAAGATACAATGAGAAAAGATGTGAACATTCGTTTCAATTTACCATCTCATGAACATATATGTAAGTGCATGAAACTCAGCTTGCGCATTATTTACAAATGTTTGCCAATGTGTCGTCATCTTCGCGTGCCGCACGATACATAGTAGCTAAAGAAAAATATAAAAGAAAAAAATAATCTAATGTGTATTACGATCTCTCTGTTCGTGTGTGCAGGCCTTTATATGCGCTTGTTGTTATACCGCGCGCGGTTCTACCCCTGTTACCCACACGCCGTGTGGCCTATCTGTGTACCAGCTCGTAAGTGGTACAATGGCGAAAAACTCGGTTTGCAAATCGACCGCTACAATTAATCCCAGCGTGAGATGAAAAAAAGTGTAGTTGAACAACACAAAATTAAACCGCTTATTTCAAACGATAAATTATACATAACTTTTTCCCTCACTTCTCTCATTTTCTGTTCTCTTTTATCATCCAATCCACATTGTAATAACTCGATTCTGCATTGAACAATGAATACGAACACAGTGAAAAACAAACAAATATCAATGGATCCACTATGAAAAAATATATTACCGATGAAACGAACAATAATAATTGAAACTAAAAATCAAATATTCAATAGTAGATTCAACAAACCGATAGGGTTGAAAATTTTAAAACCGACTCAGCAGATTTTCTACGTGAATACAATTTACATAACGGTCACTCGATACCATTGCCAATTCGCCGGAAGAAAATAGAAAAAAAACACAAATGACAAAGAAAAGAAACATCACTTTTATCTGCGTCCGCTTTCCAAATCCAATTTCATTCTCCTCCTTCGCTGTTTCAGATACGCCATTGCTATAAAAATGTATTTCATGTACAATTACGTGAATGATAATATTTCCGCATTACCATTATATTACCGGGCAAGAGATGAATAAATAAGAGAGAAAAAAAAGGGAATGATAGAAAGAAATGAGAAACACTGTTGTGCATTGTTGCTCGCCCCCATTCAAAAGCTAAAACGCATCGCCTCGGGGATCCCATGGTGAAACACATATACATATACATATATACATATATAAATGCCTACACGGGTCGTGTCCCGAGAGAGATATAGTCAAAAGAGAGGACGAGAGAGGGTGCGCATAATGTGCTGCTAACCGGTCTGCTCTTTGTGTCTGTGCAAAGGGGCGACTCATCGGGATTCGTGGGCTGGACCAGAGTGTAATAGTCGAGCGTTTCGCTACGTTCTAATTACAGCAAAACAACGAAAACACGTAAAAAAAAAAAAAACCAGTAAAATAAAAAAAGTAAGGTAAAGAGAACACGGAAAAAATAGAAATAAAAAAGAGGAATAGAACGAGATCAGTTCTCTTCAGTCGCTACATCCAACCCGTACAATTGCCTTTCTAAAAACACAGCGTGAACATGGTCATTTTCACAGAGTGAAACGAAAAATTGTAGACCAAAAGAAAAAGAAAAAAAATACTGCTTCAGGTATACATTCTTCGAAATAATTCGATATAAATGGTTTTGCAACTGACAGAAGCACTTTTAGATGTTAAGGGGCTGGTTTCTGCGCTCAAGTTAATATTATATATATAAAAAAAACTCTGAACGAAGATAAATCCGCCTTAGGCACGAGAGAAGGGACGATATTTTGGCACTGCGCCATATTTTCAACATATACAAAGGACCCGAGGGCGCTCCCCTCCGTGTATCACCGAACAACCATTCTCATCTCACCTACCAGAGATGAATAGGAATAATAATAGTAATGCTGATAATAATAATAGTGATAAACGAGAAATTAAACTTTGTGCCATTTTATTTTGTTCTTTTCACTTAATACCGCAACATAATGGGTTAAGAAACCGTGAAAAATATGCGAGAATTAGCTAAAAAAAAATATATAACTCAGCAATACTATTCAGGTACGTATTAATTACTAGTTATGTATTTATTTCATTATTTTTTCTCTTTATTTTCAAGATGAATGAACCACACGAGGAAGTAAATTTACTTTATGTATCACGAGTAGTATGTGGAGGTGTATTGCCTGAATATAAACTTCAGCAGTGCGTGGCACAACCCAAAGAGAAAAGCATGCGAGTTGAGTGATGCGAGCCGTGACGTCACTTCCGGCCAATCAAAAATCATCAACGCCACCCAGCGGCCGGCGAGCGATCGTACAGTGGTGTGAATCGACGCGCATGTGAGATAGAAGAACAGATGGAGGATGCAACGATGAGACATTTAGAATGTATATAGTTTATGTAGGCTTAATTGAGTGTAATTCGTCACTTGTTCGGATAGAAAATGGCCGCCCTCACTGTGCATTGTTTCGCTCCATTATCATAACTCACTATCACGAAGTATTTCAATCACAAAACGTTATGTTTATTCAACACTCAACGTTAATATGCTAAAATTGAGAATATACATTTTGGAATATCATCAATTCATGTACAATTGTATTTTAGAGAACATTTTATATCGATAACTCAACAGATGATACACGAAAAAACTAGCTGATTATCGGAAATTTTAGTATTCCCATTCTGATCTTTTCTTTATTTTCAAAAAAAATATATCAAGAGATAAGACAGGAAGAATATCATGACCCAGATAAAATATAAATCTAGATATGGAATAGTGGCAAGTATGGAGATGAAAGAGGTTTTGAAACATTTTGATGAAAAGATGTGCATGAACATATACTGCGCACAGACATGGATATATATCTAGGACAATGGCCTGACTTGTTTTTCTTCAGAATGAGAAAAAAGAAGAAAATCGGACACAATGATATCACCCTATTTCGGTATATAAACCGAAGTCTATTTGAGATGTGGAAGAGAACAAATAGAACAGAGACACACTGAATATTGTTCTGTGTATGCTCGGGTGTGTTGGTATTTGTATGTGTGTGTATGCGTAACCATACAACGGAGTCGTTACGCCCAATTAGCTTTGTTAGCGACCTTGAGCAACTTCCACACGCTATTGAAGGCGAAACAATGTGGCGAGGGTGAATCCGAACTATTTCAATTTCAAACTAATTGCATTCATCCAAAGTTTTTATTTCTCCAATCAAATGAAGATATTTTTCATCTATCATATTTGTGAGAAATGATTGGAGATGAACACACAAAATTTTCATTGAACCAGACATATTTTGTATGGAGCTTGAGCAATTCATGGGCTTCCGGTGTCACAACGTGTTGACGCGACTATAAAAGCGATGAAACGTAACCGCATCCTCTGCAAGCTCGCAATATTGTATGACAAAGGTCAGATCGATCATCAATACGAGTTACTCTATCCCGTTTAATTTCTAACTCGATTCACTCATATTTACAACTATATTCTGTCACTCAGTTATCACCACAATGTGTTGTTCATTTCCGAATAATAAAGTCACGATGATTTACTTCTTTTTCTTCATTGGCAATGTATTATTTCCTGCTGAATGACAACAACTCGAGTGTTTACATAGAGTGTGTGATGATGGTCTGTTATTCATCAAATATCACAATCGATTGAGTTGTATAAACCTGTACGAGGTAAAATAATTTGTCGGATGAATCATAACAAATTATTTACCAATATCCCAAGTCAACACACATTTCTATGAGTTTATCAACAGAAATGAGTTACTATTCTATTGTAAAATAGTTATGATGTAATATAATGTTCTTCTATTGACATATAATATCTATACTAATAGGCATATGACTCCAAATCGTTCTTTCACATCGTTCCCTTTCCGACCACTTGGAAACATACACTTTTCCAATTCTTCTAAAAAAATACTACAACTGACGAGTTCACACTATTATTTGTTAAATGTATTCATTGAATTCCAATCGAATGAAAAACAAATAAACCGAAAAAACATGAAAAGACAGTTGAGTCAAACTCGAATTTCGATCTGTATTTTACAAAAAAAAAAACGAAAAAAAAAATCCCCTCAGTGATGCAATGAGATGTTCTATTTTTTATCAGAGTTTGATCCACTAGAATAATCACTCGAAAAATAGTGATGATTCTTCAATTCATCCTATCTCTAATTTTTTTATGTTAAAAATAGAAAAGTCGAGACGTGTTTTGTTTCGCACGCGCAAACGGAAAACAATCGTTAGTTCAAAACTGAAATACACATCCATATATATGCATATGTGTGTGTGTGAGAAAGAGAGCGCGAATGTATACCAAAGTGTGTGCAAACAGTGTTTAACGTGTGAATAAAACCACACTAGAAAATTGAAGAAAACGTACAAGATGCCGCTAGAAATATTTCATAAGTTTCAAAAAAATTCCATCTCTCACACGCTATGTATCTTTCTTGTTTCTTGTTTCTTTTCATTTCGCATTTACTCTATACGAATTGCAGGTCTCGACGCATATGGTAATTCTCTATTCACACCCGAGCAGTCAATAAAATAAATCGACTGTACGATGTACTTGAAATCTCCCAGGGCTTCGAAGAAATTACAATTTCATGCGAGTCCAATGTTAGAGAAGCTCAAGATGCATAACCAATGTTTTTTCCCTTTGCATTTCCTCTCCCTCATTTTATATTATTTTATTTATTATTATTCCTCTATTCTCTTCACTTCTATCCATCGTTCGTTCTGTGTTTTCCTTCTATCTACGATTTCTTTCGGTCTGGGCATCAGTGAACGGACGCCATAGATCGTTTGAATAATTCATTGCAACTACGAATACGTTGCGATCGCATCTTCAACACCTGAGAGGATTATCGTGTGCGCCAACGTACACATACACATCCGTACTCTTACCGCCTCACGAATATCATTCGAAGATACTGATGAAGTATGCAACAGACGTGCGCACTAAAACTCTCCGTCTTATTCTCGCACAGACTGCCTTGCATATGTGACTGACTATATGTTATTAAATCAATCCTTGAGTCTTTGCCAGTTGAAAATAATTTTTTTATCACTCAGATTCGCTCCTTCTGTGCAGAAAGTTTTACAATTTCTCATTTTTTTGCTGCCCTTTTTTTTCTCCCCCAACGTGTTGGTAGTGCACCACTAGATCTCGACAGATGTGGAAAGATTAAACCTAAAATCTTCCCGGAGATGATACAGAGCAGCTGCTAATGTCGTTAAATATTATATATCACACGTATTTAGATGTACGTTGGAAAAGAGCGAGACTAAATACAAATGAAAAATAAATATTACTTCGGATCTGGTGTTACTACACTGTAATCATATGGTAAGAGTTATTTCTGTCCAAAAATCGTTGAAAATATTTTTTATTGTAGATTTGATTGTTCTATAAATTCCATAACAAAATGCGTAACATTTGTCAATTTTATCGGAGGCATGAAAAATGATTTTGAAGTATGTGTATAGAGAACCAGACGTCTGGATTGGTCATAACAATTTTGTTTTGCTTTGAGTGGCGAGTTGCGATGAATTTGGAACATGAATGCCTCAAACGTGAAGTATTCAGTACGATTAAACCATATTTCCACTTTCTCCTGATGTAAGTAGTGCCAGAATAAATAAAAAACTTCTTTATATTCCAAAAGATCGTGTCATGGCAAGTATATAATATGACCACAGTTTCGAGTACTTTCAAAAAAAAATATATTTTTCAATTTAAAGGAAAAAAAAGGAGGATGGAAAAAGGAAAAAAATGGTCTTTCGTCTTATTCCCACGAATGTGGTGAACGAATCGCCAATTTGGCGTGCAGCCAAATGCTCCAACAAAAAAACATTGAAGCAGATTTGGAAGACGAGTATGGAGAGAGAAGAGAATGGTGTCTGGAGTTAGGTAGCGCATGAAGTAAGAATGAAAGAAAGAAAAATGTTGGAGTTCGATGAAACGAGACGTCGGCGAATTTAAAAATTTTTCTATCTCATACCCAACTTTTCTTTCAACATCACAGTAGAATTTTTATCATACAAAAGAAATTCCGCTTGCATTTCACCTGAATTTTCACGGAATTTCCGGCGACACCAGTCTATATGTGTGTGTCAAAGACATAAATGAAGTGAGACATCGATGGAAACGAAATGTCAAAAAAAAAAAAAGAAAGAATGTAACAAAAGCTTTGATTATACTATCTCTTCCTCTCCCTCTATGTCACGCATTGTCTCTACTCGTTTCGCTTGAGTAAATAGTTTTATCAATAGAAAATAAAAAGAACATGGTAAAATACCTTTGACTGTCCGACAGTATTTTTTTATTGACTATCCTCCTCGTTTCCATTTACAGGCAGTCCCCAATAATGTTACCATCGATTGGGCATTCCATCAAATCACATAAAGAGCAACACCGCACTCAATATACTCATAGAAAAAAACAAAGACAGATTCATACAAATGGAATAGAAATATTGTCGAGTTGAAATTGAACGAATAAATTGGAATAGTAAATTTTTTACTATATATTATTTGCTATTACATCAATTCTTTCTCACTGAAGAAGATTTATCAAAGAAGGTCAGGCCAAAAACTCGTAAACCCTGAGGCCCCAAACGCCCTCGAATCTCAACGGACTGGTTTTCATCCTCGCATGTAACACATCCTGAGATACATGCACATGTGAAATTGCAACAAAAGAATATAAGGGGTATCAAAGAAGATCCAACAAATAAACAGACCTTGCCATAAGCTTCAGGCAACACAATTTATACTACCAAAAAAAAAAATCCAATCTAAATATGCCCAATATACTTTGAAACGTGTCAATCAAACTAATGAATACAAAGTATTCAGAGAAGAAAAATGAAAATACTGTTCATAAGTGAAGTAATGAAAATCAATGCAAAAAAAAATATCAGACATTCTGATCAACGGTTCACAATTTAATTTGCATCGTCTGAAATCATAATAACAGTTTCAGCCACGATGGTTGGGTTCCAAGGAGCAGGAGATTCCAGGTATATAACTATCAATATATCAAGATACATATATATATATATATATGTGGGTGTATGTGTGTGTGTGTTTACAACTGCTATATGGAATGAAGGTCAGGATGGAGAATGTTTTACCTGCCAAGCACGAGATGGATGAAGCAACAGAAAAATCTCCGAACCCTTCACTCTTGATAATTCATGAAAAAAAAATATCTGAGTGAAAAAAAAACGCGCAAACTGATTAAACTGCTTTAAGAAATCAATATCATAATAGTTCTGTCATCGCACACAGTACTAAAAACAATTTTCAATATAATAATTCCTATACTAATATCTATGTCTGATGAAAATATTATGACGTACAATGGAAACAAAGAAACAAAAGGTTTTTTTCTAACATTTCACATCTTCATGATTTCCAAACAGAAGTAATGTGTCTGCTTGCGACAAATGATTCAAATGCAGTTTATCGATGTGAGAATATTCAAAACAAATTCGTGCTCGTAAACGTCTGCGCATAACCGATAATGGCACTTTCAACTCTTGATATCATTTTCTTGCGATTCACGTTGTACAAATTTATGATAAAAACTGTCTAATAAATTTTCGGTTGAAGAATTGAGTAATACAAGAAGAGAGTCTTTATATAGTCGGTTAGATATAAAAACGTGATCCAAGTTTATGGATCCTGAAGATGGCAGTCGATATGAATTATAGCTGCCATATATTTAATATAGTCTCATAATTATTACAATAACGAAAACATAATCGCAACAAAACTTAAACCATTGGGCTGCCATTGCTTCATCACCAATTATGAAACTCAAGTATTATATCCCTTTAGCTAATGCGATTCCTCCTCATAGAACCTCATCTAAATTTTGTGCTACATGATGCAACTACTTGAAAATCATATCATTTTTTGTCGTATATATCTCCTATTTTTCCCTCATATCGATTCCTCGATGTGAAAAAAATCATGATCAACTTGACTATCAAAAGCTAATGATTTATACATCATTAATGAATTAAGCTCTGCCAAAGTTTAGGAATCAAATTAACATTGCAAATGTGTGTGTCGTTGAACTTCGTTCTAAATTCAACCTACAAACGAATAACAAAATGCACTAATTAAATGTTTCTATCAGAAGCAATTACACCAAACTTCAGTATAATAGTCAATGACTGTGACACAACGATAGAGACATTTATCATCGGCATTGACATTACAGATGTGGCATTACAATTGCATTATAACAGTCTTCACGTTTGAACAATCAACAAATTCACATTGAAAGTGTGTGTATCCGTACAGTTCAAAAGCACATAAATACCCAACACGCGGTTTCCACTTCGCCCACTCAACGGGACGTGAATTCCCGGCTGAATGCCGAGACGACCACAAAACTCGAATTTGAATTTAGCCTCTAAGGGTGAATCTACCAGTGGTAGAAGCAATATAAGCACTATTTCCTACTCCTCACTGTACTCTTATTCGATATCTCCCTCTTTCTTCTTCACATTCGCGTTTACAACTCCAACCTCAATTCCCCTATCTTTCTCCCGTGCCAACCAACTATCTGCAGACTGTGAACGTAAGCTAGCGAAATTTATCGTTCCACCTATCCATGAGAAATATGCTTGTAAATTTCGAATATTAGATTCACGATGGAGATATTACTCGACAATTATACACTATATGACCTTCGACGATTTAACTAATTACATGTTATTAACATTATTTTGAATATCCACAGGGCTTTAGAATGCATACACTATCAGAGCTTTTGTCTTGGTTAATTTCTGGTAATGGTTATACGGATTTATAAATAGATATATGCTAAAGATGTTATCGCGCGTAACGTTCGTGTGTATCTAGACCTTTTGCATTACCTCCATATTAATTATACCAACAAAATCAGAGCCTTGATATTACCTAATAATTCGGTCTGGCGCCTACTTCATTTCTTACCTCTACATTATTTTTGTCATGATTGAACCCTCAAATTTCTAATGAACCCAATAGATCGCGATTGAACAAAAGTCCGACAAGTTAGCGAATCAAATCAAGTGAAAGCTAAGTCAAACATGAGTGTAATAAATTGCTATTCCGTTGTTAATCAATTGATCATTATAAAAATAGGAATTCGATCTTTAGAATATTTTGATAATTCGAATAGAATTAGTTCTTCAAACTATCAAGGTCGTATATTATAGGAAGAATTATCTCAATTATACAAAGAGAAAAATGTAATTCATCTATTCTCTATTACGTTCTTACTTAACCAATATTTTACATTATCACAGTTCATTCACAATTTGACTTTCCGTAAGACCAGCCATTAAAATTATATCGATACACCCATGAATAACATCCTTATCATAACGAGATTATTGAAATGGATATGAGATAATTGAGAAGATTATCATCAAGTTATTTACACTGATAAAAAATAATAAAATAGACAATACGCATATGATTATTGGAAATTTTTTTCATAAGACACAAAGAATGTATGCACGGTTGTTGCATCCAATTATTGGTGATACCGATAAGCGTATTGTGGTTTGCACCGATAGACAGCAAGGATGTAGACATTTGTGTATGTATACATATACACAGATATTCATGGTGAATTTACAGGCGCATGCTTGTGATATCGATTCTCCTACTGGGTACCTCGATAAGCCACCGTACGTAACGATTGACGCCACAAAATGTCTAGATAGCGATGTATCGGAATTGGATATTGAAGAGGGGGAGAAGAGTCGAGCGAAAAAGGAATAGTTACACATTTTTTTTTATAATATCAAGATCAACGAACCCTTGTGCTGATAAAGAATCACCAGCTAAACCATTGAATTGCTTCAAAAACACTTACCTAAAACACAAAGAAAAAAAAACACAACGTTAAACATCGAATGACAAGATTAAATTTTCAGTTAACAATTTTTTCTTTCTACATATAAAAATAAATATTGTCTCTTCACCATCATCCGATCGCATTTGTGAAACTAACCGTATAACCAATATTCAAAGAGGATTGGAGAAAAAGTGAAAAAAAATAAATCACGTTTTTCTCAGAGAGAAGCAGCTGTCAGCCGAACGCTCGTAAATTTCATTCGTGTTTTAATATCGAGACCAACGTAAATTCACATAACATTCTTCCCTTGTGCGATCTACGCATCGGAAACACATATATACGTCGTTCATTGAACGTATTATATTGAATAGATTGGCATTTGCCTATATAGCTACTTCCTGATGTCAAAATTGTGAGGAGAACATTTGTTTGATGAATTCACAGTGAATGAAAATTAACTGCATGCATCATCTTGCATGAATGTTCGTTATATACATCAAGATAACTTCAATATTTCTCTGATATTAAACCACATCGAGTAACAACATAAATGAAATTGTTATAAAAATAAGTTGTTAGTTAATAAAAACAACATGAAGCCGAAACTATTTACAGCGCACCACCAGCGATACTCTAAATTACTATGAACATCACCAAACGTTTATGGCTTCTGTGTACTTGTATACCTAGAGGTGATTTTGCTGGCGAATATTTGAGCACCATCATATCATGCCAAAAAAAGAAGATGCGTAAGGCTCATTGATTATCTTTCCCTACCTCTCTCTCTATCTCCATATTCTATACTTGTCCTCCCTCTTTCCGGTCGAATCTTCGGAACTTGCTTGTGATCCAATATGGCACGAGGGAATAAAACTCAACTCTGCGATCTGCTGGCAGCTATCTGAGAGCCCAAAGGAAGGTTTATCGACACCGTCGTCGTCTTCGCGAGTTTGTGATATCGGAATTGGTTTTTCTCAGTTCCACGCGATGAAAAGACGACGTCAAATTTCAACTGTGTTCAGATGGCAGACCGTTCTCTATTTGATATATATATGTAACACAGGCATCTGTTTTATTTCACAGCGGAATTTCGCAACGAATAGAAGCAAAAAATGATGATGCTCATGAAGACAGAAGAAAAAGAACATTTTGAGTCTCGAATAATTATTGTCTCTATTTTTCTTCGTTTGAGCCGGATGTTACAGTGTTTTTTTAAAGACATTTCATTCTTGTTATTTTCAAGTGTCCCTTTTTCATCTCGAGTTTTGATGAAGATAAAAAAAATACGGAGGAAAAACACAGAGAAGTCTCAACAGAATACAGAGCGTTCTTACAAATCCACTGAAGACACGAGTTATTATACTGTATATACTCTCTGCTGAGTAATGTGTAACTCAGAGGGAACGCGGTGGTGATAGCCCCTGTGATGACCCTGCCGCTATCATTGACCGTATTTATGTTTCTAAATGTAGTGGAACTTATGAGTGTGAATCTCTATGAGTTCGTTTCTTATTTTCTTCTTTCATTGCGGTACAAATACGACACGTGTCTGGATCTCTCGCTCTTCTACGTTGGCATATTTTTATAGAAAGCAAAAAGGAATGAACCGAAAAAATAAATAAGAAAAATCGAACCAAACTTTAATTGTGAGATCTTATTGTAATGACCAATGAAAATCTACAATACAACCATGAGTGAGTAATAAACGTGCAAAAGGTAGTTGAAGATAATGTTTTGCAGCCTTTAGAAACTATATGTAAGTCCTGCACACGATTACTTCTTCTCTTCTTGTTTTCTCTTTTTCTCTATAGATGAGAGATTCTCGAGAGAGCTGCACTTATGGCATTGAAAATGGAACGATAGCAACGAGTGGCATCGTTAAACTGTGCTAAGAGTTAAGGGGCAGCGATCAATGTGACGGTAAGGAGCGCGATATCGAAATTTTATACAACGAAACGTCTGTATGAAAATCGTATGAAAAAATGAATTATTCTACAGTGAATATGTGATATTTAGTTATCGTCTACCTAAGAGTAATGGAAAGTTTTCCCATAACAGTTCCGTTTTCATAATTTCGATGAGTCTCATGAATTCTGGTGCGAAAAACGAAAATGTTGAATATTTTTGTTGCAATGATCTAAACTTCATTCTTATCATAAAAATGCAATTGTTTTAATGGAAACTTTTTCCCAACTATTTGAGACACGAACAAAATGATGTGGAAAAAAAAAGAAGAAATTCAGTCATTGAAAGATCATAATGAAACCTCTGAATTGATGTTTTCAAGCTCTAATTGTTTCTGAATAAAGTTCTACGTCTCAAATTCTCATTCAATGTCAATCATCGGGCAGTTTTCATTCTCCTACTGTTCAGTAATGATACCAATTGAATAATACCGGATGCTTAAAGAGCTTTACTGACATAAAAGTCACAGAAGTTTTCAACGGAAACAACAAGTATCAGACCTGTTGGACTTTGTGTGAACCATCATGAGAGCAATAAATTGAGTAACATCCAGTGTAAACTGAGAATAGTATATGGTACATAAAAGGCGATACTCATAGTGACACACGAAAGTAGAACCGCACCATCCGTATACAGCGTAAACTCTGTAAGGCAATAAAAAGGACGAATTCGGCGAATGAGTAACTTCCATTGGTCTTCCAAGGTAGAGTATAAGGTCGTGCCGGTAACCAGGACACCTGATAAGGCAGCCGCCGTGAGACGAGGGCAGAAGACAGAAGGGAAAAGAGAAATGAGAGTGAGATTGCACGAATTCACTGGCCGACCGAAGGTCAGGGTCGTGACCCAGTCGGTAACGCAGAAGAATTTTTTTGTCGTCACAAACTAAAAAAAATCCCATTCAGATCAATACTTATGATAATTACACAATCACGGCTGACGTGTTAGGTATAAATTAGAGATAGTGCCTTTTTTTTTCTCCCATTCCAACATTTCAACTTATTTGACGACATGAATTTTGGCTCAATATTCGCAACGAATACAGAGATACATTTAAATATACCGCGTCATAATGGCGTCGATTGCGCCAAGCCACGCGCGTTGGTCCGGGAGTGCTCCCGGATGACTTAAAGAGAAGCTGCGACTATACTACACGCCGATCGATACTGTCTCACTCGCTCCTGCTCCATCATTCTATCTCGAGTATCAGCGCACAACGACATACACAAATACACAACGTAGTATGCTTTCCAAAAATTTTCTGTCATTGAACGTGAGTGAAAAACAATGGCGATATATTGGCTACTCGTTGCGCGACATAAAACTGACGAAGGGAGCAGCTATGAGATGGGAAAGCTGAGGGTGTACAAGAAATCCAAAAATTCGTCGTAAAAGTTGCAAAACTTCGATGTTGTATCGAGTAAAAGGCGATTCTTTTCCCCCTCGATAAACCCAAACTGGAGGACGTCGAGAAAGATTGAAACCCATTTCGAACTTTCCATGTCATTTTTTATTTTATATTTTGTAATTTATCTCCAGCGATATATTCATAAATATCGCGTAAAATGGTACAAGCATACGAAAGAATAGTTTATTGAATTTTTTACATTTGTTATTACTGGGGTGATTGTTCGCTCATGAAAAGAGTGGAATGGAAAAATTAGTTTTTGGTAGGAAATAAAGTATTGTTATACAATTATTGAACGGTGGTTGGCAACAGGTCATGATGATATTTGTATAGAATAAATGCTATTTTAAATATCAGCAAGTTTATTGTTCCCCGAAAGCGCTCATTAGTAATCAACCGCATGTTTGTGATAACAGTATCGATATCGACGCATGCAAATGGCCTCATCTATCTCATTGTAACCAACTCTTTACCCCATTTACTACAGTATCAATATGAGTCCATGATATATTTTGATGTATTGATCAATCAAATATTCTGATCAGAGAGGCTTTGTTGGAAATAGTTTCCATTTGTATTCCACAATCTTTTGCATCGTACAAAAATTTTTTCACATATTTTATCGGTGAAATATTGTTGATTTTTTTTATCAAAATAATTTATTTCTGCTCGAATGTTGATATATACAAACGATTCAAAGAAGTTATTCACGTAAATTCCTCAAGTGAGTTGGCATGACTGAGTACTGGAGCAAAGTATTCTCCTTCAATGCTAAAATGAGAAATTGGGGATTTTTAATATCAAAAGATTGAACGAACCCACATGAAAAGAATTTGAAGCGATGCTTTCAGAATGTATGTTCCTGGCAGGATAAAAATGACAGTAGGATCATTGAAAAATGATATTATTCAAGTGCTCAACGAGTACAGTCGATATAATAATTTCTATTTCCACAGTATTATTGAAGAGGAGAAAATAGAAATATTAGCAAAATTAAAATAACATTATCACCAACAATTGCTGCGTTTATGATAATTGGGGATGAAATCGAACAATTAATTCGAAATAAACCAAATGGTCTATTAAAGTATAAACCAAATCGAGCGGAAAATCCTGAAATTCCTTTTATGTTGTCATTATCCAGTCATAACAATAACACTTCACAACTATTTCTCTACTACTAAGAAAATATAAAAACATAAGTCACTTGACATACATAATAAAAATAAAATGTCTAACGCAAGTCTATCTCCCATACCCCAGGTGAAAATGAAATAAATTCATATCATACAATTAATGCCTGTGTTGCAGACCTCGTGAATAATTTTCATGAGAAGACAGACAATAGTCACGTGAGAACCCTATTCGCCATGGAAGACACTGGCAATGAAGGAGAAAAATAATAAAACAGAAAAAAAAAAAAAAGGAAAATGAAAGCAACGCAACGTCTCTTATGAATCACTGGGAGCGATGAGGAAGGGTTCACGCTCGATGGAAGCAGCGAATAACGGTGTCCCTAGTGTCATGTGGGGTTGTTCTGAGACCGATTCACACCAATGCACGTATTTAAAACGTGTGTGTGCACACTCATACGAACGCGTATTTCCGGAATAAGTGCGTGCGCATAAGAACGAGGGAGAGTAAAACAACTGTGAGCGATTCAGTTATTCCACATGGATTTTACATTCATATGAATGTAAAAATATGACGAGCGTGTAATTTTAAAAGTAATAAATGTGAATAAAGCAAAAAGGAAAAAAAAGTAATGTTGGAATAATGAAAAAAAACGGAGGACAAAAAAATTGAAAAATTGAAGTACATGTAAAAATTTTTTGCTCTCAAAAACACTATGGGGATGAGCATAATTGCATTAATGTACCTAGGCAGGAATGAAAATTGCAGTGAGATGTGGAAATTTTGCTGGAAGTTGGCCAAGCATTGCAGATAGACGAAATAAAAAAAGAAACAAATGGAAAAAAGATGTTCCTCTATGTGTAGCATATACAATATAAAATAATCATGAACCAAGAAATTGCTATAAATATATCATCCCAATTGATTCATCAACAGGATTAATATAGCAAAACAATATGTCAGAAGGGAGGAATGGCAAATGAAAATTGTGATTGATTGAAAATGAATGTAAACAAAAATATGCAGAGAGATATGATGATATGTACGTGAACTGCACGAAAATGTCTGCTATGGACGGATATCGTATGCAATATCACAAAATTAAATCGAACACAGTGAACAGAGAGGCTCAAAAGCTCGATAATTGCGTGGTTGGATCGTTTGGGGGAGAGTCTGTCGTGCAATCGAAGCGCGTAATAAATTGGTGAGCACTCTCGTATGACTAGGTTAATCGATTCGTGATTCATTATTTTTTGTGTTATTATTTTTTTTTTTCCAAATTCCACGTTCTAGAGCTTCTCATGAACTCCAACTGAAGCTAAAAACAATGCAATCGTCAACACACAGCTATTCACACAACTTCACAGAGATAAAATGAAAGAGTAAATACGCCTATGGCTGCAGTGTAGGTGACACAAACAAAAAGAAAATATAAGAATGAACTGCTGCTGCACGTTCGCTTGACCATTATTTCTTTCCTCCACATTCCCCTCACGATAGAAACAGCTGCTTGTGTTTTCTTCTATTCCCCTCGCCTTCACTTCATTCTCAAACCGGAAGACCAAGAAATCCGGTAGCACATTCACTTCTCGTTAAAAAGCATTTGTTATAACTCTTTACACACATGACTGCTATTTTTCAATTGATACTTCAAATCGTGTGATCTGCTCTATTAAGTTTTTTTAAACTCCTGCCTCAGAAAAAAAGCTGATTCTACATCATTATAACGATATCAATGAAAGATAAACTGGAATGAACGTTTATATTTTCAGAATATTTTCAGAACGGACATTTTTATTGATTTATACCTCCATGTGTGGATGATTTTGATAAGTGCATTGTAGAAATCGTTTTCCATCGTAAAAATATCTTTGTAATTTCGTATAATTTCATCAGAACAAAAGAGGAGAATGAATATCATGATAATCATCAATGATTGAAGAATAAAAATGGAATAATGATAAAACTAGAAGATAATAAGTGATACTTAGCACAGTTAAAATGCCGGGAAATTCAGTGGACTTTTATGACGCAGTCATAAAGTCTTTTATTTATTTACTACCATCCGCTGAGTTTTCCCGTAAGTTGTCAACTTTCACCGCTACATATACCAAAAAACATGAAGAAGAATTTGCGTTTTCTTTTCGCTCGTCAATTATTTACACATGCAACATACAAACTTGACTCAAAATCCCAATATAAATTATGACCTCGCTTCATGAGAACAAAGAGATACATGAACACGTGGGAAGTATACACACATTCAAACACTATATGTAACGAAAAATACAAACTCACACACTCATATACAAACATAGATCTATATATTTTCATAAGTCTATCCGTGATTGGATAATGAAAACACTCATTGAATAATTGACCGAGGATTAGCGATACGAGCGGTTGAAATAATTCAGAAATGAAGTTGGCGTGATGCCGGTTACGACATATGTATATATGTACAACGGAAGAGCAATAGAGTGGGATAGGGGAAGAAAGAGAAAGAGAGTGAGAGAGAGAACGAAAAAAATATAGAGAAAGAAAGACGAACAAAGGAAACACGTGGCCGCGCAACACGCGTAGAAAATACATTCTCCTACTTCTATTCATACAGAAACCCATCATTGAATAACATTATAGTGTGCTGCATGTGCCCATACTACCTCCATTATTTCGTTTGACTATATCATATTATATTATTACATGTTCCCGTCGTCAGATCGATGTAATAAGAAGCTTGGATATTTATTAGATATTTTATTTGGAATTCGTGAAAATTATGGTTGTTTGAGCACCACGGTTGGGTACAGAGGTACATGCAGTATTTTCTCGTCTTCTGCTTTATGTCTTTGTCATACTCATTCATACAGCAACAGCCTTCGAGTGGAATAAATGTAAACGGTGGCTTCATTGTCTGCGAAATTCAATCCTGCTGTCTACCTGAATTTCTAAGAGAGAAAGAATAAGTATAGTGAGAATAAACTCAACCAAAAGGTGCGCGGGAACCCCAAAGTGCACTACACGAGGAAACTGTACACACACATGCACGCACACAGCAACAGATTCTATCCTGTTTGTCAATTGAAATTCTGCTGGAAATTCATACCTGAAATCTAGGTATATACTGAGCAAAGTACATAAGCCGGGTATGCTTTTGAAATGTTATTTTCATACAACTGGACAGATGCAGCTTCATGCCTACATTTATTCGTAACACTGCATGGACTATGCATTATGTTGCAATATTTGTTACACGTTTTGTGGATGTTCATATGAAAATATTATTCTCTTTGAGACACGCATATTTTACAAAATTGAATTAACAATTCATACTTTTTTTTTCAATTACAATTCGCTATGTGGCATTTCTATTATTCTTATTTCATCATTATTCCAATTTCAATTTTCAACTTGATGTAATGTGAAAATTATATTCAAGCTTCAATAATTGTAAACAAGTTATTGATATTATCATTGATTATTTACTTATTGAAACAGCAAATTATTATCAAACATTCATTTATGTGTGCATTTCAATTGCAATCATTTACATTTCCCAATTTACAATTATCATCAACGTTGAAACTGTAAACTTCAGAAAGTTGAAAAATGAAACAACCAAATCATTAATATAATTCCATTGATTAAAATCGAAACTATTCCTGAATAACAATAGAACCATAAAATTAATTCATCAATGTTGTTGAAAATTCTATGAAGAAAATATTTCTCAATCTTTTAACGATGATTGGAATGTTTAATACTAATAATTCATTGATATTCGAATTCCGAAAGGTCGCGTAGACATTTACATGGAATGACAATGGTATTTAATAACATGTAAACTACACGAGGCCGAGACGATGTACATACGCGAGAAAGAGGAAGGAATACAAATACATGACAAAGTGAAAGAGTGAGAAAGGGAAACGCGTATCGAACGTCGAGAGCGCTCGACGCAAATCCCAACCAACATAACCTCAATCGTCCACCGTCTGGCATTTTTCGCTGTGTTCAATAGTAGACGAAAAAGAAAAAACTTTGCACATACTGCACCAAGAAGGAAAAAACATCAAAGCACAAATCATTATACATCTGAACCAATCGATGAACTTGCGTCATTCTCGTGAAGATGAACAAAAAAGAGAAATAATTTTTCAAGAGAGAAATAGTTTGCAAGATATCCCACAATGTCTCACCATCCCTCCCATTCTCTCATACTTCATCAGTCGCTTTGTTTTGCGTTCTATTTTTACGTTCTACCGAAACCGCCGTCGGAATAAATACCATCCTTCGCTCCACGCATGATTCTCAGAACAGAGAGATACGCGCAGGCATGCCGTAGTTGCAAGAGTGAGATCAAATAAAATGAGAAAGACACTGTAAAAGCATTTGTGAGTCTATACGATGAAGATTCGACCAGGGCGAAAATAACCTCGTGTGGTCTTCGACCCGACGCTCGTCGTCGAGAGGACGCCACCACAGAACACACTCATTCAACTTATCAATTAATATTCATTATTATTTCTGGAAATTCGGACAATTTTTAAAATTACATCAATGAAACTCATCTATTACCATTATCATTGATCATTTTCACTTTCCTCACATGTCAAACAAATAAATGGACAATTATGAGTGTAACTGTTGCAGACTTTCGGCAATTCTTAAAATTTCGGAATTAATAAATAAATTGTAGATAGAAGAGAAATAAAAAATGCTCGTGTAGAAAATTTCAAAATTTGTGCGAGCATTTTTTTTTAAATTCCATTATCTCAATTATTCATCAACGAAGATGATCTCAGGCCTGCTAAATTTACACTCATATACAATTGGATGTGATAGAATTCGCATATCGAGACATGCGTGAAATTCATCTTTGTACAATTATTTCACGAGACAATTCTGAAATAATCTAATTGCATACAAATCAAGATGAATGAAAGACTTCACGTGGTATCCTCAACATCTCAATCCTCTTCCGAAACTAATTTAGAAAAATTGTAACATCATAATTACCATTTCTATACCTATCTCGAAACACAAACCGTATTATATACAAATTACAGTTTTGGCTTTACCTTCGTGTAGTTCACACTAAGAATAAATATCAACTCCGTCTCTACCATACTTTGAGTTTCTTTTATGTAACGAAAATAAATTATAGTGTCTCACATTTTCAAAATGAAAATTTATCTCTTTTCTCGTTGCAAACGAAAAATGATTACATCGCAAGTTGTATTATTGATGTTGATGACGACAGAAAAGAATAAAATGTCATTATACACTTACAGGGTAGTACATTCCTTGTGGAGGAAGAAAGAACGCCCCAGAGCCCCACAGTTTGAGGCCGTTTTGCTCCACCGTTGTGCGAGAAAAACTGATCCGACGATCCCTCTCCTCCCCCGCCTACACCACCGCACGTCCACGTTCGTACTATCAGCACTTTTATCACTCGCGTTTGCTCTTACCCTTTTATTATTTTTCTCTTTTTGTTTATTTTCGCTACAAATCTATTTATCCTCAATTGATTTCACTTACACCCACGATTATCCGTTAATATTTTCTTCCCTTTTGTTAACCTTACTTTCCTCCAGTAATTATCTCGATACAAGAATAAATATTTAGTTATTCATGAACAACTGAATACAATAATTTGTTCTGGAACAGTTAACAACTGTGTGTGCAAAAAAGAATGAAAAACCGCACGACAAAAGTGCACGCGGTTTAGCACAGTATCTTTATACTAACCGTTATGTCTTTGGAGTTTGCGCGCGCACCACACACTAACTCTTTCTCTCTCTCTCTGCGCCTCTTCTCTACTCCCCTTTATTGTCGTTCACGCAACTCTACCAATAACACACACACACAATACACCTACTGTGTGTGTATACAGTTTTAAATTACGTTTCGAGGAGATGAGGGAAAAATGGAGAACGAAAAAAAAAGAGATTGACGATCACTTCTGTTGCTAGCGTTGACGCACTTTGAGGTTATATTACCCTTTCTTCGATTATTTTTTTTTCTACAGTGAATTACAATGTGTTCGAAGATTGTGAGAAAAAAATACAGCGCGATGTACCACCGTGCGTGGTTTTGTTGCGACTGGCTCGGACATGCCGGCGACGGCGCGACGCCACAGACGCGCAACCGGCACTGCGCAACCAGCGCCGCGCAGCGGCCATCTTCGTTAACAATCCATGCCATCCCAAGTATACAAGTGAGAGAGGTAGATTATTGGGGTTTCGTGTGTCTGAGAGAGTGAGAGATGATGAACGTGAGAGGAAAAATGAAAGGGAGAGCACGAGTGAGATATATTGGCAATGAGAGAGAAACGAGAACAGATAAATGATGCGTGGAAGCAGGAATAAAAGGAGACGAAAAATGTGCAAGTGAGAACTTGGAGATATTAAGACTTGGTCATGAGTTGAAGTATTTTCTCTTCCGTTGATCTTGTTGGCTATGTGTGTATGTGTTCTCTCTCTCCCTCTCTCTCTTGAGCTTGTTCGATAGAACCTTCAGAGATCCCAGATGCTACATCAACCGAAAACATTAATTATGCAACGCATATTTCGGTTGAAATTAATTTATAGATGAAATTTTAAAGGAATTTTTTTCAAATTGTGGTTTATTCATGGTATGTTTATGAGTGCTGTGGTCACTCATAAACATCAAGAAATTAATATTCAATTACTAGTGTGGTTTATATGAATTTTGCGTGATGTAATTGATCGGTTAATATCCAATATTGAAAATAAACCTTTCGGTAAAGAAGTATTCGATTCAATAAAGAAGAATTTTTCTCCTGAATTTTCGATGAATAGTATTAATCTCTCTGGAATATTCATAGTCAGAATGATCTCGGTAGGAAAATTATTCAGAGAGCCATTTTCATATTCCATTTTTATTTCATAGCAGTCCACTTGTGCGTCATTCACAAATCATATTGAGGAGTTACTGTTTCAGCTACACTTGAACTCGTAAAATAATCTTAAGAGACAATATTGATCGATGCGGTCGATAGCCTATGTACCAGGATAAAGTTATTCTAGTTAATTATTCAAGTGAAAAATGACAAGTGTCAAATCGACATGAAAATTTGAATGTATCGTGAACTCATCGGTCAAAAGAAACAGTGAAAAAAAAACATTAGATCGACCGCTACAATATGAGTCGATGAAACAATTCACTATTTCTCTTAGTTCTCCAAACTCTGAATTTCTATCTCGCCAGAAGTAATTGATAATTCCAACAAGTATTTTACTTGACGTACTGATATCAGAACAATAACCCCATTCAACCTACATAGATTTCAAATGAATAGTACCCAAATAAAAAATACTAGTCTTCATTCAATTCGACCATTATATCAAGGCAACCAGAATGACACCTGTCGAATGACCAACAAAATCCTTATCACAAATTCTCTACAGAATATTTAAAAATATTTGGTCAAACTCAAGTAATGAGCAACCAAATTATCCAGGACCAATGCACAGTTTCATACAACTTATTCCCTTCTATCAAAAATATTCATTGATATTCTCAAACGACAAATAATACCAAAGCTTCATCGTGACAAGGGGACAAGAAACGAAAGTACAAAGACAGGAAACAAAAAATTATGAGCTGGCCATAATCTATTCAATTGAATTCAACGCAACACAAAAAGAATGTGGACCGTAATGCATTAAGATAATTTGCCTGCCAATTGCAATTTAGTAAAGTCGCTCGACCTATTTTGAAAGTGACAGTTGCGCGACTACACGGGTATCGACCTAATGTCCCGCAGGATCGAGTCATTTACTCTTGGGAGACAAAGTGCTATAACAGATGAAACTCCACGCGGGATTATACCTTGGCCCTCGAGGCTTTCTCGCTCGTGCCCTCCTTACTTCTCTTGAGCTGCCGCCCTTCAACCTTCTTCATCATACATACATGTACGTATACATATAAATCTATACATACTCACACACATATAATCCTCCTCTCCATCTGAGTAACTCCAGGCTGTTTGTATCGAAGCTCGTGAAAATGCACGGTAGGGAACGCCTATTCGAATTCAACCATGATATACGTCGTTTTTCATTCTTCTATTTCTACCACTTCGCTACATATTATTCTACATAGATATAAATGTGAAATGTATATGTATCTATATATAGCCACATAGCTCAAACGTATTTTTCTCTATTTTCACTCTCCCGCGACGGTCGATGCTGCTGCAAGCTCGGTTTCACATCAGCCTTACACCTTCGACGCTACTATGGCGCAACGTTAATAAAATCCTCCGATGCACAGACTTCGCAATAACCTCATATTAAAATTTATATGGTAGAGAGAAAATGAAAGAAGGCCAGAAAAAAGAATTATCATGGTTCCTTTTTTTTTTGCCATTTCAGTGAATGCACTTATGGCAATGGTGATATTTGTCCTATTTTTTTCTACTCTTTTTGGTTTGATAACATGAATTTGTATGGTATTTGCAATGGATGTGTCCTGAGTTCTGTGAATTGTGATCATATAGAAATTTCGACCGCGCAATATCACGTTGGCTTTTCATTTTCATTGCACTTCAATCGGTTTCAGCTTTCCCTTGATGTTTGATATGATTCCCTTTTTTTTGTACGAGTATTCATTTGTGCATGTTATGTAGTATATGTGTGGGAATACTGTGATATCAAATTCCCCCCCGTTATTGTAATGATATATTTTTACACCATAATCACTGGAAAAACATCAATGTGATTACATGACTTCCTAGAATCTTGTTTTCGCTTCTCATTATTACTGCGAGTGTTCATCAAATAATTAATGAAAACAACGATACTCGCAACCCTTTGAATTCTTCACAAAAAAAAAAGCTTACTCTCCTAGTGGAAATTTAATTTTCATACTTAATGACGTAACATCGAAATCAATATTTAATATTTAGAAATGTTTGTATATATTGCTCGTCACGATATCAGCTGTCGACCTATTCACACACACCCTCGAAACTTCCTCACTAAATTTCTTTTTACACGGATATCACGACCCTTCTCATTGTTAAGACTCACCACTATAACCATCAGACAGATAATAAGAAAGAATAGTATCGAGCATATACGCAATATTCAAGATGAATTTATCATCAAGAATGAAAAGATTGCTCCAAACAAACAAGAAAAAAATATCAATATAAAGTTTATTCGCCACTTCGAAAAATTGTTCAATATTACTGAAATTTGCAATACATTTTTTTATCTCAATAATTCATGAGAGATTAAGCGGATAAAAGTTGAATGAAAAAGTTGGTATTCCAGATCACTGTAATATATATGTATATGTTTGTGTGTATATCGAATGTTATTATTCCCATCTCGTATTTTATATCGTCAAAGTTTTCCACGTCAAGTAAGAAATAATAGTGGTGGACATGGAGGGTGGAAACTTTTGAACAACTTATGGAAAAAAAAAATCTGTTTTATATATATATTAAGATGAAATAATACCAACATTTTAGATGGATGGGAACGATGTGGGTTATATAGGAATAAACTGAGAGATGGGGGGACGAATGTGGACGAATATGAGCACACGGCTTATCTAATAGATGGACCAGCTGACACGACGCGTGGGATATTCGTTTATTTTTATTCAACGGATACTCTGCTATATCACGTTGCAGGGTCAAAGCGGTGTATAAAACAGTTTTGGACGTTACAAATATATATATATATATATATATATATATATATGGTTCACCCACCAAAACTCATAACGAAGCGCGAACACGAAAGGCTCAAATGCAAGAGAGAAAATTGGCGAACGGTATAACAATCGCGTACAGCATCCCTAATGAATCATAAAAATAAAATTCAATACAAAAATAAAATTATTCAGGTACACAAAACGATGTATAACAAATTATAAACGAAAATCGGACTCGCAACAATGTCATACATAGCGGAAAAATAAAGATGAAAATGAAAAATTAAACGGCACAAATACACCAACAGAAAATGCTAAAAAAATTCGTGCAAAACTTTTTCATATTTCATGTTCGCTCTCTAGAAAATGTTATCCAACCCCATGAGACATTATTATCACCGTATTTCTCGCACAAATTCAACAGCCGGAGATAAAAACCAATAACAAACATAAACCAATTTATTGAAAAAACAGAAAAAAAACTCATGTCCATCAAATTTTTTTCACGCAACCACATCGGTTGAAACTGTTTGCGGATTCTGTTATTTTCTCCCTGTACATTGCATGCATTTGCATATATATTCATTAATATATATGTGTATGTATTTTGATTGAAGAATATGAACAACAGGGACGAATGTGTGGGAAGCGGAAAATTAGTAGAGGTGATAGCTCTCAGCTTGATTGAAAATACGGCAAAAGAATTTTGCTGACGTCGATTGAAAGAGTACGAACGGTTATCGAAAACTCGACAATTAACGAGATATCTCATCTAGTCTGTTCATCCCTGTTTTTTTTCTTTCTCTGTCTTGTCAATACTTCGGATTCGATTTTTTTTTGTTTTTCTGTTTTTCATTTGACTCTTTATTTTTCTTTATTTTTCCACTTTTTCATTTTTATTATCCCAGAGCGACTAGCATTCACTAGAGAGAACACTAGTACAGCACGTGGCTAGTGAGAAAGAGAATTTGAAATGCACACGCCCACCTATACGAGCCACCTGCGAGACTCATTCTCTAGGGGATGTTACTGTACTATTCCTCATCCCATCCTCTCTTTACTGCCCGCACTCTCCTCACCATTTCACCCCATTCTCTCGCCCGCTCTCACTCTTTCTCATCTCTCCTGTCACCATAGCAACCCCATGGAATCACGCAAGAGGGGTCTCGGCAAATAGAACGTCGTCACAATACTGTGCGTGCTCGTGACGCTCTTGTGTAATGAAAAAAAAAAAAAAAAACGAGAGCCTTCGATTTTCTTCGACAAACTCGTTTGTGAATTTGTAATTCTGCAAGAGTTATTTTCTATCATACGAAGAATAAACTAAAACAAATGTTCATGTTGTAATTTAATCTTCCATATTTTATCTGACAATATTGGAATTGCTTTCTTCACATATTTGAATAATTTAGAGTAATAATCTTTATTTCGGGAATGTTACTCACTTCACTATACGAAATTCATTGGAATGAAAATGGAGAACGAGAGAAATTTGAACGAGATGTAAGAATATTTAGAGAAGTAGTACATGAAGTTTCATTTAAAAGAGAGAACTTTCATATAAAAATTTCCTTTTGAAATAACATAAAAATGATGGCGTGAATTTTTTAGAGCTTCACAATTTAAAATGTCACGTTCTCGAGAGCTTGCAATTTTCATAAATCGATGTCGCACTCATATAATGGTTGTGAATATCATGATTGTACTCTGTAAAAATTCAACTTCAGTATCTAAATTGGATTTATATTTTGATGTTTTGTAAAACTATCGTTTGTAATATGATATATCAATGACGCATCAGATTCTTTCAAGTCTGTTAGAACTTTCACGAGTCCACCATACAGTGTGATAAATGGAAAGCGCAATCACTTTGATAATGGTTACCGTAAATGACACCGATATCATAAGGGTCAGATTCCAAGTACAGTGTGAAAACATGATACTCAACTCTTATGAATACGAACCCCAACCATTCACGAACATGGGCAGCAACCCCTTAAGAATATCACACCGACCTATTATTCATCTTGATACAAAATGTTTGCCGGGAACTTGACATCTATTTGTGGTCAGCTAATATAATTCTCATTCAACACTATTAATTTATATCTCCCACTCGAAATTTCATATGAAAATAAAATCAGCAAGCATTTCAACAAGGAGTCTTCAATAAAAATGAGGAAAAAAAAAACACCTTGGGCAATATGGAAGATTTAAATGAAAATGGAACTAATTAACACGTAAAACTTGGGAATGAAGCATAATTTTTGGACTACCTCAATCCATATATTAATTCTATAATTTGAAGCTTCATATATATCTATCTAATAGCCTCGGCATCGGAGTTAATTGTATTTATTACTCCCAATGAATGGCTTCATAACCATTCCCCAAACTAAACTCTGGAAGTTGCAAGAATCCTCGTGAAGTTTAATTGTTCATGGATAAAATAAAAGCATAAAACGAGCCTCAAGTGCAAAAAGAAATGGCTGAAAGAGGGAAAGACGGGGGCGAACGGGCGATGGAAAGGAAAAAAAAAAGTGAATAAAAGACACAAGAGGCTACACATATAGACTGAAAGTATAGAGAGAGAGTCATGGAAAAGAAATTCGACTTGGAGAGAGGCCCAAGGGTTATTCGTGCACGGTTTCAAGTGCACCGTTGTCGTGATTATTTTTAGAGTCCTCAAGCGTTTGGATGAATCGCACACGAACAAGAGTGTAACAAAGATAGCACGAAGATGAGGGAGGAAAAATAGAGGAGGTGTAAGTGAGAAAACGGACGTCACAGCTGTTCCGTACATGCGCAAGTATCCCGTGACGCCATTCAGGCTCCCAGCAACATCCTACGCTTCACTTTGGTTGTTCCCCTTTTTCGCCATCTTCATCTCGCTCTCTCTTTGTCATCTTCGCTCCTTTTCACTCATGCTTTTCCACTTTCTTACCTCCATGTTCTTATGTGTAATAGTTTGACTTTCGTCTTCCTGGCACAATAAATGTTGCATGCATGACTTGATATGAAATAAAGAGTGACGACTAAACTTATTTACCGTTCTATCCAATATAGGTGACTTCAATGTCTACACAATTTCAGTGGATTAGCGGGACGTATTATTCCGTAGACATTTAGTGATGAGGAATAGTTGACTTATCCAAATGTGGATGTTCAACGTAAACAGATAGGAAAATCGAAGGGAAAGAAACAATAATGAGGAAATTTTTGGTGTTATAATGAAAATGATATCGCTACTTTCGACAAAACTGACGAGTACATGAAATTACTTGAATAACCTTAAACTATTATTATTTTTACTGCATCTGGTATACAGATGTACTGATCTCACTCACGAGTCATAAAAACGCATTTTTTTTCGTTTCATTATTCAATTGGTCTCCAAACTTTTGCGACTTTAGTTCATTATCCACATTTTCATTTTTGGTGTCTACGTATTTATTATGTAATCCTTCATAATGAAGAAAAATTTTATGCCCCTCCATTAAATATTCAAAGTACCTAGAGCCAACAGAATTTTTTCGTTCATGTCAGAATATTTGAGATTAATTACCAATCGATTGATGGAGATTAAGAATTCCGTAGCGTCAGCATCAGCACACGGGCACTCGTCCGATTACTTTTAACAACTTTATATGCAATTCACCCGTCGATTAAAACTTTCAACTGAAATGAAATAATTGCCCCTTAATTATTAATAAAGTCACTTTTGGTGCTTAGAACTACATGTTCCCTTCTCCTTTCACACAGAGTTCATGATATAATTGACTGGGCTGACGTTTCAGGGGTACTTCCTAATATCATTGAAAACAGAGTAAACTTTGTTCATACTCTCAAATTTTGAAGCCACGTAAACGATAATTTGAAAAATTGATAAAAATCGATGAAAATGTTCAAAGATTTTCATCATTGACCGATAATATCTCCGAATCAATTTGGGATAAAAAAAAAGTGAAAAAGTAGTCAGTAGAAAATCGAATGAGGAGCATATTACATATTCATTTTCATTGCTCGGATGATTATTCTTCTTTATCTAACAGTTTGAATAACTGATATAAATCGATGAAAATTTTCTTGTAATTTATTTCTCCAAATTATTTTTCGTTTTGTAATAATAATTTTTTCCACATTCCAATACAACACACAAAGTCAGTCAATTTTCTCTTAGATTACAATCTGAATACCAAGGAACACCGAAATAGTCAACGCGATCTACTATGGGATGAGTTCAGTAAAACACAAACTGAATCAGAAATCCCAATACTTCATCAGGATATCATCACACATCAAGAGATTGACTGGCGTGAAGAGATGTGTCAGTCAGTTTGAGTCAGCACAAATGAAACTCACCTAGTTCACACATGTGTCTTCCGTGCAATAACATTGCCAGAAAAAAAATACTTCCGTAGAAATTGGAAAAATTTTTGTAACCAGAACGTACCTTCAATGCGACAAGAAAATATTGCGATTCAGCATATCATTACGACAAAGTGAAACCCTCCACCCTTGTTCCAATTATCTTACTCATTCAGTTTGGAAACTCTCTACCCTAATCGCAATATTCAATTTTTCCTTAATGAAATCCACCCCGAGCAATTCGCACACCGAGTAAAGAAATCAATTTGAAATCGAGAAAATATGTTGCAGCAACACAGTTCTCTGATAAATTTTTCCAACCGTTTGAATATACATCTGATGTATATCCAATGAGATTCTGCAACAATATTTTTCCCAGTATATGGATATATCGAATGTATGAGCATTTTAGTACTCATACGCCGAAGAAAATGCATCCAGAGGTACTAAAAAATATCAGGCAAGCAAAATGCTATAAACTTATGTGTGGTACTATCTCACAAATACCCTCGAGCTCCATCCATTTGTATTTTCTGTCAGTGCAGTATAGAATAACAATATATCGACGTTTTAAAAAGCTATGCGCCATGATTTTATATGTTCATTACATCTCTTCACCATAAGATAAGACCAGTCAAATTCAATATAAACACCTTTTGAACTAAGCACTGCTCTGAGGCAGCCCACACAACCCCAACAAGTGATTATGCATTACCAATATCCATAATAACTGTTATAACTCATACAATCACAGTAATAATAATAATGCAAATCATGGTTGATGGACAGAGAACATAATGCGGATTGAAGGATATCGCGTGCGTGAATAATTCAACGATCATCATTAGGATGATGATTGTAAAGCTTTGAGATATACATGAGAGATCATGAACTACTACTGCAATACCATCAGAATTCCCATCTAATTCACCATCGGTGGATGTGTAGAGTATTATACACGTGAATGTGGGCATCTGCAGACCACTCACTATGGAATAGATTGCAGTGTATAGGGGTTGAGCCATGAGCAGACTTGGACGCGTACATATAGAACGGGTGAGTCCGAGAGATGAGGGTTCATGGTGGGATGCTCGTAATCTCGTTGGATCGCGTATACCACCGACCTTACGAGTACCATAGTCTCAGCAATAGGGACGCATTGAAGAGGCGTTCCCATGGAAACTGGCACGAGAGTGTCCTCCTTTGCTTGTATCATGCAACGATATCCCAGACAAACGTCTACTCTTCATTCGCGCAATGATGATTCTACGCGACGTGCGCGTGCGGCAATGGGTCTTATGATAATGTGGCCTACGTTTCTATTATTCACAACATCACTGTTCTTTTTCAATCTCATCATTTCCATTTCCGTTGTCATGCATTTTTTTATATCTGTGGTTTTTATCGTTAATGAATATTCACGTATCCGAGTATGAAATTTCGACGGTATTTCAATTGGGTTTTTTTTCTTGTATTATCTTCTCTGTTTTCTTCTAGTTGGGTTGATTTTTTTATTCCCTTTCTTTTTGGTATTCTGGACGAGTAATTATGTCGCCGGTTTGATTGACGGTTGAAAAGTGTAAGAGCCAATTATTTTTTTGTCTATTCAACATTGCCTGTATATTCTGCCATTGTTTCAACTGCCTTTCAGTATTGTCATTATAATTGGAATGTGATTGTGGATCGTATAAAGTGATGACGAACGAAGCTGATTGGTTACTATTATGTGACAGCGATGTGGAATGAAAATATTTCAAAATGGGAGTTGCTCATCTCGATGAAATAATGAGTGGCGTTTTATTTTAATACAGAATAAAATATGAAATTGAAGTTAGGTAGATAATGATATCGAGCTATAAATTATTATCCAGGCAAACAATGGGATTGGTTATAATATAGTTTACAAAGAATTCTTGATGAAAATATCGAACTACCAAACAATGATTCAGGGAGATGGTCTCAAGAAGTTTGAAATGTATCTAAAATTGTTGTCTGAAATGGTTGTGAATGTGGAAATGAATAGAAACTCGGAAGTTCTGTTATTTTCCAAACGGAATGTCACAGAATTTTATCGAAAAATATTTGGGATTGAAAAATTTATGAGACTCCGAATATAACTCTCGGCTTAAACTTTGCCATTCTGGTGCAAATCATAACAATAGAATGGCTGATTTCACGAGAAAATAGTTTCTTTTTTTCATTGAAAGAATGTGTGTCATAACAATGGTGACACACATAGTGATAGAATCTCGCGATTATCAAAATGGCCGAAAGAAAATTTGTTCATAAATGAGAAATAAATTGTCACATTCAACAATAACAAAAGATTCCGTATGGAATTCATTTAGATTAATGTTCCTTTTTTTAGGTACTGTTTCAAACGTTTTAAAAAATGTTCGAGAAAAAAAAAATACACTCAAATTTTAATTGACTCAAACGTATTTACTGCCGCTCGAAGATACGCCCGTATATATTCACGACTATTTTCATAATTTCAACATGATAATTCATCGAGTTAATTTTAAATGAAAACAAAAATGAAATTTAAGAATTCACCACGAGTTTGTATTCAATGTGTAATTTCCGGGTGTCTCGAGAATACCTTAAGGGATAATAAAGTGGAATCAGAATAATAAGATAATGGATAACTGTCAACCGCATGCAACATATAACTTAGCGTACAATATAATTTCTGTATTTTTTAGAATAAAACTAATTGAAAGATAATATTTCTCATGGAACAAAATTAATTTTACCAACGCGCACGAATTCTCAGCATGCGGTCAACGATTAACACCCATTCACTCATCCTCATTTCATTCCATTATTTATTCTGTCAGACTAATGCCAATTTCAAAGTATTATCTGCTGAACTCTACTATATTTCCTTTTCGATTATAATACTGTGAGAGTATCTACCACCAGCAAAGATTAATCCTCTTCAACGTTCAAAGTTTACGTTTCTCCCAATTCTAATTTGAATGATGATTGTGAGATATTGTAAACTATCGATACCATATTTCACCTCCACAAACGAGCGAATAATAAGTAATTTCACGGTAATTTCGTCATACTATAAGAAAGTGAAGGAGGCAGGGAGCGTGTAGGACGTGAAGACAATTCTATTCTGAATGTTTAATGCTCTTTTTTTGGGTACCCAAAGTTTGAAGCAGAAAAATAGAAAATTTATAACAAGCAATTAAATTTCATTCGTGAAAATGTACCCGACATGTACTGATATACTTCAACTCAGACTCGACATGGGTCGTTGGAAATTTCATTAGAGACCCAGAAAAGTCTAAGAAACTATATATATATCGGTATATATAAGATCCGCATCGGAATGTATTATTCAGAAAATCATAAAAAATGTACAGCAAAAGTCTGCGGATAATAACGCTATAGGATATGAAGATATTGTTAATGACCAAAAGAAATAAAAGTCGAAACGTGAGTCATCAGAGTCGTTGAGGAAAAAAACGATAAAAAGAAGAAACAAGTGAGAGAATGAAACAAGCAAAATTAGAATTCTCTTGCAAACTTGTATCCTTACTGAACTTTTATTCTTTCCTACTTGATCTGCTAAACAAATGCGCAAGCTCAAGTAAAATCCCAGAGATTGTAGAGAAGTGGCACTTGGTAATTTGATTACACAACATCAACTTGTATATGCAGATACATGCATTGGAAGCTGTATACATCTTTACAAAGAGATGAAAATTTTAGCTTCAACTTCGTCACCACAATATCTCTGTACGACATAGACACGAAAGCTATTCACCTTAACCACAACCTCATCTACCTATTTCATTTTGCGATTCATATACAAAGGCATAAAACTTAAATCCAATTGTTAAACCCTTTTCCAGCCCTCTAAAACTCAAAAATAATAATATATAGATTGAATAGGCTATCAAAAATGAAGTAATGTCCTGATATACTAACCCATGAATCATCATACTTAACGTAACAACATCTTTAAATGCATAACATATAGAAAGAAGAAATCCAAACTGCTTCAACTGAATTGAATTTTCAATGAGATGATGTATTGCAACGCGGATTCCAGTAAGTCAAAACAATTAAAATACAAGTTGGAGTATCTAGCTGCTCAGTATTGATGTTGAAAGAAATATATTTTGAAAAAAAATTCGTTTGAGTCCACGCAACGAGTGTGTGAAACAAATATTCCAACTGACGACGTGATTAAAAAAAGTTAATGAAACGCGCTATGAGTAAAGATTTTTATTTTAGTTTTTCCTTCATCTCACGCTTGCCCGACAGAGATGAGGGTAAGCTTGTCCAACATACCGTAAGCGCCTGAACATTCACGCGCTGGTGATTACGTGTCGTTAGCATGTGACATGGGGGGCCATGTGGACCACGTCTATCGTCTCTGTGCTTCTGGAAAATGCCAGAACACATTCTTGCATTCATCTATGTATGCTGCCTGCGAGCTCGTATAGATGAGAGTTTATTTTTTTTCATAGCTCTCCAAATTGGTAGACCAGTAGCTTCGTACTGGAAATTTATGAGGGCCACCATGTCGCTCGGCAAGCGCATAAACATCTTTTTTTTTACTTTGTTTTATATCCCATTTTCCCCAACTGTCCTTGAAAAATCTTGAAAACAAGCATGTACATTTTCCATGGAATGAAACTCTTGACACGCTGAGCAGAGTCAGCAGCAGAGTATACGTTGTTATACTTCAGAAATTACATTTGCAAGAATCCAATTAAAGGAGAACAGTAGAGTGATGGCACACAAAATTTGTCTTCATTCCGAATTTTTTATCTTTCAAATGTCCGAAAATAAAAAGATGAATGATGGTTCGAGAGTTGAGTTATTATCAGTTGTAACAATTTCTACGAAATTTGAGTTGGACTGTTTTTCAAATTAACAGAGTTATATTTACTTTTACTGAACGAAATGACAATAATAAAGTGGCCGATGTGATTCATCAGAAAGAAAAATTGCTCTCAATGAACAGATGGGGAACTGTCATTTAACAGACTAATTTTAGAAATTTGATATGAATTCCAATTATAAAAAAGGATAAACATTTTCTTGGCATTGTTTTATTAATGACTCTCCTAGAACGAGTGCGACCAAAGTTTTTTTCTAAACAACTAAACATATGAGAGTGATGGAAGTAAAAACTCCGAATTTCTGAAATCAATTCACCACGTTGATTCACATGATATTTTGAAAATGATTGCGTCGATTGAGTTTGAATGAACGCGTTCGATTCGTTGCAAGACTATCTTATCACCAAACTAGCATTGCGTGTATCTGCCAAAAACCCAACCTCATTTATTTTAACGAACATTGTGCAAAAAAATCTCCGATAGATCAAGAATATTCGTGACGAATTCTCAACACTTTTCTTCATCTTGTTTTTTTCCTCATTATTTTTTTGTATCACATCCACAAAGTTGACACGATTTTGGATACAAAAGAAAAATGAATGAGGAAAATAAAAAATATAAAAGAAGAATCTGGAGCTTTTGGCAAGTATCCCAGTCTGAGCCTAAAAATTCGATCTCTACACACAAATACATGTACACACATAAACGCATTTCTGTGCATCCGGCATCCGTCGAATTCCATTTTCTATTGCTCACTCATTCACTGTGAAACGCGATTCTATTTTGAAACGTTCATGTCTACCCTCATCCTTCCCCAGGAGGTAAATTCATCCAACTTTACAAACTGCCAGTAGTGAAGAGGAAGAACGAAAAAAGGAACAAAGAGAAAAAATAAATGTAAGCAAATAAATATAAAGAATACGAATAAACACAGCTTCCACCACTCCCACACACTGTAAATGCATTTGGACTTTACTGAAATGAGCAGCGATAAAAATATTGTGCACATAGAGACGTCCGTCGTTGAATTGGCAAAGAACTTATATAGCAATGAGTTTGTTTGCACGATGATGGAATGTATTTTAACAGGCCACTCGCTTTCAAACACTTTCATAAATTCATATCTGATGCATCTGGAGAGATGATTATTTGTCTTTCGAATGCATATGTTCACATTGAGCTTCTGGAATCAACGACATAAAACATATCTCAGGCACAAAGTGCAACAAACCAATCATATCTATATCCATAAGAAAAAAGATGAATCACATTGAATTTCATAAGATTATTCCAAACCAATTATAGAACTTGAAGTGAAATAAAGAACACTATTAATCTTAGTAAGAAAATACATAATTGATTCATCTCTGAAAATAATTCCGATTTGCAGATACTCAGTGATTCAACTCTAAAAATAAATTTGTTTTCAAATTTCTCGCCATACTCACAAACTCTACGTGCAAATTGTACGTTCCATATACAAATATATAAAAGTCAATGTGAATTAATTTAGTTTGGTCGGAAATTTAGTTACGAATCGTATGTTTCATCTATTTTGAACCAAACTTCGTTAAATCAATTCAGTGAAATTAATCCTATAGCATCAAGTAACAATCTCAAATTAAATTCCCCATGTTTAGAATATGAAACGATCAATTATATCTTTCGAGTAATTCCAGATAAAAAAAAATTGTTTTGCATCAAAATAACTCACATTAAATTCATAAATATTTCAAGTGTACAAATGCGAATATATCAACACACTCAAGCGAATGCATACTGTATACAAATTTACATGTGACTCATTCGGAATTCTGATGTGACAAGTTTGTTCACACATCGTACAAGTTATGTTGATAAACACAATATCCCAAGAGATTTATTCAACGAATATTCATCGGAAATTTCATGTCGGTAACAACAGTGTCATATTCCCAAGCAGTGTACCCGGTGACAATGATAACAGCATCTCAAAATTGGCGGTTGAGAACGAATCATCAGAATACTGCTATCACACAGACTACGCATCAGATAATAAATCCAATGGCAAATTAAACTACTGTGTTACCGACTGTAGGTTCAGCAGTGGACGTTTGAATATCTGTACCAGAAAAATTAATCGAGTAGAGATGTAGCGACATTACGCGGCAGATACTTCAACTAACTTTCTGTTCCCAACGGTTCTACGAAAACAAATGTGAAAATGTATTCGAATATTCACTGTTGAGAATACAGAATACAGAAACTCAACTGAATTCGATCGATTGTTGCATCCATCCCAACGATTATGAAAAATTATTCACAAGTGTATAACATCAATCATACACTCATTTTTGTTTTGGTAGCGACGAAGATTCTTCGATATTCCATCAAATAAATGGATAAACATTTATCGATTGCGATTTTACGAATTTAACAATGATTATTTGGGAAATTAGGACAGCCTGTAAATTTTCAGATTCATCTTCGTATGGTTTCAGGTGTCCTGCATCCATTGTACGATATTTAGACGTTAACATACCCATATTTCGCGATTCAACAGCTCCCAGTCGTAATTGAGGTCGAAGTTCATTGTTTTCTTGCGTTCACGTAGTGTTGAAATCATTTCTTGCTGCCGTTAACTAACTTTATTAATAGTGGACGATGATATGATATGATTCGGTCACAAATTGTGTGGCGTTATGGCGCCTGAGCGGGAATTATGGGAGTTTTGAATTGAAATGAGGAAGTGGTGGGAGTTCTTAGCCGCCATGTTTACGCGGGAAACGTTGAATCAATTCAACCTGTTATAAATGATCTGAAGTGAACTTACTTTTTCTCACGGTATTTCAAAATTTGATCGTTATAAAAACTGTTGATAAATATACCTCATTTTAGAAATAATAAAGAAATCAAAAGTATTTCACTACTTTCACAGTCGAAAGTGTTCAATTTAAATTGGATTGATTGACAGGAAGATATGAAAAGTGAATTCATGAAATGACCAACTAAATTAAATCGGAAATGTTGACTAAATGGAACGGTAACTTTTGTTTTTTCCCTAATTTTCCAATATAATTGAGTCTGTGATCCATAAAAATATTCAATGTCATGAAGTAGTAATGTCATATTACATACATGTACTTTATGTCAATAAATAACATAGTGGTCAAAATATTCTTTTTTCTCGTTCAAACCGAACTTCTACAATTTCAGAAAACTAACGGATATGGTTTTTTTTCCAACATAACTCCTCACAAGAACAATTTGTCTCAGTGGACATTGAGTAATTGGATTCCACGTCCACTACTTGATAAAAAGGAGTGCCCACCAATATCTCTATTCCTATTGTTCGAGAGCAATAAATAAAAATCAATAAATAAAATGAACAAAATGGAGGGAAAATAAGTTTTTTGTACCTCACAAAAGAATGAAATAGTATTTACACATCCCATAAATACATAAACATTAATCAATATAGTAAGTTATAGTGCTGTAGAAAATAATTTCTCAATACAACAAAGAACTGACAATATTCATATAAAACTAATAAATAACAACAAATTCAGCATAGCATCTCAATAACAAAAACAACAATCAAATATTTTCTATCAAATTAAATGTTCACTTGAGCAATTGAATTGAGAGCTCCAATTAATCTATTGCAAGAGTGATTGGAAATCAATTCTTTGCCTTTCATTCATTCTACATGGTTATTCTTCAATACAACCGCAATTTTCCGTGTTATATTTACCATCCGAGTTGATTATATTTATTCCAAAGTCACACAATCGAGCGAACGAAGAACGAATCATCGAGTTGCACTTCAATCTCTGACAAATATTGTCAGACAGGATCGAAACGTTTCCACTCTACCAGTATCATACAATTCCCCTAGTCTATATATTTGTGGACATTTATTTATACACAAGCACATAAAAGTGTGTGGCTGTACAAACTGTCTAGGGTTGGAGTACACATGCGATCAACTACCCATCTTTACATCAGCGTTTCCTTTATATACACTCAAGTATGACAAGATTATGTTTCGAGGATATCAATAAGTCATGCTCAAAGGGCTATTCGAATGCAATGGCATACATACGGTTGGAGAATGACTGGATCCGTATATAGAGATGCTATTGAATAGGATTATTCTCAAAGACGCAGGAGCAATAGATATGTTACAAGAAGAATAGAAATGATATCTCTTTATTGCGATAGACATCAAAAGATATATGGAACGTGAATACGAAAAAAAAAAAAAAAATAAATAATGGAAATGAAGGAGATAGTGATAGAGAACGAGCAATGTATGTAAAATGTTGGAAGAAGTGAAACAACATATATATTTCTGGCATTCCTAATGCGCGTTTTCAACTTGCCCATAGGAACGATTCGTACCTGTCCAATTTCGACGTTTGCAAAAATGAGATGGATGAAATACAGGGGTAGTGCAAACATGGAAGCAGCAACCGTAACAAATTCCACGTGGTAATATAAAAGCCAATGAAAAATATTGCCTTGAGAATCTGAATCATCACCTTAATGAAAAAATTCTCCTTTTATAATTGGAAATCTCGGGAATTTTCAATATTATGATGGACCCAAGTGTAACGTGAGGTGGTGGATAAAGTGGAGGTGAGGGGGTGAAGACGAAGAGTAGGAGAATATTATCGGATGGAGAGGAATCTTAGAAACTTGCACGTTTTTCGTATAATATACATGTTTGCTCTGATATGGTTTTGATAATGCTGATGATTTTTACGTATTTTAGTAAATTGAAATATTTGGGTCTGATAAATTATGGTGTGAAATAAATTTTTGGAGAAAAATTGAAAAAAGTGAGTGGATAATTATTTGTTAATGATTAATTTTAGTTGGGATCTCAAATAACAAATGCTCCCAATTACATCAAGGATCAATTGTTTGCAACAATTATTTATTAAACGTTTAAAAGTTTTATCGTCTCGAATTCCAAAATGCTGGAGAGTCATGAGTTATCAGAGAAACCCTTGGAATAGATCTAGACTTCATGGGTAGAGAGTGGATTAACCTAGTGGAGACTTAGAAAAGTCCATTCAGGGCAACAAACTTCAACCAGTCCATTCATCATTTGTGTCATTCATAGATAAATACTTGTTTACCTCGGGCTATTTTCTAAATTCAACATCGTTTCACATTTTTCTGGCATTGTTTATTCTTTTTCCTCTCAATCTAGTATACATATATTCATTTACGAACAAATATTTAGCCATATGGGAGAGTACACATTTTTTTATTCTTAGTCACACTGTACATATGAAGGTAAATAGTGGTTGTAAAACGTATAGAGCAATGAAATATCTTTTTCATTTCCTCGTAAATTGTCGGGACTCATTGGAGAGAAAGAAAAAAAAAACGACAGGGTGATAAAAATATAGTGAACATAAAATATTTTTCAGCCCCGAAGGATGAGTAGGAAAGAGAATTACGGAAATTTGCGGCAGTTGGATTTTCGATTTCGCGAGAATTACGCTGGCTAAATATTTACCTCGTTGCTTTTGACAATACTGTCCGCAAACATTCTCTATCATTCTTCAATTCACAATGGCCATGTGCATACTACAAAGCCATGTACTCTTTTGTTCGTCAGATGGGAACAGAACTATTAATATGTAAACAAAAACATCGTATTGCGATTCGCACTGCGAAAATCTTTGTGAATAGCATGGGAGACTTCAAATCTCCAAATCTCCAGCTCATAAAGAGTACATGAATGAATATATGAAAAGAAGAGGCGACAGCCGAGCCGAGGATTAAAATGATATAATTTTTCATCAGTGGGCACAAGAAATTTCCTTTTTTTTATTCTCCAACGTTTCTATGGACTATGAATTAGATTTTAATTGAAATTTAATCTGCATATTTTGAAGTTGATATTAAAATCGAATTAATTGTGGCACATGTGGATACACAAAAAGTCTATATTAAAAAAGCTCAGAAGAAAGAGGTGATCTACAGTAAAAGAGAAATTTTATTTATTTAATTGAATGCTTGACAGGAATTATTTAATGACAATCATAATCCGAATATGATTGCTTATATACAAGAAAGAACTTAAGAATGAATATCAATAATTTGTTATCATTATGATACCAATATTCGTACTATTATTGTAATACAGAATTATATGCAGCTTTTCAGGGAAACTGCCATGAAAATTAACATTTATTTCATATTTATTCATGTTATTGAATGAATATTCTTGCGCTTTCATCACGGATTTCACGTACTTATTAAATGGACACTAAAACTGTATTCACCAAATTTCATATTCTCATTTCACCCCATGCGATAATCTCCTGACAAAAATATGCTTCAAGTTTCGTGCGGCGACAACATATTTTCTCCATTTCATGCTACTTTGCTTTTCCGGCGATGTGAGAAAAAAATCGATGGCATGGGATCTCTTCGCTGTGTGGTTTTATTACTGTCCTACATTCGTGAGTATTAATTTGATTCCATCAAGGGAGATAAAATAACACAAATGAAATTCTTGAATACACTGTTAACCTCATTGCCCATATTTGCATCAATATTACTGCACTATACTTCCCACGATATTCTAGATAACACAATAATTAATTGATGATAAATTGTACACGAGAATATCCATTGAATCCGCTATCAATGTCATCAATATACTGTTTAATTGACATTGATTTACTCGACACAACTAATGCAACGCAGTCCATTGACCTCATACAATCTTATTGACAATCACATAGACAGGGCTAATTTTAACACCAGATTCTTTATAATATCGAAAAGTCATTCTATTTTCCACTGCACTAAAAACACGCGATACGTGAATAACCTGCCTCAAGCGAATATTCTTCTGGTAAATTAAAACCGATGTCCCTCCTTCTCGCATGCAGTAATACCTCTAAAGTAGAATCAATCATAATCAAATTTTCTGAGTAGTTTTAATGACACGAGCAAATGAGTGACAAAATTCTAAAATTTGCATCAACCTGGTTCAGCACAAGGATGAAACCTGATATTTTTCTACGAACAATAATCGAAAGATGAATTACACGTGAGGGAAACTTTAATATAGTAAAGACACGAACGTATTCACGTGCAGAAAAATTGTGGTTGAAAATTGCCGAGGTGTCTGCAAAAGGTAAAATTTGCCTATCCTAAAAGTGAGATAAGATTTACCATTAGTTTATGCCTACGTTGGATAAGGGATGCGAAGTGGAATGTCATATATGTACAAATATTCTCTTCACTTTTCGTCCGTACTATTCTACCATTATCTTCTCTCTTACTTGCACGTTCAATCGAGGTCGAACGAGCGCCTGCTAAAATCGAGGAGTGGCGTTTACATTCGCGCGACACGCTCGATTAATCGTTCAGATGAGAATTCGTATAGGAGAAGAATGAAGGTAGGTGAAGAGAGATGATTGTTGGAGGCGGTGAAGGACTCGGTAGGTACAGGGTGTAAGCGGGTTTTACATTGTCAAGGGTGAAATTACTTTGGGGAGATTAAAATGAAATTATTACTCATTCCTACGACATATCTATTCCATCGTTGTAATGACAATATTATCAACTTCATTGTTGTCATTATTACATAATTACATCCGCTATTATATCTCGATTTTTAGTTTTTATGAAATATTATGACACATTATGATAGATATGTAGGCATTAATTGCATAGACGTGAATTATCTACGGAGGGTTGAACGGAGAAAAATGAAAGTAGGAATTATTTTATTGTTGGATGCTCAACTATATATTTTTTTTTCTGCAGCCGAACCGAATGATAACGTTGTGATAATAATGTCTTTATTTCAACGGTTTCACATGAATGAAAAATCAGTGATGGTATCAGGACCATAATGGAAATCAAATTAGTTCATTATTGAATAAAGGTTATAATTCGATTAATTCATAATATTATATCGAATATTATCTTTGCCAATTTTGTTACTTGCATAGATTTCTTTTCCTTTTTGTTTGTGAGTTTGTGAAGGAAAAATGCATGTAATAAAATACTGTGGACATGATAAAATAAATTTCATCGTTTTTCCCGTCCGAACATTGAGTGAAATTGTTCGTAATTATATTCCAAATTCGTCTACTCATTTTTCAAATAAAACTACTTGCGTGATAACATTATCATCACGCCTTTATTAATTAATGTCAACATCAGCAGGGAAAAAAAATGAACTGTTGAAATAACAGGGCACAAATAAATTGATTTTTTCTCATGGAAAAACATTCATTGAAAAATGAATGAGGCGAATAATTATTCAGCTCATCCATAAATGAAAACTTTATGCATAATCGAGACATAGTTTTACATGGAAAATTAATTTTGTTTTCACATTTTGAAGAATGTTTTCGTTACTATTCCATCACCTTCCTCAATCAAAAAGCATAAAGGGTAAACGTGTGACAGTTGACAGTTGATTCGCGACTTACCGGACGCGATTCCAGAATTTCATTTCCGTGGGACGTCCGTGCTTGAAACTTCTTAAATTAAATTTCTGAATTACAGCCAATCATCACTACGAGACGTGAAGGGGGTACCAAAGATGGTAACAGAAAGTGCGATTAACGACATCGACGTGCAACTTTCGTCCTCTCTCTTTCTCTACCTTCTACCATACCTACACATACGCTTGCATTTCTCTCTATATCTTTCCTCGATTCTGACGTAAAACTGAGACGATAAGACGTTCGGTCGTAAATTGCAGGTAAATTTTCCGCGTTCTCTAATGAAACATGTGGCCTTATTCCCTTTCGATTCCAACCATTCTACCAACTCCCAAAATACCCAACACTCCAATAATGACTTGTACAATATATACGAAGCAGTTAAAATATGAAACGAAACAAATAATCATTTCCAGTCACGTGCAGGAATTGTACGACTTTTAATAGCTCTAGAAACACGAGCAAATGATAAATCGGGCAGGAAGAGGGTGAAGGGGATTATACAAGGGTGGTGTACGGTGGTTGAAAGGAAAAGCTTGGATCGAGCAAAATCGTCGAATTGAACGCGAGTCATTGGCTTAAATTTATCGTGGGAAGTCTTTGGGTGAACATTGAGTTACTATATATACGCGAATATAGTTTCGTCGAGGTTGTTCAGTGGGAAGTAATTTGAATTTACCGCCACAGTGTTCGGTCCTTGAAAAAAATAGGGAGAAAAAAGATAGAGTGTGAAAAAAAGACAACTCAAAAGGAAAAAGTAGAAGAATGAGAGTATGGAAAACGGAGGAAAGATCCATTACGAATTTCGATTAAACACGGCCATTCGCTACAATAGCGAAACGAATCGCTCTGAATATTAAAAAAAATCGATTTCCGTGAGTTTGCATATACATACGTATTGTAGAGAATCATGAAAAAAACACAAAATGTCCAATAGTCGATTTTTTTCACAAGATATATTTCATTTGTTGCCATGTCGTTCAAACGTATTTTGCCAAAAACAGTCACGATTTAAATTTATCTTCTACAAAATCTTTTCGTTTGTCCTCCGAAATTTGGGGATTATAATTACCGAATTCCTCAGCGGAATTTTTACGAAATTTCCGGCATCAAATGGTGCGAAAATACAACTATAGGGATGAGAAGTTTGAATAAGTTTTCTCTTGAATTGCCGCGCTTCGTCAACTGTTGGTGCGATTTGTATTCAATTTTTGTTGCGTGTCGAGTGAATATCCATTCATAGCATTGACAGTTTGTTTTTTCTGATTCGTCAGTCTCAGTTGAACATGAATCATAGCTGGAAAAAATACTACAAACGATTTCAATACGAAAATACATATGTCAGAATATTTTTTGTCGCTACTGTACGTGTTAATGAGTTATTCATATACCAATAAATCATTGGGCATATTTCAATCAATGCATCAAACCCAGCCGTGTATTTATTCGTCTACTACTATATATAACAGAATATATAAATAATATATAAAATCAATTTCCTGACTATTCCGCAAAACTTGGTCACAGTTTATCTTTGAAACAGAGAGTGACGGATTAGTTTCACATTTTAACTTCTGTACGAATATAAGCCACAGAAAGACTGAGATGAATGACAGATAAAGAGGCGCATGGAGGAATAAAAACATGAGGAAACCGGTTAGAGAAACACATAGGATTTATTTTTTCTCTTGTAAAATATACCACCCCCAGAGGAACGAAAGAGAAGTTGACGAATGATTTATTATTCCCACGGCCTCGACCTGAAACAGCTTTTCACCCACTTTTTCATTCTTCTCTCCATTTTACTCTTCGTATATTGTTCATATCTACTTTTTTCCTCTTTTTTCTATCGTGATTCTTTCCAATTTTCCCCAGTCACTGGATCAGTGAGACCACAAGGAGTGATATGATCTATCAGATATTTAAACGATGACAGGAATGTTTTCAATGGAATTCTACTTCCGATTATTTTCATTTCTGTTTGCTACATTGAACATAATTATGTTTAATTCATATTCGAGATCTATGAAGAGAATAATATAACAAGAACTGTCATTAACTGGAAGTTAAGTTTCAGAAATGCGAACTCAACATCCACTTCTCATGATTTCTTGGGCTTTCAAAAAAAAAAAGCTCTACGATTCGAAAATTAGCGAAACGAAAACTTTTCTCAATTAGTTCTCAGTAACTTGACATCAGGAGAACGATAAATTACGAGTTCTCATTCGGATTTGACCTCTGATGTGGTCGGAGAAGTTACAGATACTCCACTTGTCAAATTTTCTCAGCATTTTCGACCACATTTTGAGGTCAGCACTTGAACGAATTCCCCGACAAAAATAAGTGTATAAAATTTTATACATCATTCAATGATTCTTGGGGTGTTTTGATGTGGGGATTTGTTTTTGAATGCATCTCAATAACGATAAGATGTAGAGAAAATTTGTATGAAAAAGTTTTGATTCAGCATTAAACTGGGCATAGAATAGTTATCTATTAAAGTCTCTACAATGAATGAGATTGGATATTCACAGCTATAAAGTTAGAGCTGGGGAATTTTCAGACTCATCTTCGTGATAGTAAATGAAACTTCATTTCTCTTATTTCCACTTAGGCCACTAATTGTCAAATTGGTTTACTTTGCTTTCCAAATGACAACTATGTTTAAATAAATCGATTCCAAGTGTTTGCCGAGTTTTCTTCGGGTAATAAAGTACTTTTAATTATTCATTAAAGAAAATTTTGGAATTTTTCATAATCCACTATTTTAAAAGAATTCGAGATGAGAAATAATGGGGTATATAGAACGGGTGTGACGCTTGAAATAACCCGGGCGTTAGTAATGAGAGTGAATAAATGCATGAGTAACGAGGGAACCAGTCTGCGAGAGACTATGGAGCTTTTGGCAAGTGCAGGAGAAAGAATAGTGTAGAGATATAGAGAACAGAACCCAGTACTAGAAATATAGGAGTGAGGGAGTGCGTACGATGGAGATGAATCTGAAGACGCAACTAAAGGATTTTCCGCTTCTTCCATTTCAATAATTCACGAGGTGTAAATAGTAGGCAACCAAATCAGATACAATCAAAAACTAAAGACAATTATTTTACCATTACCATTGTCATCGACAACTTCCGAAACATAAAAGTCGACTCTACTCACTTTCAAGTAAACCCCTTCATTTATGTTCCTCTATTATTCATGCATCGATTTGCTCATCGTTCTAATCATACACAATAAATGTACGTTGAAACAGAAACTCAATTATGTGGAGGGTAACGATGAATAAATGACACGTGAAGTAAAAAAAAAATTGAAAAGCGATGTGGGGGTGAAAATTTTTCGATTGCAGTTTCTCGTAATTAAAGAGAATAAATGCATGAGTTGTGTTCGCTCGACAGCGGCTTGGCATCACTGCGGCAGGCAAAACAAAGAGGAAGTATAGTTTTCAAAAAAAAAAGCGGAAAAAAGAAAAAACTGTAGAGAGAAGAACAAAAAGCAAAAGTGTAGAGCCTGGTGGAATATTTATAGTGGCACCGGATGATAGTTCTCTATTAACTAGCAAATTTTTACATTCTTTTTTCGCAACTCATGAAATGGATTTTTTTTTTTGTTTTTTTATCTCTCTTTCATGTTTATTCTATTCAAAATTTCAATCAGGTACGTGTATAACCATCTGGGAAATTTGAATGCCTGAATTAACATGCACTTGTAACAACTCTGGCAGTTTCGTTTTTGTTTTTTGCATAGGTGTAGTGCAAAACTTTTGCGGTATATTTTATGACTCAGATGAATATTTAAAAAACTAGTCAATCCATATATTGGTCTGAGTGTAGAGGTATGCGAATGCGGAAAAAAAACTGGTGGGCGCAAAGAGAAAGAGGAATGCAAAAACTGTGGCAAAAAAGGAGTCTTGCAACATTATAAATATTGTGGTAGAATGTGAATAACTGGAATGATGAGGAAGTTATAATATTGACACAATAAAAAAAAGGAATCTGTAATAAATAAATATCTCTCAGTAGTCGATATTATTTTTCAACTGAATTTTTATGTCTCTATTCTGTTAATGTTAATTATGATAAGTCATTCGTTCAGACATTAACATATGCAGATCGCACCAAAAATACTCCATATCAATTTTAGACGTGATACGACCACTATTAATGTACATTCACGTGACTCATAAGTGCCATGGTAAAGTAGAACACCAAAGTAAAATAATTTAGAAATTAAATTTTCATACGTTTATCCACTTTAAATATTATTTATGATCAAATATGACGTGTGAATTAGGGAGATCGTGGAAAACATACTGATTTTTATTCGAGTGAAAGTCGTTTCATTATCGAATGAAACGTCTCATTAGTCGCGGTTTGAATTCATGAAACATTGCACCAATTGAATGCCAATGTGATTATGTAGAAATTCAGATTGTGTCATTCAAAAAAATTCTCCAATATTTTCACCTGATAATTTTGTTTCTACTGCCAGTTAATTCGGCTGAACAGTTCCGACATCATAAAATGGTTGGAAAAAAAATCCTATCTTCCATCCCATCATCTCAAATATTCGTAATATAATAACCAAAATTCACATTCACAGCAATGGTATTGTCACTTCCATTATTTAAATTTCGATGGATTCCTCATCACCCAATCATATGCCTAAATTTTCGCGTCAAAGTACCTTTTATGTATTATTTCCTCAATCAATATTCATGAAAAGCTGTCGAACTAACATATTCATCTCGCCCTAATAAACTCCTCTCACTGTGATTACGCATAAAGGTTTTGAAATTCCAATATTTATGAATAGCGACATATTTTATGTACGAAGCCTTACTCTATTGAAGTGAATGTTTGGATGAATGTCCGATTAGATTAAATAGAATTATGTCAGTCGACATAATAACTGGAATTTGTGCACGAGAATGGCTTAATGAATACAACAAAGAGGTCTCTCTGCTCTTTACGCCATTTGCTAATTCTCTCTGCTCAAATAGAAAGAGAGAAAAAACAAAAAACACCAGTTATAATCACATTGTTCCGTTGGTATGGAGACGCAGTTATCGAACTGTAAAACCGAATCCATCGAACAAACGAGCACCATATATATAACGATCATTGTATACATCGCGCAAGGGCAGCAGGAAAATAACTCGTGCTTGCAACTGTTGGATGAAAAACAATAACGTGTTTTGGCAAACGAAACGCGTCGTTAATTTTCAAATGTTCTCAATCACTTCCCCTATATACATATAGAACATTATTTTGTCCTGCGTACACACCATACATAATCAATAACTCAGTAATGGTTAATTGATCTCGGCGTTCATTACGAGTCCGTTAATTAAAAATAATTATGCGGGCGACGACAGAAACGAAATTGTACATGTTTATACCTGCATATTGTATTTTAACAATGATAATTATTTTCGCTTGAAATTGTGCAATTTACGTTAAACTATACAGTTAGAGACATACATATATAAAAGATCAATTTGGCTCGCAACCCAAACAGGTGAATGGAAGTAGTGGAGGACTGTAGAGAGTTGGAAAAAAGTCGTATGTGTAATGCGCGTATAGCCATGTAAAAGCGCATTACCTAGATTACATCGCATAGTGTTTTTTTTTCTTTTTTTCAGATATTTACGTTTGCATCAGAGAAAAAATTCAAACACCCGAGTGTTCATTTCTCTGCGCATTTAGTGTGACTTCAGTGTGAGCGTGCACATGTGGTAGAAATTACTTCAAACTGAATGAATTTGTTTCGTTGGAAAAATATATTCTCCCATTTATTATTTCGTTTTAATGAATGGTCAAACGTAAATTCCGTATTTCATGCATTCGTTATATAATTTATTTCGAGGTATTTTATCCGTGCACGTGAACATACGTCTGCATGTATATATTTATGTAATTATATGTACTCAGGGTTATCATCCAATTCTTTTTCACCCCATCACTATGAGAAATTCCATCAGTGCAAATGTGTAAAAGGAAAGAATGGAATGAGAAATAAAAACACGAAAACTTCAAAAGAAACTATACAAGTTTTCATATCAAAAGTTGGATAAGATGTTGGTGGTGATAAAAAAAATAGTTGTGCATGGAGAAAGTCTTGAAAGTTTATGAAAGAAGTGAATAAAGACGGACACAGACATAAATTATGTCAATAAATAATTGATGAACACCACGCTATAAGTTTTTTGTTGTGCGCAAATTATGTTGCGACTTTATGGAAGTGTTGTTTGATGGCTCACTCATACTTTTCACAGCGGTTTGATTGTTATTTAATATATTATCAACTCACCATATTTATCCTCACTCACAAGGGTATATTAATGATGATGTGAGATGATAAACATGGCGAGATTCTTCTTGTGTACATAGTATAAAATTCAATAAAATAATATTAAAGTTGACGGTACTTATCTGCTTTATCATACTACACATCAATGAAAACTAACGATATGTTCGCGTTTCATCGACATCTATATAATTAATGAAATGGTTTATAGGGGCGAAAGTGCACCTGTATAAAATTCTGTGATTGAGTAGTAACCTAATTGTAGTTCCCGTCCGAATCAATGGGGGAAACGAGAGAGAAACAGACCATTGCTTGGAAGCTCAATCAATACCAGAGGCTTTATTTTTTTACAATTGTTTTTCATTACTGGATATATATAAACAGTTGATTGCAAGTTTAATAATTCTCGGATTGAATTGTATACAATTGCACAGCTGCAGAAACTACTTTTTCAAATTCATAAATATTTCATTTCGAGCAAGTTATATTTTTTTTCTAATTGAAAGATAATTCTTTTACGATTTAAAAATATATTTGCATCAAATTCATTATTCGTGAATTGAATTGTCAGCGAACCTTTTTCCTTCTTTTAACCAAATTGAAATACCTACAACCGATTTGTTGCGTCATTGATGATAATGGAGTGATAATTCTGGGGTAAGAAAATCAATCAGATCTCCAACTCAAGTCGCTAATCAAACTGAACCGATTAAATTTAATTAATGAATATACAAAAGAGATTAAGATTTTATCTTCTTCGCAAACTTTCTCATGAATTATGAATATCGTTTTAATAATTCATTTAATATAAAACAGAATGAAGTTATCCCGAGTAGAAGCAACCAAATCGAATTAAATGTGCATAATCGACCTAGTGAATAAGTAAATACTACATTATTGCATAAAATACGACAATCGATATTTTGTGATTCGATTTTTTGATTCGTCTGACGTCTAACTAACAAAACTGAATTCTTCATCACATCATGTCAGCGTATCGAAGTATTTAGATTATCCCATTCAGTCGAAAAAGAATTGAGTTAATGGAACTAATTACATAACTATTCCAAACTACGTTTATAATTATTGAAAATTATTACTCTATGAATAACTGAAAAACATAACCATCATTCAAAAAAATATTTCCTCCCCAACCTCTCCTTAATTTCCCCCAATATATTATTTTGATAATAGAACAGGAATTTATAACGAATGAATGAAAAATAGACAACGTAATTTTCCCTCGCTTATTACTATGCAGCCACATAATTCATATATCTAAATGCGGTAGAAAATTCTATTATATTTACACATGAAGATTCTAATTCTTGATAAATTTTACAATCATGAACCTTGATTTTCCCAAGATATCTCGAAATAGAAACTTGAATTACACAATTATTTATTCCTTCTCCATTCTCTTCGACTAAGATTGATACTTTACATCCGAGTTTATACAATTGATCAAGAATCGGCTGCTTCATATCTATCAACATGTTAACACGCATTTCCGTGATGGAATGGAAGTGCATTAATGAGGATTATATATACCTGCCAACACATTTACAAACCAATTGTTTGGAATATCTACATGACCTAGATAAGCGACGTACAACAGACTTTGATCGAGTCGTAATTTTGTTGGACAAATAAATGTGAGAACATAATTGTAAGCTCAAGGTACCATTTATACAAACATAAAATGACACTGTGATTTTTTTTATTTTTCCTTTCCCCTCTGGTATGTAATACTCTCTGAACTTTTCCCTCTATTTATTTCTTACGGTTCTTTATAGCTTTATATCCAGGAATATAAATACATTTACTTCTACTGTACTCATGACTGCAATATCGATAAGAATATACAGAGTGGATACTCCATTGATGTAATTAACGCTTTAGTGTACTTATATTGAATGTGGTTTTACTCCGAGTGTTTGTGCGGCCGTGGGTGGTGGAGAAAGAAATGTAGACTCAACCTCACTATTAAGCGAATGTTTCTCAGTTACCTCACAGTTTCATTGTATATACAAAATTACTTTTTGTTTGCTGTTCTTCCTAGGACAATGAAAAGTACTGCCGGGTAAACCAATGAAACACTCTTAGTATTGCAATGAGTAAATTAGGAATTGTATTCAAATGTTATGGTATCGTTATGAAGAAATTTAATTGTCGAACAACATCTCTTCTCCTTTTTTCTTTCGTATGATTTCACGTCAACCTCCGAAAGCTTCACAATCTATATTTAATTGCATGATGGTTTTTTTTTTCTATTGATTGTCATGTATTATTAGTTCATTCAATCTTTTGTTGATATTATCAGATTTTCTCCATGAAATTCGGATGATACGCAAAAATTTTTTTCTGAAGTTGAAAACTGCATAGGAAAAAACTGTATAATTCTAATTACGATTTGAAATGTCGCTGGAATAGATAATTGAAAAACAAAACAATGCGCATTGTTATAAGAACAATAACACATAATTTAATGATTCTGGTAATCACAACAGCAATGGTTTTTTTCGTGTTCACGAACGTTAACTGTGGCTCGAGCCGAACATTTGTTCAGTCTAGGTGAGATAGAAAATCTAATTAAAATTCCTCATAAATTTACTTACACTTTGAAAAAAATAGTTGAAAAACTACGATTGCAATTTCATTTGCCGATGCATATTCAACTTATTCCTCAGGTATGATCTAATGCAAAACCGATTTAATGAGACTCTTATCTACTCAATTAGAGTAGGACAAGAAGTGTCGTATAAATTATCATGGGAAAATATATTTTTTTATTATATTTTGTTAAATTCACAGCAAATAACACGGTGATGAATCTTTCCTTTCTCATTCAGAATACTTTTCATACACTTTCATGATATTCCAACGCCGTTTAAAGTTCGTCTGCAATTGAGATAAAATAATCACCGGACCAGTCGAACGATTTAAACGACAGAATGGAACGGAGAGAAAAAGGATGAGCAGTAAAAAAACTGCAGGGGTAAATCATTAGTTACCATGGATAAGCTGCATCTGTGTGGGCTTGTGTGCATGTGTACGTATCTATATATATCTTGCTTTTTATCTTTCAGAAAAGTCTTCTACCTTTTCCCATAATGAGGGTGTATCGGATGCAATAGCATCACTATTATTCCATTGGCGAACGAAGCAAAATCAAAGCACAGACAAGTTTCGGCGAGTAGGAGGTCAAACAGTCTACATTAATTTCGCTCCAAAAATTCTACATCTTTTTCATGTAAGATCTCTACAACTTTTGTAAATCCTCTTTATTGTATTTTTTCTATTCTCCTAGAGTAGAAAAGAGGAATACCATGTGATGAAAAATGAAAGAAAAAAAGAAACAACAGAGATTGTGAAACAGTTAAGGGAGAAATGAGCGGAAAGTTGCGAACTCAGTGATAATTGAGTGAAAGGGCGACTGGATGCCTCACGATTGTACTCAATAAATTGCTGATTTTACCCTCAATCCACCAGGCCTTTTACACAGACAGTGAAGAATTCACCGCAGGCAATTTAATCCATCAACTGTTTCTTCTCCTGTTCAATTTCCCAGATTTCGTTTTTTTGTTTCAACGCATTTTCAATCCAGTTTGGACATAATTCAGTTTATTCCATCGCTGTGGTCATCAAATGAAAACCATCCCTCCGTGTCTTATTATTAGTTATTATTATTACTATTGCCATTATTGTCGGCTCACAATTTTCCTTCAAAAAGTGGGCTCTTGCAGTTTAATTTCACTTCGGGTAATATTCAAGTGGATAAAGGTGTCAAAGCCAGAAACAAGTTCACCATGAACCAGCCTTCTTCTGCAGCCGTTCTGTACCAGCAAATCGGCCAAGTTAGTTTCTGGTCTCGAAGGCAAACAAATGGAATTGCCATTGCGTTTCAGAGGAAATAAACGATTGTGATAATAAAAGTACTCGAACAGTAGGTACTTATTTTCTCATGTCCTGCTATTTCTTCTCAATTTTTTTCCTGCTGATGAACAATTGAAAATGGATAATGGGGGGGATCTAGTGCTTGAAATATAATATCATTGTTATGTGCATCATTATATTCCTCCTTATAGAAATTTCATATAACGTAAATTATATATTTGACTCAACGTATCACCCAATTATAATCGGAATGGGGAAATTTTACTGAGTATATGAGATATGTTGGTTGATTTTTTATTCTCGATAATTCTCAATCACAAGGAAGTATAATCGTTCATTCCTACTACTTTTGCAGAATAAGTTGAAATTATTCATTAAGACAGGGAAAACGTGACCCTTTTGTAGATTTTCGCCTTCAATTAAATATCTCAACTGGAGAATTTGAAGAACCAAAAAGAATGGTAACATGAAAAACTAATTGGAGAATGGTACATGAGTTCGTGTTTGATTGAATCAACAGAAACGTCAAATGAGCAACGAGTGTGGATACTCCATACAAAAATAAAACTCTCAAATGAAAATATTCCTCGCCGCTTCAAATGTAGCATAATAATGAGCAATGCAAATAGAATTTCATAACACATAGACCATACAGATTCATATGAGAATAAAGCACAATTCACTCCTGCCTTTCTGAAAAAAATTCAACCGTAGGCCATCTTGCCCAACTCACCCTTGCATGTATACACATTGGAAGTAAAACAAACAAACTTTCTCGTTCTCTCACCCATCTCATCCCACCACGTCCTGCATTGTATCTCATGCTATGGTCTCAGCACGTTTTCGTTGCGCACGAGTAGAGAAATGTTCGTTTTAACGAGAATTGAAAATTCTCCGAGACGGACAAACCAGAGAGAGGCGACATTTTTCGTATTCCTCTTTCCTCCATATCCACTTCATATCTCTCAATTTTTTTTTTTTCTTTCTTCATTCTTCATCCAAGACACAACCAGTCATCTCATTTTATAAATATAAATATAAATATAATATACACATACACATACACAACTTCAGAGGCACTTTGTTCGTTATATTTGTCAATGCAGAACCAAAACCAAGAGACAACAGACTACGAGATATGTTCATGTGATGGGTTTCCATTGTTCCGTAGAACAACGCGCGACTTCTTTCATCCATTTCTTTATATTCATTTTCCTTCGCGCATCCCTCTCGCTTCATTTCCACATACATTTTCCCTCAAGAACATGCCTCTTCCCGTGTATATATATCAGCTGGTAAATCCAACTGCAGATATATTCAAATCGTTCCCTTTTCTACTTTGCCATACAGAAAACCGTCGACTTATACGATACCTCAATAAAACCTTTTTCCTCATCATATAGAAGAAAATTTTTATAATCCCGTCTATGGAAATAGGCTGTCGCTTGGTGCTGTCGCTCGGTGAGTAGAGGATGATAAAAACCGAGATAAAAACAATTGAGGAGAAACTGGAGTATAATAGTACTGACAATAGAGAAAATATTTAATAAGATTGACTTTGCCCAGGATTTATCAATGCTGTCTAACATTTCGGAATTCATTTGTTATAATGTGTCACTCAAATGTCGACTGTCACGTTACGAGAATAGCATGTATCAGTAGCAATATTGAATTTCATAGATGAAAATCGACGATAGATTTTGACGACATATTTATCATTATTATGCACAAAGTTAGACATTAATTCGATGTCGAATCAAAATCACAAACTCAATAAATTAATCTGCTGCACGCGGTAAAATAATCCAAAACCAATATTTTTTTTCTCGTCTCATACTTCTTTCAACGGATATAAGGGATGAAATGTGTAGAAAAAGATTTTCAATGATGACTTCGCAGCGCTTTGTGCCACGTCTCACTTTAATATATGAAATTTCACGCCAACTCCTTCGTCAATATCCGTGAATATGGCACAAGAAAAATAATCCAAGAGCAGAATGAATAATCCAGTTGAGATAGAACGTACGAGACGAATCTTGCTGAAATATAGCAAGAAATTGGAGTACGATGGAGTTGAATTTTGCATTCAGGTCGTCGTCTTGAGTATTTGGCAATTTTGTCGCGTCGAAAATATATTCTGTATATATGTAGTTGCGAAGTTAGGAGAAGATGATTGTACAAGATGTTAAGGAAGGTAACGAGGAAAGGGCGAAGATGCAAAACAAACGTACACAACACGCCCTTTATACTCATAATTAATTTTCATATTTGCTTGTCTCTATACCATTCGTTTTATAATTAATTATAATTCCATCTTTATTGCTTTCTCAGTCGTTTCGTGATTATGGATATTTCTAAGTCATTTCCACAAACAAACTCTGTTCATTTATCACTTCGAAACAAAATGAAACAAATGACTTTTATTTCATTAATTATCAATTCAATCATCAGCTACATAATTAATTCAAGAAACAATTTCATATGAAACTAATCGCGATACGAGAGGGAACAAGGAAGAATGAATATATAAATTCATTAGTTAGATTTGTTGAATTGATAAGGAATAAAGTTGAATCATATTCTAATATACCCATTTATTCGATATCAAATCATTCGTTATTGTTTCTCTTTAATTTACTTTTACTTCACTAATGATGTCTTTGATGGATGAATAAATTGCACTTTCAATGTACCATCGAACATTTTTTCTCTCTCAATAACAATGGGATCTATATAACAATTAATTGTAGCAATCAATTATCATCATTAATTAAAATAATTCACGGTGAAATGAACAGTGAATATTTCACCGAGCCAGACATGTACAAAAAAGGTTGGGATCGCATGGTATAATGATGATAAAATATGATAACATCGAATTTCAAACGCGACATTGTGAGCACATTTAGAGTTTCCGAATAATACATCTTCAACATAACAATGAATGGGCACACAATAAAGAAATGAGAGCGAAAAAATGAGAAAGAAGAATAGCGAAACGGTGTTCTTAAAAAGATGAAAAGATAATGATGAGGGGTTGAAGCAGGAGAAGTACATACATTCTTGCATAAAAGCTTGCATCCATTTGTTTGTGCACGACAAATCTATACCCGCGCCCACTTCCATTCTCTCGATTTGGTTGCCACAAACAACAGGCTTTACAGGAGAGTGAAAACCAAAGAGAACACTCCAGTCTCGATTTTCACTTATTGTTTTTATTTTCTTTCCTCAATTTCACACAGAATTCTCGCTTCTTCGTTCAATCCTCTCCAACTAGCTACGTACGAATGAATTCTTCAAATCCGTTTTTGTCAGAGGCAAATGAACAGCGGATAAGAGTTGTGGACAAAGCTTTTACCCCCTTTAATATACATATATATTGTTTTCCTTTATGCATTGTCTGCCCTGTAAATTCTCTATTGCATTTGCGAACACAGAATTGATATTAATACAATTCAGCTAATAAATTTATGCATGAAACATTGCGAAAAACATTACAAAGTAGCGACAATAATCTTTCTTTTCATCTACACAAGAAACATTGTACAAATAAAAAAAAATAAACAGAACCAAATTTAATTAACGGCTTTTTTCATTTCCCTTTCGGGGTGCACATACATATTTGAACATTAATTATGAACAAACAACAAAACATGGAAAATATGAACAACAATAATAACGACAACGAACGAATAACGAGTAATTGCATACTACTTTATGTTGACCATTACTTTTTTAATTTTCTCTCCCACATCCGGGATTTCAGTGAGTCCACGTATATAGCTCTTGTTCGTTATTTTATTTATCTCGCGGCGACGCTTTCGACATCGTTATAAGCTGTCTCGTGGATTTTCAGCGTGCAAATGTGTTGGACTCTAACAGAGATACACTCACACCTACATCCACACACACTCAAACCAAGCTCACGCCATTTACTCTCGTTGAACAATTTCATATGCATATAATACTCTGCGATTCACAATCGATTTATCGATACATTATGTCCAAGAGCATCAGAGACTGTGAGAAAAGGGGATAGGCCCGACATGATGCTTTGTATTCCCTGACTCATGATGTTGGAAATGGCTTTTGCCTCACGCGCACTCATATACAACCACCGTACATCTCATTCACATTGAAAGACGACCAGAATGAGGAAGGGAATGTAAAAGGTATATGAAAAGTTAAGCAGAATCGATATTGTCGTGGATGAAGTTATTTTTCTCAATTTTATTGAATGTTTCGTTCAGTTCTACACATGTAATGTTGAATTAACGAACCTTATAATTAAACCATGATTAACCCTGAGACTTCTGTTCATTCTAATTGATTCTAGAATTGATTCTGGAACTAATTCAGACACACTCAAGAAGAATTCATTTAAAGAACCACAAGTCATCGCTTCTGCTTCTTACTAAGCCAATGAACTGAAATAGAAGGTTGAGAACCAGTTTGACGTTTCATAAGGCTCATAGTGAAACGCGTGTGCGTGTCAGTAATCCGCAATTGAGCGAGGGGTTTGCTACGTGTGTGTACATGTATACAAGCAAGCAGCACGAGGTTGGTTAGAGAAGCACACACGCACAATTAGAAATATTCACGAATACACACAAACACATGGTGTGTACTGGAGCAGAAGGGGAATGGTCATTAATTGTGGCGAGCATTAAATCCGGGTACGTCGATAGGGGATATCCAGCAGGTGCACCCCAGACCTCACTGTGTGATCCTCCATGTTGCCCCCAACGCTTGATATCCCATAGGCTTTGGGTGACGCTAAGTGCACGCATGAACCATACTGGTACAACCCCCCTGACAATTAGTACGTGTCAAAGATCTTGCACGAGACATATCTAGGTATACAACGCAACGAATAAAGTAATAGTGTTGCAGAGTAATCTGGAAATATCTCTCTGGATATTGTACAGAATAATGCAAAAAAAAAATACGAAAAGAGAAAAAGAAGAAATCGTGAAGATAATTTCCTCGCGAATTTATAACACATTCTTGACACGTTGAGGTGCGTGAAATTTCCTCAGGGAGAGCTGTTCAGATGAAATTATTTTCTCGAAGAGGGAATCGAAATTCCTGATACTAATAATTAGGAAAACCCCCGTATCTAATAGAGAGAAACTTTTTCTACTTAAGATGAGTGGGATCAATGCAAATTCGAGAGGGTCAGTAAAAATTGGTAACATGATGAGTTCGTAAAAGGAAGAGTGACTGCACTATGAATAATTTCAGTTTCAGCCCATTCTAGTTTATTTTATATTTTCCTGTTTTTTTTTTAGATCGATTGTCTGTTACGATTGCAATTTATCAGATTGTAGACGAGTTTTTATATTGTATTTTTTTCTTGTATTTGAATACAAGAGAGTGTAGATAATGAATTTCAAGGGGTCGCACCACCCTTGTCACGATAGAACCCTTAACGACGCTTGGGCTCTGCATCCGAGAGTTGTGCACTATGCACTAACTCACTGATGGATAGTCTGCTTCGATAATAACCCCGTGTGGCTTTGTGTGGGCTCCATCGTAGCTAATTGGAGTCGAACGAGTGCCAGCCACATATGGAACTCAGTGGTACTGAGACTTTGCATCCATTCGCTATTTCATGTACACAAATGTACTGTTGATGCAGTCAAGAGTCGTGTGTAATGAGCAGGTATACATTGAACATCAGAAATATTTGAGTAACATGATGCTCTTTCTTTTAATGAACCTTTCATAATTGGTTTGTATTTCTACATACCGTGGAGGTAAACTTGATCTCATGTTAAGAATAAATCCAGATGAGGCAATAACATTTCTTTGGATTGAAAATAGAATTTAAATATCGGGAAAATTACTTCATATCATCACGAATTTTTCTAATTTTGTTGCTCCCTCTACATCTTCATGTTCATAATTGTCATTGAGGAGAAATCAAGGAATAAGAGTTTCTTTATATTTTCCCTTCCAAAGAGATTTCAATCGACCTAAAACGAACGATACAGCGAAAAAAAAAGAATAAATAGTACATAAATGTATCCATAAGAAGAAAGGGACGAATAAGTCGTAACAAAGTTGGTGTAAAGTCGTAGGACTCGATTTTTCTTGGTCTGACGACGACACCTGGGACACATTTGTCTTACTTCGTTTCTCATAGACGTATGTATACTCAAGTTCGTCGGGTTTTACGCGAAATACGCGAGGGAAAATAATGGTCTAGTATGTTACGACATGGTGAGGAGTGAACGTGGAAAGGACGAAGAACGGGAGGTCGCGAAACAGTGGGGTGAGAAATGAGGATTGAAGAGAACGTGAGGAGGGTGCAGGTTGTAAGGAGAGCGTCTTCCGGAAGCGTCTGAAATGCGAAAGTTTCCTGGAGAAACTCTCAGGTGTATATACATATACATATATAGCTTTCACGTCAAGTCGGAAATGCCACTCGTGAGTCCGCGGGGGAAAATATGTACATGTATCAGTATATGCTATACAGTTGTACATACACTCGCTCAATATGATTTGCTTCATGTTGAATAGGCGTGAGATGAGACTTGAGAGGTGGCAGGGGTAAGACAGATGAAAATGCCACGAGTACCCAGGTCGCGATGGTGCATGCATTCTGCAAATTTGCCCTCTTAAGTGGCAGTATAAGTGTCTCATGAGAGCTTCAACTTCTGTCACTGAGTTAAATATACAAATATATTTATTTACATTCATAATCAGCATTAAGAGTTGAAGAAGAAATATAATAATATTAATCTAACTATTAAATAAATTTTGTATCAGAAATGAGACAGTCAATTAACCTCTCCTATATGCGAATAAAAAATAAACCAATTACTGTGAAATTTTACCCACTTCCACACTAATCTTCATCACTAATGAGCGATTATGTCCTCAATAATTCTCTACATGAACATAACGAATTGTAATTGTATTAGAACTTTACACTTAGTTATTAATGTTTATCATTCTATATCAGCAAATGGAGAGAAAGAAACAGAAAAAGATAACAAGAAAGACAATTTGATTAATGGAAAGGTTATCATCCGATACGATTGGTCGATGTATAGTAGATTATCCCAGTTTGGCATCTCCTTGTCCATCTGCTTTCGCTCGACTACCATACATATATCTAGACTACTGTGCTGCATGTTATATATGATGTCGACATATAGATACATGGACGAAACAGGAGTGAGAGCTGACCACCAGCTCCCTACATAGTTATACACTCTCTCGCGATATTTCTTGTTGGATCGAAGTGGATCACCGGAAGTAACTCAAGTTCCTTCGTCGCATGCTTCCTGTCGCACTCGTCCTTGTATATATTTATATATATCCTTCATCTATATACATATATACATATGTAGGAATACAGCTATAGCGAACCCTTCGCTCCTTCAAACTACGAAACATTCGTGCTCAAGAGGACTATTTACTACCTTGTCGAAACCCCACATAAATTGTGCTAGTGCAGTTGGCATATGCATGTATAGATGAAAAACAGGCATAAACGCACGTTCATTTCAGGCATTGCGTTGCCTTATGAATTGATTCGGAAGTTATTATATTATTAGTTTTATCCTGATGTCAGAGTTATTTTTCGAATAAACCAGTTTTGTTCATTAAATTCTACGGATTATTCACTACAGAAAAAAAATACTTGATGTATTGCGATTGAATCCGAATATATGTATCAATTAATTGAATTATTAATAATGAAATTTTGATTTATGAGGCTCATATGAAATAGTGGAGAATGGAAAAATAGTAATTAATTCTCATAATTAAAGAAGCAGCAGCGCGATACGTTATTGATCATTTTTCGCCGGCATTCGACAGTGACTGTTAATAATTGTTGATCGTGCGATATTGGGGAGACCGCAAATTTACCACATTGGTGTGCGCTGTGTACGGTTATGAGGATATATGTATACATTATTATACTGTAAAAGCAAAATAGATATAAATATAATTTTGTTATTTTTCGAATACTATTAGAATGAAGTTAGAAAAAAATCTTGAATTTCTCGGTAAACCTGAGGATTGAAACTGTTGCGTGTCATAGCAGATCTAGAGAATATTAATTAGTTATAAAATGCTGGCAATTAGCAACGTAAAATATAATTTGCAATTCGTGATGTAACGGGATAGTGAACTTCTATAAATAGACTTTCCGACGGCGTACAATTTAAAACCCAAACGTTTAATATCAGAGTCAATAAATTCTGCTGTACCGGAATTCATTGTGAAAAATAGCGCACTCAGTGTATACAAACAAAATTCAAAATCAACATATAAGTGTCCCCTATTCAGAGGCAGAAAATTATTATTTGCAGATGAATGTATATAAAATTCCATGGCCCTTGTGAGCAATAGAACGCAAAGGTGGAGGACAAAGAGAGACTGGTATATAGGTACTGAGTTTTATCGCAAAAGCATTTAGTTTTCTTCTAGTACTTGCGCCATTGCACGTGCATTCTCCCTTCGTTCCACTTTCGTACCAGTCAAGAATAACTAAAGCAAAGCAAACCTTTTACGTTTCCATTACCCGACGGTTTTGCACTGGCTCGCTTCTTAATTCTCTCTCCTTCCAGTATTTTCTTGGCCAGTCCACTATCGCGAACCACAAGAACCTTCAGATATATATATATCGAATACTTGTTATTCCATTGATGTTTACTCAAAGAAAATTTTTTTCCTTTCTCTTCATCATTCCAATTTGTTATTATTCTCAATAATTCACATACTACCTGAAGTGCACCTTTCTATTTTGAGGTCATGGCAATCGTGTAAATTTTTTTCTTCCAACGTATCACATCCGAACGCCCATAATTTCCATATTCAAACTGAACAAATTATATTTTGATGATAAGTTGTTTTAAAATTGAAATTGTTACTGAGCAATCACAAACATAAGGATTCAAAATGAAGTGGAATAAGATTTTGTGATTATAAAAATTGTGCAGTCATAGAAACAATGGAACAGATTTAAGAGAAGTCTCGAGTACTTGTCCGGAAATCCATTTCCAAGATGAAAATCAATACAATTTTTCATCAATCTTTTGATGATCGCACAATTTTATACTGCATCATCAAACTCATGCAAATTATCGAGATTGACTAAGCGTAGAAACGAAATTCATCGAAAATTCAGAAACATTACACGCACATCCATCATTTGTTCCCAATCCCATCGATAGATTCATAATTCATTCAATCATTATTATCTAATTTTGGTGGGTCGTTATGTTATTAATATATATCTATCGCTCACCAATGAAAAATTCATAACGAATTATATCGGACAATGATACATTGAGTGGATTATCAATTGAATTTTTCATGATTGACATGAATTGAATGAGAATGAGAAATTTCGATTTGCATTAACGCGAAATTGTAAATCATCAAAGTGAATTTCATGTAAAACAAACGCCTATAAAATGGGAATACGAGATACAGGACGGAAATTCGTGGTGGTGAATGTCCACGAGGATGTTAACACACGCGGACATCACATTCATCCAAGGTAGCCATACTATGTCGCCTGACGCTAATTGCTAATTAGGTAAATCTCACCAGCCAACGTTATATAATTGCGTTAAAATCTCCCTATATATTTCCTATATAATTTCACACATCTATAATTGAAACAACAAACCATCCATAAATTCGCAAATAATCAACTCTATTCTATTGATATTTATGGAAATGTATTCAAAGTTTTCAACTAATTTTACTATTTTGTAGAAAATCAAATGCGATTTATTTCTCTTCTACTTCTGTGATAAGATATCTCACTATTAACTTTGCAGCATAGGAATTTATCTGAACTTCGTATGTATCCTAGTGACCTCCATGATTGAAATATTCCCAATCAAATGAATACACATGTAACTATGTAGAGGACAAAATTTCCACATCGAACAGAGGTCAACGAAATATGGAAGTGAACAGATGAATAACAGGAATGACAATATCGTATATGATAGCCCAAAAAATAGTAAATTATTCACGATCGGTCTATTAAATCACGAAACATACAAATATTGATAGTAAATGTAATGCGAAGTCAGGGGCCCGCATATCAATGTATTCACATAGAACGCCAAAAAAATTTGAAGCTTTGTCATACTGAAATGGATTGAAAACCTCCCGCTCAATGCATCAGTAGAATCATCTATACAGGGATCACTCAGTTTATCATTCACGATTGTTTGCATGGAATTATCAACACTATTGATAAAAATTAAATATCAATCCACTGAAAACCCCGGAAAATTAAAGCGACCACAGAGCTGTGTAAATTGCAAATTAAAATGATAATTAAAAAGCAAATATTTAGCTCTGAAAATATCACAATGATAAAAACGTAGCGGTAGGTCAGTAATAAGAATAAGTCTTGTGAATTGTTGACTATTTCATTCGAGCCACATGAATATTCAGTGTTCTTTTGTCCCGCTCATAACCCGATTCAGTAACTCGTTAAGTTGATTCCTATTCTCGTGGGTGACGAAAATTGAATTTCCCTTGCGAGTAACAGTGCGACACTGATGTCAACCCATTGGACGACATCCTCCTCTTCTCTAAGTGACGGAGACTATGAGGTAATTTGTGCGAGGCAGTGGGAGATTGGACGTTGAAGCGAGCGAAATATGGCAGTCAAGCGCCAGCCCCAACTCCATCACCTTCACTTATCTTCATCTTTGACAGCAGAAAAAAATGAATAACGTGATATAAATTTTCTCTTCATCATCATTACTGAAGGAAAATTTTCCGTCATTCGCCGATATTCCTGGAGTGGGCATAGTGATAAGAATGAGGGTCCTGAATAGGAGGTGACATTAAAAATATGAATGAATAATCAATATCCGATGATTGTATAATCTACGTTTAACTGTCTTTGGATCGGTCGAATATTTCAATGATCGTAGCGAAAATGTAGGATATTCCAAGGAATCCATGAAGTATGACCATATGAATGCAGTAGTAGCAGCAAACGTTACTGGAATTCGGAATCGACATTTTGGATACCTTGAAACACCACATGAATATCGTTTGATATACGGAACATTGAAGCTCCCAAACTCAATTTTCACAAAACTTTGGAAGCAGATCAGTTTAGCGAAGCGGCGAGTTGCGATAAATTAAATGCCAAAGGTTAGAATGAGATGAAACACAACAAAACAATAGTCTTAATGGTATGATGGTAATAATGGTGATAGCGGTAGTGGTAGTGGTACGTCTGCTAAACATCGACCTGCTGCTCTCGATGCATGAAATTAGGAAGCCATTGACGTCATTCTCGGCATCAAAGACTGGCCAACAATGAACCTAGGACGTCCAACCACACAAAGTACCCCCAGGTGTTATTTTACGCGAGAAAATGAACCTTCACACAGCCTGTCGAGTTAAGTCTCAATGGTCCCAAACTAATAATTTCATGTCATCGAGAGAGATGTGGGGCGATCGAGTGTTAATTCCTATGAAAAATTTTCTGTTCATATTACACTTTTACTTCTACATGGTGATTTCCGAGGTGAATAATTCCAAAGAAATATCTATTAATTCATGCAAGCTCCTTTCTTGCGAAAGTCATCAGAAACTACTAAAAATATAGCTCGCAGGTCTCTGTAATATCAAATGAATATTGGTGGAAATACAGAGATTAGGGAGGTGGCGCATATTGTTAGATGAACGAGCGTCTGAAGTTCACAAGAAGTTATATTGAATATATATCGTCAGAGAGATTCCTTGAACATTTATAACATGAATATAATACCCGTGTTGAATTCTTAAAATATGAAGAAAGGCAACTTGTTACACATGGTAAAGGATTATGAACTTTAGCACCTATTACTCCTCATGTAGCTTACTAAATTTCAATCGAGTTTGGGTGATACTTCTCGACTAGTGATACGCATCGATACCTCACAACTTAAAACCGGAAAGAACTTCAAAATGCGGTTACGGTTACGATTCTCGAAGTCTACAAGACTAGAACTTGCAAGTGGGAAGAGACTGGGTAAGTCGCAAGGGGTTAAAGTTGTGTATGTATATATGTAGGCTTCTGTGTGAGAGAGTAAGAAGAGGAAGCTTGGCATCCACGAGATTGCGCAGCTTTAGAGAGTCGCGGTATCCCATTGAAATTCCACGTGGCGACGGGTGTTCGCACGAAATCCGACATTCCCCTGGACTAATTTCATTTTCTTCCCATTCCCCTTTACCCATAGTGACCTCCCAAGTGAGGAGCTGGAATAGTTTCCATTACGAGAGAAAAAAACCAACAGATGAAATTAGGGGGATTAAAAATAAATGGAGTTAGAATGCGGTTGAATGAGTGTTTCCCTATTGAAATAAATTTCAAAAGGGGATAATCACCCCTCTAAATTCAATGTTGTGTCTCGTTAACTCTATCTTTTGTCCAATTCCTGAAATTCTATATATGCTTAACGCATCGCCATTAAACTCATTTAAAAAAGCTAATCATTTATCGGTTACTCACCTCACGGTCAAAGACTGATACTCTCGGAACAGGAATGGCGTGTAACGAACAGTTTTCTACAGTCTGGAAGTGTCTTCCTCGATTGTTCCTATTCCAACCTGAAAAAAAGAGGAAGTAATTATTGAATATATGACTTGTCATGACAGTCACTTATTCTCTCATGGACATTATTTATATCAAATGAATTCGCATGATATTTTCCTGGGATTAGACCTGCTCATGGCATACAAGAACAGTTTTTTACCCTATGACAAACGACAAATCGCAAGGATTACGGATAGCAACATAACCATATCTTCATCAGCAGCTTATGTTGGTCTTTTGCATATCACCATGATTGCTGCCGAAATATCTTCCATTGAGATAGTGCACGTGCACTCCTGCAAGCATCGCTTCTCGAATAATCAATAATATCACGTCGTCCCAACCTGTTCAGAAAATATCCACCGTCTCCAGCTCGAAGACACTTTGCCAAATAATCCTACAAAGATCAAATATTTCTATTTGGATTTGATTTTCAATATCGCATGAATGCTGTTGCAACAGCGCATCCTTATTTCGAAATATAAAATAGTAGAAATTCATGGACAGCAATAATGCAATGTCTTTAATACTCCGACGGAAAACATGAACCTTTATTTTATTTTATTCCGAAGAAATGAGGACAATTGGACATGAACTTTTCATTCCCATTGTGCCCATTGTTTTTTATAAACACGTCAGTCTTTCTGGTGCACAACGAAGAACTTATTGGTCTTGCAGTGCCGTTCCAAGTATTTTTATTGGACAATCCACCTTTTCTCGTTCGGAATACGAGGGGGAATTGTGTGCGAGGTAAAGAAAGCGCCGTGGCGTCATCGATTGGTGACTACTACATAGGGCAGAAAACTCCACCGTCAATTGACAAGCTCGCACAATAGGACGTAGAAACCTTAAACCATTCTAATAAACGAAGACGGATTAATTAATCGATGATTGGTCCTTCATTTTCATTGAACAATAATCGTGAATTGTTTACACAACGCAAATAATTGAAGCGAGACTTCATCAAAACTCAACAGCCGTTCTTTAAAGCAGGCTGGTAAAAATTAGAAAATACCAACTTGTAGATGATGATTCTTTAAGATTACTTCGTTTATCGTTGAAAAAGTTGTTACGGCACTTCTCAATGCTCCGGTAAAATCCAAAGTAAAAAATGCCAGATTAAATTCTAGTAAGTTTGTCGAGTATGCATGATGAGCTTTCATTGACAAACATTTTATGAACTCTACCGAAGAGCAGTGTAAGCTCACAGCGCACATCTGTCGTGATGTTGTGGAGTTGTTGTCAAAAGAAGACACGAAAGAAAAAAAGCGAGTGTAGACATACACTTCTTCAACTTCCAAGTTCTTTTGGTGATTCACGAATACTTTGATAGGATAATATTGCAACTGTGAGTAGTATACGAGTTGGTGAAGGAAAAAAAAAAACACAGCAAACAATCTCGAGAGGGGCAGTGGTTGAATAAGAAGTGACTCAAACATGCTCGGCGCTATATATAAAACCTGAGGAACACGAACACCAGAGTCACTGCTCTCGATCAGTGTCTGCGCCAACTGACGCCTACCTTATCATGTCCATGTCGTGCAACACTGCTCCACAAGTAGCTTTATTATTCGAAGACAAGTATTTCCACCACAAGAACAATCACTTGGAATAATTATGTGAAGGTCTGATAGCTATACTCAATCGTATCGCCGAACCCAATGAGCTCAAAAAAGTTTTGATTGTTACGTTACTACAATATTAATCATACGAATACATTTTTGAAAAGTTCTTACGGCCCTGTAGGTGCAATCGTTGTCGACAATAATACAAAATAATTTAGTTTCGAATAACAACTAATAACCACATTGATGGCACTCATACGACCACACCACAGATGGTAAAAGCTATCTACAAAGTTACAACATCCTCGTTATTTTCCACATCATTCTCAACATCTTCAGACGATCTTTTCGCACCAAATTTTCAGCCTCTACACGAATAAGGATGCAACATCCAGTTTGAAGATATTAAACATCATGATAACAGGCAATTTTGAACCAGAAACCACTTCGAAAATGTGGATAGTGACCTATTCCAACCTGGAACTTTAGTAAAGATAGTGTGTAAGAATGTGCATGCGGATTGGGAGTAGCTTCAGTACTTGGGAATATCAGCTCATAGTGGTGGTAAAGCCCTGAGCACGAGGATCGATATCCCAACACGCCACGTCTGTCTTCTATACCAATTTCCAACTCCTTTTACCACCCCCTACCTAGAACTTTGGTCACAGGGTTGTGTATTCTGCACAAATCTACCGAAAAGTATATAGAAATCGTTAAATCATTCAAGCATATTTTTCCCTTTGACCGAATAGCTCGAAATTTAGTCGACGCGAATCCTAAGGGTGGTTGATGATGGAAAAGGGATCGAAGTTTTTTATATTTTTACATTCTCAAGATAAATAAAATGTCTCTTTTGTTTCGATTTATAGTAGGCTGTCAGAATGCCATTTTTCTGTATACGATTTGCTACAACTCTTTATAATTTCGACATTATCAACCGCGGAAAATAAATTGGGTAGAAGAAGAGTTGAAATAAAATGTATGTGAAATATACATTTCAAAATACAGTAAAACCTCTTCTTGTTACAATTTTTGGGACCTACATAAAATCGTGAGGGGTAGTAAAAATTTTAGACAGGGTGTGTCTTGAGTCCGGAAGGGTCTATTTGTGTGAATGTATGTAGGTGTTCAGTATACTCTAAATTTTATTCGACAGTATATTAATAAATTGGTGAAAGTTACTGAATAGGAATTTATTATTATCAAACTACTCTATCACTAATTCTAATTTATTTTTCTTAAACGAATGGTTTAAACAAAATGAATTAACTATTTTAATCAATATTCAAACTCACGGCGGGTTATCATCACACTACAAACTTGATAAGCAAAAAAAAGCTTCAGGTAGTCCAGAACCCCTTTTTTGGATTGAGGACTGACGGCAGGTTGTAAAAAAAGAAAAATTCATCACATTGTGAAGTTGTAAGATGAAAAGGTTTTACTGTACTTTGCTTTCATCAGCGACATTTCACTATATTCAGTACATCAGAATATGTATTTTGAGAATCAGGAATGACTTGAGATATCATGTCTGACGTTGTAACGAATTATTTAGAATTACTGCAGCATCATTTCATCATATTATGATCCGTCTAATTCACTCAACCTGTAAGATCCCCCACACATACATTACAACATATCTATATTCGAGCATCCATTGCGTTCACCATGTTCTCTGCTGCCGACATACCCCTCCGGGTTACTGAGGGGTACCGAAAAGGGGCGTGGTGGATGATAACACGGTACGAGAAAGTGCAGTATGAGAGAATGAGAAGACTCGTCGGGTTAATCTTGCCACCCGTCTCGTTATCCCTGATCTTCTTGGTTATTGCACGCAAACTCGCGGAAATCTCGTTCAGGCGACGGCCACGTAATTTTCTAAACCGAGAATAAGAATAAGATACGAGTAAGAGAACGATTTTTATGATAAAATATATTCCACTATCTTCCTTTACTTTTTAGTGTTTCTCTTGTAAGTCTTTAAGACCGTAGAAGAAAATAGTAATTGAAAGATGAAGATAATAGCAGCCAAATAACGAGTTTTCCACATCAAGATTTCAATGCAATCACTTCTGAGAATTGAGATATCTGTAGAAAAAATTGACATGATAGAGAAAAAAACAATATTCTATTTGTCGCAAAAAAAAAATTGATTAAGAAAAGAAAATTAGAAATGACGCAATCCTATTTTGTGAATCGCTCTACTTCATGAAACTAAAGAGAAACTTTTTGATTTGAATTTTTGAATGGTTCAATTTGGCAATAATTTCATTGTGTCTGAGATGATATCTTTTGGTTTCACAAGATGAGTCTGCTATTGTATTCGCCGCACCCACGCTAATGTATGCAAATAATCTAATCCGTGATTAATAAGAGAAGATACAAAAAGCCAGAATGCAAATTCTACGGCGGAGGATGAATTTTTCGCGGAATCAGACGATCAGGTGAAATATTATTCGATGCAAATATCAGAATGAAAGGTAGTTTCATGATGAGGCCAAATCTCGTAGTGCACTATGAGGTGCAAGCCTTCTACTGTGCATATAAATTCAAAATTAATTGAAGGAGGTTTTCAAATTATCACCGTAATAACAAATTGATTCACTATACTTATATCAAGAAAATTAAAATCCGAAGATATGAATCTACATGCCATGACGAATTACTCACGCCTTTCGTTTATACCAACACAAATTTCCTTACAATAATCTCTTATTCACCTCGAAATTTCGAAATCACTGCAAATCATATGAATCCGATTATATCTTAATTTCGTTGTGGGTGTGGACGACTGAATAAAATTATCAAGAAACAAATCAACAACCGTAAAATGTAAACAAAAAATGTTTATCCATCAAATATATTACTCGATGATAATCTGGAAGATGAAATCCAACACGAGAAATAACAATCCATCACCAACAGCTTCAAGTTTGCCGGCAGCGTCTGTATAGATAACTATATATGCATTTTACACTTTTTCTCACACTCTACGAAACATTTGAAAGCTTTTTTTTCCACTATCCAACAAGCTATGTACGAAAGAGAAAAGACCCCCTCCTGGGCTTTTAAAGTTCTAACAAAGTTGTATAAGTGGATCGCTAACCGATTTCGATTTCCCACCGGAAATTCGTTTTACCTCTTGCCTGAAGCCGCGGGAAACGGATTAAAGATTCACGCCGAATTGTGGCGGACGTTGTGTAGCGTCAGTGAAGAGTGAAGGATAGCGGATTGAAGGGTACACTTTTTACACCCAACAGAGTTTATAGTGAAGGGAAACACATGGAGAATTTATCTGCATTCTCTCACGACAGACGAGACCCTCGAAACATTGGGACCACGACGGACATAATGGCGGACATAGGCAAGACGAAAGAGAGGTTAGATGAATGAAAGTCTAGGGAGTGTAAGGAGGGTAAAATCCCAGGGGTTTACTCGAGTTAACCCCTTTACCTATGCGATTTTCGATATGCCACGCGAACCCCGGAACGCCATAAACTAGGAGACGGAAATTATGGCCACCTGGCACACTCGAGAATCGAATGGAATACCGAGATATTGCTCACAACGAGACCAGTGGGATCGTGGAAAATGTAGAACGAAATCTTAGAAAGAAAATTTGTTAGTTAAGGAAACAACCATGACGTGTGATTGATGAGCTATGCTTAAGTCTCCAGTGCGTCAATCATTTTATTTAAAATGTTTGTATGAGCAATCTCACATCAATATTTTTATAAATACAATTATAAATCAGTCTTAAAATACATGTGAGAAAGAAGATTTTAAATGAAGTTAATTTATTTAAAAGCATTTATTTATATATCGACTCAAACATGAATGCGATGCCTTCATCTTACGATCCTGACTATTGATCAAACAAATTAGAGAAAGCTGAAGCATCAGTTGGTATGAAGCACTCTGAATGGAGAGCAAAAGGGAATTGATTGGTTGGGTGGAGTTTATAATACCCTCATGCACTCTTGTAAGAGCATAGTCTAGCTGTTCATAGACAGAATCCGTTCACTTCAGTGGGTTGCATGATCATTTCAATTTTTTAATATTGAACATATTGTCTTACGCTGTAGAAAATATCAGCAGCATATACTGCGGAAATTATTCGTCCAGATTGGGCAAAATATTCGTGTAGTTATTTTAAAGATCATTGGAAAATGGGACTTGAGAAAATTGGAGAAATAACAGTTCCTACCCAGTGTAGCCTCATTACTGTGCCGAGTAAGAGAACGATTAACAATTTGTACTTGAGAAGCGGAAGAAAAGCCGGGGGATAAAGTGTGGGTGAGAGGATTGAAACGTGATGATAAGACATTCAAGGAGCTACCGCAGTTGCAGAAGTTACACAACTGAAATCCTAAACCTTAGTGATACATCACCACATGTTCACTCGGTTATGGGATTGAGACTACTGAATCCAGTAGTATTCCATGAGCACTCTGGAGAGTACTATCGCACGTGGAACAAATCTGTATAGTCCAGTCTATTTGGGACCTAATGCATTCGTTGACATTGAAGACAATTTGGTCAGAAACGAGCGAATGTCATCCTTGCTTATCAAGGAGAAATTACGCCCGGACACCTTATTTATGCTGGCTTATATCGACTATCCAGCTGGGAGTTAATTTGAATAATAGTTACATGGCATGTCTTGGAGCTATCAACGTTATTGTCTTCTGAATTTTAGTGACAACACTCTGAAATGTATAAAGTAGTTTGGACAGGATTAATCTACAATATATTTTGTTACAAGCGAATATCAAGAAATCATTTCCCGGTGACCCAAACATGGAAAGTACGAAATCGTTTCAAAAACATTCCGAGCCTAGGAATATAAAAAAATATTAGGTAAAACAACTGCTCTGCACACTGGCAAAGTGTCACTTTTCAAAGCTCCAGTGCGTAACGTTAAACTATTCGCGGTGTTACATATCGGTATGTCGAATTTTTCACAGGTGACAATACGTATGGATTCACAGTTTATATCAACACAAAATGCTTTGACAGATTTTTCATTCACAAACTTTTTCTTCTGTATAAAACCTCAATATAACCATCGACTTTCAAACGACAAATGTGTCTTCACAAGCATCAACGACATGTCTTTTCCGACAATCTCTAACATAGACGAAGTGCTCTAAAAAACGTAGATAGAACCCTCTCTGTTTTTTGACTTGATGCTCAGTGTGTAAACTGCAATTTCCAGCGTCTCGTTTCACGCTCCGTCTGAAATGCTTGGCGCACTCAGTTTGGCTTAACCCTTCAGCCAACTCTAAAAGATGAGCCGAAACGAGTCACGCACACTAGAATCCTCTACGTTCCACCACTATCAAGTGAAAAGATCACGAAGTGCTCATGAATTCCTAGAGGGGCGATTCTAATCCAAAAATATGTAAAACTTCCATTTTTTTCCAACGTATGTATACCGTAATCCATAAAATAAAATAATAAAGAAAAGAAAACCCCTTTATCCAGAGGATTTAACAAAGACCTAAACAATTTCTCCATCCAAATATCGCTCAAGGGACAGACTTTCTCACTTTCGTTTTGCATTATATGTTTCACTTCTTTATTCTGTCATTTTTTTTATCCATTCTCCTTTTTTCTTTTCTCGTCCTGCGGTTTTTGAAGTAAGAGAAGCTCCTGATTATAGGCGTCGATACGGAGTAAAGCGACAGTTCTAGGAAGAAAGAAAGAGGCGAAACAGGGCTGAAAAAAAACGCCTGACAAAGAATTGTACAGACAACGAATGCAGGGGAGGCCAACCATTATGAGACTGTTCGCACCCTCGCCCTCGCTATCTTTTTCTTCTTTCCTACTCATGTGCACATTATGGAGAAAAAAAAAGAATTTATTGCGGAATGGTGATGGCCGCGAAAACGAATAAAGAAAAATGTTAACAATACGAAGAGTTGTTGCAACAACCTCAACACCCACGATCGTTTGTTGATGTTTTCATGGCTGGCTCCCGCAACTGGAATTATTATCGTGCTCGAATCGGACACAAATAACACGTAATGGACATGCCGGTAATAGCATAATGAGGCGCCATTAGTACACCGAGACGAAGCACTTCAGGCTTTTCATGAATCACATTCTTTCTCTGTCTTTGCTGTTATTATTTGTGTGACTCAGAAGTTAATACATACATATAAATGCTTGAACATTCCCTAGTAAATGCTTTACGCGCTTTATATTAATAATCACACGTGGTGACATAGTTTTGGTATATTCTCTGAATCCTACGTCCGAGTCATATGCAAATTCAGTGCATTCACCCACAGCCAAATGGTAATATGTAACTTTATCAACAGAAGTATTTTATCATCGCCATTATATTCAGCTAGTTCACATAGAAATTAAATTGCGGCTAACGATACTTAAGTCGTGTCCCCAGAAGATCGATGGAGAAGATGACCTTGCAGCGTGATAAATATCGACCGAATTTGTTGGAGGGTTAAATCATTATGATAAAACGTTATTATATAAACGATTCGATAACATATATCACTATTAATTATTACTGTGGATAATTTCAGAAAAAATACTGAATTTTTACACTTATAACTCTCAAATCTCTAAGTAAATTAATTCGCTGTGAACTCTCATACATAGAAAATAGACAATTTTTCAAGATTTTAGTGGATAAATGTTACGTCATTTGCTCATTCCCACCCTCACTTCATCTTATCTTATCCGTATGAGATGTCAACCCAACAATGACACGTATACGTACTTAGGAGTTAATGCCCAATTCTCAATCTAAGCCCGCAGGCATCTAACATGAAACACGTCACCTACATTCATTTCACATTCACAATAATAGACTTTCACGAATGGAACGCGTTCAGCATTATACAAAGAAAATACATATCTATATTTGAGAAATGTTATTTGTCCGTCTTGATGGCTGCAGACAGTTCTATCTACGATATTCACCCTTTCTTCTCTATCTTTTCTTTTCGCGCATCCGAACGCCACTCATGACTGAACTTCTATGCGGTTTCCACTGGCAACGCTGCTTTTCTTCAGCATTATTCCAGCAGGTCAGCATCAATATGTGAATGGCATATGCATAGGATGGTAAAACGGCACTGCGAAATTCAACTCCTGTCAAATGTTTCATGAAAACATTTGTTTACGGTTATGAAAGGAGAAAAACGGATATTTCTTCGTCCCAGTGACAGAAAGAATTGTTACATATACTACAATAAAATTTCAGAGTATTCTTTCAAATTTTGAAGCATTCCTGGATTTGCATGTAAAAATTGTCGCATTTACACCCTTCATCGCAGATACACTTATATTACGTCCGACACCAGCGATGGTCGATAGCTATCGAATTTTCATCGTGACCGCGTTCTTCTTTACGTCTTTCCAATTCACCCTCTTGCATGCTCACTCACTCACTCACTCCCCCATTCACTATCTCTTCCCAACACCATCGACAATTTTATCATCTCGCCTCGTCCATTACTTTGCCAAGATGAAAATGTGATACGAAGACACACGTAAATAAAAGAGAGAAAATAAAATGAGTTCAATATATGAAAACTTATTTCATCATGTTTTCTTTTTTCTATTTCATATTTCCCCTTCATATTCTCATCTATGCGACAGCATCTCATCCAGCCTCTCTACATCCATCGTACGCTGAGAAAGAAAGCTTACCAAACTCGCAGAAGAGAGGGCTTGAAGAACTGTTGAATCACCACTTATACAAGCTCGCAAAACTCGATGGAGGATGAAAGAAGAAGCTGGAGCGACGTTGGATTTTAAGGGCCGGAGCAAAAGCTCCAATGAATTGCAGGAGTTTGTAATCACGGCCAGAGGTAGAAGAATATTGTATATGGGCTTGAAACTCTACCACTCAACCTTTCGTTCTCTACTCCAGCTTTTCACTATCATATGCTCTCGCTTATAATTGCCTGTGAGAAATCGGACCCCACCTAGTTACACTCGACGATTCTTCCCTGAATATTCTGTATTTCACTACCCTCCTGCACGATCCCTAATAATATTTGATTGTGAACAAAGCTCTGTTTTCTCTTCTGTATATATATTGACTCTTCTATTGACAATGCCGACAGTATTCATTGAATATACGCAATGAGATTGACTTCATGATAATTAACATCAGTAAATTATTAGATCAACAAAAGCTGTCAATGTCATACCACTCATTGCGATACGATTACACAATTCCATGTAAGAATTTAAATGTGTACTGGTACGAGAATTTTCAATCATATATACATTGTCTCAGTAATGCCGAGTTCAATTACATAAAATAGTCTGGTGCAAGAATTTACAATGAATGTTGGTGAACTTCGCTGTATGTGAACTAAAAGGAAACCATAATACACACGTTCCATTCGCAAACCTCAGAACACCCAACAATCATCGAAACTAATTGTAAGCAGCATTGAGCGCGGTTATCTAGTTAGATGGGCAACAGTTTCCAATATTGATTCAACCTGTTATTCTTCTCCCTCCCACTTTAATCTACCAATTTAGTTTCCTCATTTCTACCATATAGTAAATACAAGAGCTATATTTGACTTGAATGATAAAATATAAAGTTTTCGAAGAACATTTGCAATGTGAATTATATTCAACACTGTTTTTTTTTCAGAAAAACACCTATCTAGTTTTGCCAAACGTTTCTTCTTTGTTGATGAATTCGTGTCTATGAGGTTCTAAAAATGTTGACAAGTATCAAAGCAACCAGAAATCTTTAATTTCTCTTCACAATGAATGAATAAAAACAATCGTTAGCTATAGATATCCTTCTTAAAGTCTGTGTTCCTAACGAGACTTAGAGTGAGTACATCGCTCGTGCGTCGCGCCTGACTTATTTTAACAAGGCCAATAAAGAAGTTCATTGAGAGGTCAAATGTGTGCACGAACAAAGAGAACAAGATGGGGAGCCGTCGAAAAAACTGGAGACAAGTCTGTTCAACATCAGCAACTCGTTTCACATTAGTATTATCGATTGTTGGTTGATTGTATATAGACTTTTAATGTATGATATTATTCAATGCATTCATGCGAAATTGTTATGCGAAATGAAGAGATGAGGCGAAAAATACAGATGATCGATTGTCAGTGCGTGTGAAGCAACGATCTGCAATTTGTCGTGAAATCGAAACGGAAATATAAAATAGTGTAACACGAAGTATAAGAGGCAGTTGGAGAAAGAAGAATATAAAAAGCGATTGAATGAATTGGACTTGGAATTGAGTTCCGTACTGAATTCCCGATGATGAGAAGGAATGGAACAGTTGAATGGAGAGAAACTTGATCAAGTGAAATTGCTCTACGTCTTTCATTTATTCATTCTTTTTGATATTTTGTACTCTCGAAACCATTTCTTTTCTCCTCTTCCAAAAGCAACCAACAGTCTGCAAATGCGCAGACACTTGATTCCTGCATAGAAATATTCGCTGTATTGCGAACGCTCTTAAGCTTGATATCCATATGGACCATGATGTAGAGTTTATAGTTTTCAGGAGAGGCGGTTTCCTCAATAAATCATTTTACCTTCTCAAAGAACTCAATAAAGCAAGCAGAGAAGCCGACGAAATGGCTTAACGAACTTCTCCCTCGATGCCAATTAGAGAAAAGTATGATGAAGTCTAATAAATGGCGTGTCGCCACCGCTCAGCGTGCGATAGCAAACTGCTCTCTCAACCAGAAGGAATAAAATGAAAGATAGAAAGAGCGAGTGAGGTTATACGTGTAGAATAAGAAAAGAAAAGAAGGAATAAAATGAGGGTCTCCCAAAGGGGTGAGAATTGGCAATGGGGCGGCACCGAAAAACTTGGAATTGGACCCAACTGCTTCCGCATCTATTCCAACATCCCAACACACTGAATCTCCATCTACACGCAAACACACACACACAGATAGTACCATTCTCATCTCTCCGTGATTCTTTATTTTTATTTGCTTTTTATTGCTGTCCGAGAGTGTGAATTGAATTCCCAATGAATTTTCATTTTCCAGCAGAATATTCAATTTTTTTTTCCCCATTCACGAAAGAGATAAAAAAAATTAATCTATACAGTTGAACATACATAGTTTGTTGACGTATTTTGGTAGAAGCGTTGACAGGAAAGTTTCTGACAAGAAATTCCTGCATGCAATAAAATAAACAAAATCGATTTGGAGATCTCAACTGTTTTTCTTCTTTCGTTTAATTAATTGTTTTTTTTATATTTTTTTTTTTCCTCGTCAGCTGGAACGTGGAAAAGCAAAAATAAAAGTTGGAAAAAATTGTACACTTTCAATAATGGCAAAGATGGAGAGTTGATGGCTCTCACTGGAATTGAAGTTCTTGCAGAAATCGCGCATTTTACGAAAATTCACAGTGCAGTGACGTTTGCACGTCGACGGCGTTGCAATTTCGCAACCAACCATAGCACATGGGGTGACGGTTGGCGTGAATATCTATGTGTATGCATTAAATATATATATATATATGTATATATAACACTCCAGTCGTCTAGTGGAAGCGAGACGTAAAGGGTGAAAATGGTTGGTGGCGAATGAATTGCACATGGAGGCGTGAAGGCAAACCGGAAGTATGTTGAGGTGGCTGGAGAAATGAGTGACCCTCTATGTGACCGCCTATATCGTGTTGTATGTGTACATTGTAAATGCATTGTGGCAGGTAATACTGGACGCCACATATAGTCTACCACCACCACCACCAAAGGTTGGTTAATATACATAATGAATTTCGGCTTGAGAATTCGTGGCGCACATTAGCGTGGTTTTGTTGAACTGCAGAGATGCCTAACGCGTGCCGAGCAACAGAAATATTTCTCATATAAAGAATTACTCGAATCCAAATTTTACAAAAACTAACAATCGTTTGTTGTTTTTATGTATTACCTGAAGTAAATGAAATCTATATTGATTCATAGTCATTGAGAGTTATTTATTTTGTGTGCCTGTTCTGCAAGAGTGGGCTGAGCGCATGAATTTACACCGCGACATTTTATTTTCTGTTTTTCAATTTGAGAGCAGAGGAGGAAATTCATTTTGCATTTGAAAGTTTCAAGACGCAGAGCTTCGGATCAATTCCAATTAAAATTTATTCATGAATGGAACATGTGAAATTTCGATTGGAATAATTGGAGGTATGTTCGATTGTAATTCGATATTCGTGAAACAAAAGATTCAAGAGCATTACGAAGGAAAAAAGAATGACTACTTTCCAACTTTGATTTGATGTAACAAATAATGATTATCGATATTAGCATGAAAGAAGGAAAATTGCATTCTTTTGTTTAAATCTGCTCTTCAGCCTCTGTATGAGATGATTGGGGAAGATAAACTTCCCAAAGTCTCATCATTAGCAAAGCAAATTCAATATGCCAGAAAGGAAACCACAATAAAAAAAAAATACAGTGAAAAGTTGTTTTGTGAGATTCTGTTTGTTAAATTCGTATATCTATAGAATAATCAAATGGTCACCTTTTTATTCTCTCTCACCATTCAATCCATTCATTTTTCCACGAAACATTTTTTTTGTCGTACATTCATTACTTTTTATCCTATTAACATCGCGCCAGGTATTTGTATATATTTCGAAATTAATCCGTCTCCATGCGTGGGGAGCGAGAAAAAAGAATATGAGAGCGGGTGCAATTGGAATTGTAGCAGTTGCACAGCCAGTTACTGCAAGATTAATCGGATCCCATTTTTTGTTGGTTAAATTTTTTTCATTTCATTTTTTTGTTGTTTTTCATTCTGTTTGTTAGTTTATTTGTCTACCCACATTTTGCCAGTACTACAAATTTTTTTGCTCCTGTTATACTATCACATAAAGTGAACGAAATATTTTCTATCAAACAGTGTAAACCCATATAGATGAAACGATGAACAAACTGATGATGAAAAATTGAATAAACAGAGAGGATTGAAGTCTCTGTACAGGCCTCATCGTTTGTACCTCGCTGACGATGAATAGAACTAGGTTAACAAAGATCGAAAAATAAAAAAAAATATGAATATGGAGAGTAGAAAAAAGAGTACCGGAAAATTGGATATGGCGACAAAACAGAAATTCGGATGAGCTTAAAACTCGTTTTATTCAATCGACCATATCGTCGATGACATACGAAAAATTTCGCGGCATCGTCCAATTTGTCGAATTTTGTTCGGCTGTCATGAACGATCGATAGTATTGTGAAAGCAATAAACAGAATGAGATGGAGATAGAGAAACAGGGGGAAATGATAGTGAAAAAGCGAGAGGAACTATTGCACACAGAGAACGACGATGAGAAAATGAACAAGAGAGCAGCTCATGTGTATGAGTGAATGGAAAAACCGGAAACTGCCAAACGTTTCCCAATTTTCAGCTCGACCCATTCGTCGATCTGCCATTATCCATGCGGTCGTTACCTCTCTCATCGTATAACGAAATGAAGTTTTTACCTACTCCTTTTTTCGCCCTCCGTCCCGGTCTTGAATCCACAATATGTAACAGAACGGACGTGACGGCATAAAAACTTTACCATTATAAAAAGTTCAAATATATATATTTAAACGAGAAATTAATTCCCATGTGCGAATTGTATTTTCTCTCGTCTGTTTATTTGAGGCATTCAATTTTTATACTACCTCGGAATCCCCCTCGCATCGGAAGTGATTGCATAAATATTTGAGAAGGTTCAAACCCCATTACTTATTATTGACAAATATACCTCAAACGGTCCTTAAACCAAGCTGAGAAAATACCGAAGGTTTAATTTAATATCTGCCATCTACATAACTACTTTTGAATAAAAATTTTTTAAAGATCTATGCATGGAAAGGAGGAGCTTCTAATATGAGAGATGAACTATTTTTTCACAATGCCGACTGTTTCATGCGGTCAAGCCTCACCCACTTTCACTATGTATTTTTAGCAAAATTGTCACCATTCTATTCTTCCGGGGTGTCAAATTGATTCAGTACTTCCATGACCTATTTTACAAGATCTTCATCTATCAAAATATCATCTCAGTTCTGTCAATAACAATAATGTGAAATAAAAATAATGAATTGTAAAATAAAAAAGAAATCGTGAGTTAAACATATCAATTTTGCTCATGAACCAACGCGCCAATCATTATTCAATGATATTCTCTGATTGCGAGTGTTTGTGGCCCTGTACACTATGTGAACATCGGTGATGAATCATTCTCGTTTCGGTAAGCAATGGCTCAATCCATCATCGGCTAATAACGAACCGGGTTAATAACACCATAAGCTTCTATATAACGTGCACACATAACCCATTAGTGTATTGAGATCATCGATGAATTCGTTCAGATAATGAAAATATGTAAAATGAAACCATCGATGTGAAATTTTTTGATCTCCAGAATTGAAAGCTAATCTCAACTGTAGAAATGATTCCCATAATTAACTTTAATTCGCAACACTTCTCCAAACTACAATTTTTAATAATTTCATAATAAATCTTCATCACAGTAAAACTTCTTCTCACTTTCATACTTCTCTTTTGTTTCCCTTCTTGTCTCGTTAATGTATTTAATATAATATTATTTCGCGCTTGGATTTCTCCGGAAACTATGGGTCAATATAAGTTCGCTACAAACCTCTCTTCTTTGCGGTTTCTCGGAGTTGTTTCATTCAAAAAGTAACCGGCCGATAAGTACAAATTAAATTACGAGAAAGACAGTGACAAGAATGATTTGTTGAAGAAAAAATTTGGACACTGAAGTCCAACTTCGGAACTCCATGCTTTTAATTCTTTCTATTCTCGAAACTTTTGTAACAAATGATAATTTGCACGATGATTTATACATAACAAAAACATACAAGGAAAGTTCCCACTATTGTTCAATCACTCACGAGTTACAATGGAATGTTTATTTAATAACATTCCACAACAGAATCCTTCAACTCCATCCCATTCAATTCGCTCAACTCTTTATTAGTTTCATTAGCGTTACACCTGAAACTATCGATTTCTATGAAAAATACATACTCTCCACCACTCTGATGGATACATTTGAAAAATATCCAGGTGGATATTTATATATGCATCATGTGTACATAGAACTGATTATTTTATACACTCTAAATAATATTTCCATCGCACAAGTTTGCTTTTCAGTTCCCTATGAACTGGATCGTTACTCATACATTTCTCTCGATCTCCTTTTCTCATCATAAAAGTTTCCCTCTAAATACTCAGGAGAACACAATCTCCATCGTCATCATCATCGTCATCATCATTATTGCGATGGTAACATAAGAAATTATACGTCTTCTTCAGATTTCATCGAGACATCGAAGTGTAAGCGCATAAAAAAGAGATAAACAATTGTGTGGTGCAATAAAACGTGAAATTAGATGACGCGATAATGGATGGAGTGGGTATATAGAAGGGGAAGAGCAAGGACAGTATAAGAGTGAGACGCCGAAAGATGGTGAGAGGCAGAGATAGCTCATAAGATGTTTAACGACGTTCTTGCCAAGCAATAACAAGAATGATCGAAAGAATAGTCTAGAGTGTACACATCGATACATAAGTGGGAGAGAGAATTCAAGAACATGCCTGAGGAAAAAACCGATTCAGAATATGGTCAATTTCAGAGAAGCATTGACCTCATTATTCAACACTTGCATCACTTTCATGATCCAAAAATTGAACAATCGAGGATCATACTTCTCAGGATTGGAAATATTATTAATTACTCACGAAGCAATAGTTAGTACAATTGAATAACTTTTCTCACACTTGAAACGCGAATGAATTCTATTCTTAATTGAAGTACCAATTTCGAACTGGCGTGCAGAACTAGAATATTCAAGTTCTATTTCATCCACGGAATCATCATGCTATGCATAAGATCCAATTGCACCATTTTTATTTTATCCATATATTCAGAAAGAACTATCCAAAAGATTTTAATAAATAGAATCAATTGATGAATGTACATAGCAAACAGACATTATCAAATTATATCTTATTACTTGAGAATATTTTAATCTTGAATCGCACTAAGAACTCCTCAGTCTATCTGATTATTTATTCAAAACTGTAGACACAATGTTCCCAATAACCCGATCAATTCATTTTGGAATTTTGAATAGACTACAATTTTCTGCTAATTTTCTTGATTCAAGTTGCATATCTCTTTTTTTTATGTAGTGCCAGTGAATGGATGTGTGGTCTGCCTCATGTTTAATCCAACAGATCTTTGATTACAACACTATCCTTTAAACTGAAAGTCCCAACCAAAATTTCCAGTTGGAACGTGCATTTGGCATGCTAATGTATAATAACACTAAGTTCGAGTGGTTCCAAGTTCGAAACTCGGTGGAAATCTCTTCATTCATTGCAACTAGTGCACATACGGAGCTTTACAAGGCATAAACATCAAACGTCTCAAGATTAGTGTACATCATTAAATTGAGTTTGAAGTCAAATACAACTATAACATACAAATTAATTTATTACAGAGCAAACAACACATATAAATATTTAAAATATTAAAATATGTAGGTTAAATTGCGTCGTTTTTTACCCTTCCCGATATTTTAGAATAGTTAAATTGTGTGTCTGAGAAACGAGAGAATAGAATGGAAAAAAAAAAGTATTAAATTTACAGATATAATTAAAGACGAGTAGATCGCGTGTTTGCACGAGTTAAAAATGAGCGATATTTTTCAAGCAACGATAGAACGGCAACATTCTCCATCAACACAAGCACACGAAGAAAGGCCTTGGAAGTATGCAAAGTTGCGCATTAAAACAAGGATGAAATCATCCAACACATGATTATATATCTCTATACAGATATATGTATGCATAGGTGATTGTAGGGCCAAACCAAATAGCATTTTTAACATGTATTTGATTTTGTACCACTCTCTTTCTCATACATACATATTTGTAAATCATATTCATGTATATAAATGTGCTTTGTTCTGTGAAATGTTTATATAGAATTCAAGTACAGTCGTATTAAGAACAATTGTTGCCGTCAAAAATTCATATATACCTTTTGAAAGGCAAATTTCTTGCGAAGCTATCTAGCAGAATCGAAATTTAACATATACATAACATGTTTAACTGCCACTGAGACGCAACACAGGTAAACGCAATTGTGAAATTGTTAAACAATCGATTCCGTTATGCATATTCTGAAAGTTTGCACTTTCCGAAATATGTATGATGAATATTGTTACTGAAATTTCACGAAATTGACGAGCATATGCTAATCTCTTTGAAACAGGTTAAGCGACCAATAACTGATATTCTAAAACTATAATAGCATTTTTCACGAGACTATTTTTTCTGAACAAAAGAATCCGTGAATGAAGAACGAGTTATTCCATTTGCATACAAACTTTCCACAAAAAAAAACTTCAAATCAATATGCGTATTGTTGAATGTAGTTGGGTTATTCATTCTATTTTTAACGAAATATATAATCAATAGATCGTGAATTTTCCAGCTCCGTTGATATCGCTATTATATTGATATTAACATAATAGGTGTGAAAAAAAACAGTAGTCTTGATTATAGAAAAATTAAAAAATATTTTAGACATAATATGACCTGTAAAACTGAACATATGAACAAGCCAAAAAATATTAAAAAAAAATCGAAACATTTATAAAAGACGTAGATTTCATAATACCAGTACACGAAACTTTCGCATGGTATTGAATATTATCAAGGTCATTATTTTTTTATCTAATTCATTCAATCAAAAAGCTCGCCCTTGCTCGGTATTCTACGATTTGTAACAAGATACAAAAATAGCAGAGTCACTCATACAAAATTGTAATATCGATTGATGAAAGATATGCTTCGAAAAAATCTATAAACATTTGTTTATTATTTCCTCGGTGGTATATTAGGAAATAATGAGGTTTTGTTCTCTTCGTATATCTAATCAGGATTTCGTAAATGCTGAACTATCTGTTTTCACTACTGGCCCAACAATAATGTTTCACGAGCACAATGAACATGTCCGAATATTGATTTCAGAATATTCTGATCTCCTAACTCTCAACTTAGCGATTTATCAGCATCATTGTTTAATCTCCTTTGGATTAATTATATTCGTCTAATCACAAGTCCAGTCCACTGGCGCTATCGTGCACAACTCTGTTGGCTTTATACAAGGCTCTATCATCAAACTCCCAAAGTTCTCAGTCTTCTCTCATCTCCAATCCTGTTCTTGGTCTTTGTTTCGCTTCGATCCCCTGCTCTTCTTCAACTCCCTTCTACATCACCCCTTCCCTACTCCACCATCTATATTTTCACTCTGCGCAATTTCGATTAATCCGACGAATTGCTTGGACGCTTCTCGCGGCACTTTCGAGTTTTATCGCACGCGCGTGTATCCACGGAATTTCACATTCTTCTTATTCCCTTTTTTTCACCCTTCCGTCCCATTTTATCACGTACTCTCTCCTCTCTCAAGAGAGCCATCGATACTCTCGGAATGTTCCAGAATGAAACATACATATATACAATTGTAGAAGTGTGAACACTCACACCCTTGAGTGTGCTATGCCTTCAGGATAAATGCCCAAGGAAATTGAGATCTTTCTACTATTCTTTTATTTCTCTGGTGATGTCCAGTGTCGTAAATCGACTCGTCGTGTTTCTTCTTTATATTCCAGCTGTCCACTATATTTTCTTCAAGCAAATGAGAAAAAAGTGAAGAGAAAAAAAAAGGCAAAACTTGAAATATTGCTCGTCGATCATCAGATAATATTGTCGATGAAAAATAAATATGTTGGCTAATGTTTTTCTTGCCTGTTTTTCTTCTTTTCATCATCGTATTACACGTAGTATCGCTGTTGTCAGCATGCCTATACAAGTCGTTAAACTTTCGTTTATCAAAGTCAGAAGCAGATTCCGCTCTCAAACTATAAATATATATGTATACACATATATACATATATATTTATGTAGACGCTACAGCCCACACCAGGCTCATTCCTAAGCGTCCCCTCCTTTTCTTCACTGTCCTTCTGCCTTCTTTTATTTCGCTTATTCCCTTTAACCGAGTTTATCGATTGAATTTTCCACGTGATAGCATTTCTCATTTCAGAAAATAAAAGTCAAGTGGTGCAAATCGATGAAAAGCCAGGGTGAAGAATACTGAATATAGAATTAGTACAATATGTATATATATAAGGATTAAAAACTACAGCACTGACAAAATACTTCTGATGAGCGGAGAATAATAAAATGAAAAGAGGATAGGGAGTTTGAACATATCTCCTGAATAGAGAAATAATAAATTCATGTTTATGGCGGGGAAAAAATTGTCTGATGTATTTTAAATTAATTGGCTGTCTAAGGCAGAAATGCACATCCTGCTCCTTCTCATGTATTTCAATTAATAAAGTTGTGTATTCATACAACCATAAATATATGCCATTAAGTTGGTTATTTCTTGATGAGGGAAAATTGCAGATTATAGTCTAACAGTCTGTTGTATTATTATGTTATACGAAAAAATGAGAAAAAAAACAATACTTGAGTCGTTTTACTACAATAATTTTGGCTTTGAAGTTGCCATGCAGGAAAATTATTACCAAACGAAAAAAGAAGTTCAATTTGTCGCGTTTGGGGGCTGAACGGAACTATAATTAACTACTTCATACGAGTTTCAACTTTTCAAGCATATATATAAAGAAAATGGTAGTGATTTCCATCATAAATCTTTTAGCAAAGAGGGGAGCACTAATAATATTGTTTTCGTAACTATTTCTACTTAATTACTCACAATGGGCGACTGGTACTCCATTTGTGTGTTACGATTGCTAGAGTTTACGAAGTTTTGTTGGAAATTTTCAATTGTACGATGAGATCTTATGGTAACAGAATTATGAACAACTGATTTTTCAATGTACGACCCTAAATTCGTTATTATTTTTGAACGAATCGATTCTTCATGTTTATGGAACATGGAATTTATAAGCATTATCAATTAAATGAAAATTTCACAATGAGCAGCACATAAATATAAATAACTTATAAATATAGTTAGGATTTATGTTCAATCATAAATTATAGTTAAATTGGATAATAAAACAATTTTCATATCCAAGAAATATGGAAGTGAAAAATTCTATGATAAAGTTGATTTCTGTGGGAATTTTTATCGAGTTTCATCAAAATAATCACCAAGGAATTTTCACGGAAATTGAGTAGAATGCTATGAATTCATCACAATAACTCAGCTATGTTTGGAACGAAAATGAAGAAAATAAGGGGCATTCATTCAGAAACAATTCAACAAAAGCTTCATGCTTGTCGTTATTTTTTGTAAAAAATAAACAACGCTGGTCAATATATAAAGGTGATCGATTGCTTTATAGTGACATCGTTGGTAAACGATATTGTGGGCAACCGCGTGAGTTCCGGAACTCTTCGGAAGTCCGACGGCATTTCCACCGGAAATGCCAGCCTCAAGAGTAGAGTTGAGTCACTAGCATAATATAAAAGCAGAGCTAAAGTGAGAGAGAACAGTGAATGCTGCTGTCAGACTTTTCGTACAACTTTGCGAGTTTCTGAGCTTATATAGTGTGGCGGCCAACCTCTGGGGAGTTGAAAACCCAAAGGATATATATATATATACGAGCCAGTAAAGAACGAAAGAGCAACTGAGGCAATTCGAAGACGTCAAGGAGCTGAGAATTTCAAATGACACGAACAAAGACTTTTGGAAAAAAAAAAAAAGAAGAGAAATTGTATAACTGAAAGAACACAAAAATAAATCCAACGCTTGAACGAAAATAGTTTCACATAATGAAGTCTCGATTCATAACCAAATTAATTTATTGCAAAAATATATTTTTCTTTTAACAGGAACGAATTCTTCCTTCAACATAAACAAAGATTATTGAATAACAAAAATCATTCATAACGTTATTCACATGTCAACAAATTTTATGTATCATTCGAGATAAACATAAAATAAAAATGATTTCACCAGTTATTCAACAGTAAATGTCTGACTCATAAAATTTTTCACCCTCTGTATCTAGTCAGGATGGCATAAAGATACACACATTTCGTAGTTTAATTTCCATAAAAGTCATTGAACACATAATTCACCTTTATGTATACATTCCCAACTTGTTTTCACTCCATTTATATATATGCACACATCCTAATTTAGAACACCCCTTTTATGAACAGTATTTAGGGTTCTCATCTGTCTTCAAGTTTAATGATTTGTGATTTTCATTTATAAAACTACAAATATACTTGGATTATAATTTTTAACGTGATGTAGTTGGCCACGTACCTGACTAGTTATTTTCACTTTTACCAAAACCACACAATGTAAATAAATACCGAACTGTGATGTCAATAAATTCATTCTCAGATGAAACGAAAATCAGAAAACAATACTGATCAGTATAAACACTCCAAAACATGAGAAATTCGAGACTGTAGCAGACTAAACTAAATTTAATATTCATCAAATGTGCAGCTCGTTTCATATTTTCATCTTACACAATTCGTCATTTATTTTTTCTTCTCAACAAATATTGGAAAAGGAAACTGCATTTACTATTGTAGGTTAAATACATTCGTGGGTATACGAAATTGCGTATTTCTGTTGTTTATCATACTTTGTTCACATTACAAATTCATATCTGCTAAATCTATCAAGTTACTCTGCTTTATTTCCTTGGAAAGAAGCGCGATTGTGCACATCTAACGACCCACTATTTCACATACATATATGTGTATGTATGCATGCATATCTATATTTATTTGGTGAAGCACGAGAGTATGGCTTAACTCACTCGTTCTTCAACTTGTGTGAACACACATAATATAACTTTGGATATATGTATAGAGCACACAAGAGACGCGCACGAAGCTGATATACGCAGCATCGCAAATGCATTTACGAGAGTAAATGCTTCTTTCACTGCCTCCCCTTCACTAACATTATTATGCGTCCACTCTATATATAATAAGAGTTTACATTGAAAAAAGTAAATATTTATTTCAGCTAAACGTTCATTCATGGAGAATAATTTTCTATAATTTTTACACGTCTGCATATGCAGATTTATGAATGGCATTTCATTTTGAGCGGGGATATATGAAGTGCTGTAATCGCACGCAGATTATTTTCCCTTCTTAAACTATGTGAAATCTAGTAAAAGTGTCACTGGAATTTAATTTTATCTGCATTGAATGTTATTGTGAATTGAGGTAGAGATGTAAATTTAGACACGACATGAAACAATCTCGAAGCTGGACAAATAGAATTCCAACAAGAATTATTGTATTGGAGGTAATAGATGGTATCTATTCGATCACTTCTATTAAGAAGTTTCATTATTTTATAACTGTCATTGACCTGTAGAGGTCCCTTGAAATGATTCAGACATTGATCGAAAGACTAGACGGAAAATCTCATTGTTTGATTTAATTTCCCTAAAGCTAATATTTACTTCGGATAAAATTCAATGGCAGATTCAGATGGATGGTTTTGAAATTAAATAAGGGAGGAAGAAAGATACCGGCTTTCGAAACTCTTGTGAATAAAGAAAAGAGATAAAAATTCGTAGATCTTTAAGAACCCGCTATTAAATTAAGGCACGCGATTTCCACTTCGCAATGGCTGTATCATTGTCGCTTCAATAAAGAAAGGGAGGTGAAAATAATCAACCCATGTTGTCATTAATTTTTAGTCTGTTTTTATCAACATAATATTTGTTTTGTAATGAATAATTCAACTTCATTATTATACAACCATGAAATGCAATCATGCGCGCACGATCTCCGACAACTATCTCAATAAATATCTATAGAAATTATATCCTGATAACAGTAACAACAATGCACAAATATCATTTGTGCATTTAATAATATTTATGTATGATGGAAATAAATATTAATTCCAATTGTTTTTTGTAACATTTCTTTTAACCATCATTGAAATTGCTTTCACTATCAAATAAATAAGAGTGGAAAAAGGAAAGACAATTTCGAATATATCAAACAACATTCGCGCCAAAACGAAATGATTTCAAATGGCAAAGAGAATATGGATAATGGAGAAAGAAATAGGTTTCCAGCTTTCAGTCATTTTTTTTTGTGCTTCCATGTACATGACATACACCTGATGCGTAAAACGTCAGGCAAATCAAAGCAAGTAGTAGTGTACACATACACACGCCACGGAAATACATCGTCCAAGCAACTTCAGAAGCGACAAACGGGCGCACCATTTGCCCGGTACATTTCAATGAAAACTGCAGCAAAGAGCGCCAAGTATGAGTGAATATGAGTACATATGTATACAATATTTATGTGAATGAAGAACAGAATGATTGTGGTGAAAAGGCCCAAGGATGCATTATGCGCATGAGTATGTGCTCACGTCTGTCTCAGTATATTGTCGCTCGCCACAGTCTTTACAAATACTCCAGGAAAGTGTGCAAAAAAATCCCTCAACAAACAACAAAAGAAGACATCGCCAAAAAAAGAAGAGAGAAACGCGAAAGAAAAAAAAAGACAAAACGGTATTAAGTTAATTTTTTGTTGTCGGAAGAGAACTTGCGTCAATTTCTTTTTCCTTCCCAACTGGTTTATCAGCAAACAGAATAGTTGAATTTTATTGCATCGGTGTGAATTTTCACCGCGAGTTAAATTTTATAAGAAATTACTTTTTTATCCAAAGTGAAAAGTGATAAACTATTTGAATTGGATCAATTTCATGTCTTGAAAATTCGGCACAAAAATTTGCAACCAGATATGTTATAATAATAATAAAAAATTGGGAATGATATAAATTTTTATAAAGGCAAATTGAATCCCGAAATTGAGTAAAATGTAAATCAGCATTCGAACATTTCAATCCCTATTGGGGAATCAAAAAAATTGAATAATTTTGCATTGAAACTTTATTTAAATTCGTGGGGAATATTATTCACCTGACTCCAAAATATTTCTGATTCCTGAGACCTCTTTTTTTGACACAACAAAAGTACATTATGGATTATAGTTGGAGATCGCGTGTGATAACAATCAGTAGGTAGAGGATGAGCAAAATAGAAAGGAAAGAAGCATGAAAATAAAAATAAAATGAAATGATAGAGAAGCAAAGAAACACCGATGGTATCAGGAGGCCGCCGGTGAGTAAGAGGATTCTGAAATGGTTCGATCGCGCGCGGTCCTCGAGAAATCCGGTCTAACGTGCTCTCTCGTCAACGAGTCTGGTCAACTTCTTCTTTCTTGTCGAGTGACTGTCGCGAGTAAAGTCGCAAGGTGTCCTCTCTTCTCATTCTTTCTTATATTATATTTTATTTCCTCCACAGACCACGATATCAAGCTTGTTATATTACAACGATTTTCAATAGAGCAAAACCGTTGTTTAAAAAATTCTCTTATGGCTCATTGATGATTCAAAAGTTACGCACATTTATTCTTTCAGATGATCTATTGAGAATTAAAACTTCTATAATTACAAAACACGAATAATTGATCGAATAACAATTGAATAAGAACATTATCCCAGCATAAATTTATAAAATTTCTCGAATACACAAACACTCACCTACTAAAATTTACTTATGAATATAAATCTGTCTCCACGATGATTTTCACACACGCACAATTTTAATTGAACCGTAATTTTTGAAATCTCCCTCCGAAAACGTAATTGGGGTTATAGTAATACACTCGCGAAAAACACTGGATCACGTAGCACAATTAAAGTTCATACACTCTTACCAAGTTTTATAAAGGAAAAATTGAATTTTCTATTTCTGTTCAGATAATCAATAGATATTCATTTTTTTCTCCAAAATAATTTAATCTGTCATGACTTTTATTTCAATTCTCAATTATAACTTCACTGATTTTATGTCCATGAGTTTATTTATATCGCGGGCGCGCAGAATGAATTCAGTGAAAAATATTTAAAGGTGAGAACAATCGTCGACAGTCGCTCGCTGTTTGTCGAGGACCTCGACCGCTACGATTTTATCGCGCGCCAAATATATGTGTATTGATACGACAGTCGCGTCCAGTTGATAAACGTGAACTGAATGTGTTGAGCTGCGCACAGCGACTCGAGCTCGACTTTCAAGACTGCGTTCGCGCGCGCGCCTGGCACAACCAGCTTCGCGCTGCCACTCCGTTGCAATGCCTCTACCTCTGTCCCTGTGTGTTGTACTACACACTATTCACACTATTGTGTACTACGCTCACACACGTGTTTACGTTCTCGCTGTCACCCACACCGAATCTTTTATATTTGAAAAGAATCGAGAATTTTTACTGCACTTTTGTTATGGATTATACAGTTGATTTAGCTGCTTTTACTTCCAATGTATTTTATATTTCACTACAAATTTCATCCAGATTTTCTATCAGTAATATTCTATTGATCCTGATGAACGATAGAGAAATGGGAATGCTGTACACACAAAGAGAATATTTTTATGATAAAAAATTGAAAGAGCTCAAAGATTTAAATATTCTATGAAACTGCGCCAATGCAAGAATTCGAAAAATCAAATCACCGAATTAATTATGTTCACATAAATATTTTATTTTCCCCTAATTTTCGTGCTTTATCGCTGTTACTTCATATATTAGTATAAAAATTATCGGTTTCTTCAAGTAATACGAAACTCCCTCACGTCGAATAAATTTTATTCTCAGCCTACCCCTCCTCCAATATCCCCAAATGTTTATGACAAATTTCCAACGACGCAACCACAAAATTAGATAACGGAAAAAAAGATTCATTTCATTTCATAATTACATTAAAGCAATTCTCAAACTTTCATAAGTTTTACAAGCGTCTTGGTATGATGAAACTCTAGGAAAAACATATCAGAGCGTTTCTCTCTTCTCTAACATTCTGTGACGAAATTCCAACAAAAGCATTGGGTTAGAGAATTCCGCTCAATTTTCATTCCGCGATAACACTGTAAATATTTACTCAGAGTCATGACTAACTTAGTTGTGCACCTGACCTCAATGAACCATTGTTGGAAAAAAACAATTACGGTTTACGTGAGTTTGTTTTCATTTACTTCTAGTGAGTGTATCATATTGTTCAATGATAATGACTTTAATATTGTTGTTGCATTTCTATTATGGTAAGTTCCTAGTTTTTGCTTGTGGTTTCCCCGCGTGACCCAATTGCAATTAAGTATATGAACAGCGCTCGAGAGTGCAAGCTTCTATTCTATCGGCCTCAGCTGTTACAGGGGCGAAACACCCTTGCTCTCACCTGCCAAACGCACTTGAACATATATGTGTATATATTTACTATACATGTGTATACTTGCATACACGCAGGTAACTTCTAAGGGAATATTCAATAGTTCCCCCATGTGTTTCAGCCTGCTTCTTAATGTGAACGAAAAATAAAAGTCGGAAAAGAAATCGATTTTTATTCCGACTAAAAACGCCTACCAGCCATACCTGTTGAGAATTCCAGGCTTCATAAACTCGAATTTCTCATATCGTCGGAACACCATAAAATGGAATTTTTTTCTCACGAGTTCTAGTTGGCTATTTCGATTTCATGCCACGTATAGTTCCGAGTTGTCTCGTTTGTATCTTTTTCCCACTATAAATTTCTAATGGTACTGAAAATTTAAGTATTCCTGATCAGAGACGCTTTTCGCATTTCAAGTTGAGAAATTGATTTTATTTTTAATTTATGTTCATATTAGAACTCCATTCAAGATGAAAATATTCACAACTCCAAGGAAGTATTGAAGGCGATTGCGGTACATCTATGATGAAACGTTTCGTTTTCATTAGAAGGAAATTCATGATTATACATGAGGTATTGATATTCTGGATGATACTCTTTCCGGGGAGTCGAGCCGAAATACTTCATTTTCAACATGAAAAAAAATTATTCCACCATTTCAGACCCTTCAAAGTTAATTATACTGAATATATATTCATGTCTTCTCTATTAGAGCGGGCAGGTACTCCAATAATTTCCATATAATTAACGAGATCATGATGATGCTAAGAACTTTGCCTCATGTGTTCATGCTGTCCCATATGAGTTGTCTCAAACATATACATATGCATCAACATGTTTCTAGACTTTGCATCCTCGAGGTTTGTCATCTATAACTTCAGGTACTTGTCTCCGTTCACAACTTCCAGTCTTAACATCTCGAGTTCACCATAGTATCGTTACTCGTAAATTTGTCCTCGTCAGGAATGACTAATTGATCAGTGGTGAAACTAATTCCAGAGAATGCCAACAGTGATGTTCAACGATTAATACGAAATTCATTAAACCTCAGACTAATGTTTTGTCAACATATTGTTGATTCGCTGTGTACGCAGTGTACGTCCATTTTGCATTCAATGGTCTAAATAATGTCAACATTATCGACTCTGCAGAAAAAAAGTTAAAAATATTTATTTGTGAGTAATACAATTGGGCTTGAGACTTCATTTGAATGAAACAATTATTAAATGACAAATGATATGAAATCCATTTTAATGCGTAGTGAAATTTTGATGGGAACCTGACACAATCTTTAGCAAGAGTATATCAAAAGTAACTTTTGTTAATTCTTGAATCGAATTCCTCCCTTATATGGCGAATAGTTTCAAACAATTTGAAGTATTGGAAGTTTGTTCGTAAGGAACGTCTTACATAATCCGAGACGACCATTCAGTTCCGGGAAATTAATAGTTTCATGGAAAGTAACATATAATTATCTGCAAATGATCGCAAACAACAGATTTTCCTGATGAAATCTTATATTTTTCTCTGAAGCTACGATACAACTCTCCACTATTCTCATAAACTTCATGCTTGTTATTGCTAAATCCGAAGTCGATATTTCATACCAATAGACAATACGATCAAAGCCATAAACTACTCTTTTCAAACGAATAGCACAAAGAGAAATGAATGGATTGTAATAGACGCAGTTTTCATATTCATCATGACGCGAGTAAGGAGAATATATAGAAGCTGATTGCACATATTCACATGAATCTGATGTTTATATGAAATCTTGTACGCATATCTCATGCATAAATTTCTATTCGACATCAAAGTTTGATGCACTCAGTCGTGTCATTCACCAAGTGACTTTTTTATGTTCACATCCTCCCGAATACATCCTTATCCCCATGACAACGTAATAATTCTTCACTTCCTTTTCTCCTTACAATCCATTACTACCCACCATCAACCATCAACGACCTCGCCTTGACGTCCATCTTCAAGATGTCAATACGAGCGTCATCATTTCCGATCGTATTTTTCCTTCCGCTGCAACCAGATTATATCCATCCATCACCATTTTCCTTCAACTCTTACATCAATGAAAAAAAAAAACAAAATTCGCAATGAAATGTTGACAATCTTCCGTTGCCAATTACTATTTTTCTTCCTTTCTCGTTCTTCACACTCAACTCATAGCCACAAAAACATGGCAATTAAGTTTGTCTCTGTGAGACTTTGAGCAAAAGCGACGTAAAATAAGTTGGAAAAAGTGTATATATCTACTTTTTCACGACGCAGCGAAAAAAAGTACTTCTATCCGAAAAAGTTGGAGATTGCGCGAGGCGAAAGGGGAAAAAATAAAGAGAAAAAAAACGAGAACAGAAGAAAAAAAGACAAGAGACCGAGTTACAAGTATCGTTATATGGATACTGCGAATCCGAGTGGCATGTACACGAGAATTGTACCCCCTACATCTACCATCCTCTCTATTTCTCTCTGCACACTCATAGAAACGTCTGTTTTACGTGTATATGTATACCTAAGCACTCTGCTATCCAGTTCACTGGCAAACGGGAAAAGCATCGGCATACAGTGTACCACTTGAACCAACAATATACACAAACACAGTCTACCCTACATTATAATACATAGTACTACATAGCAATATGTAGATATGTTTGAACATATATTCAAATCCACTGTGGATTATCGCGGTATATAATATCAATCCCTCATGTCCTGTCCGCGCTCAACGGAAATCGATTATACCATCAATCCACTGTCTTTCATACTATCATGCAAACAATTGTATTTACACACATGACAAACAACCATTATTGTATGAGATGAATCATTATTCAAGTTTGATAAATCCCTATTGGATCAATGCAAACACTTTTTTCTAACTTTACAATTGTACCTTAGTCTCAATTGGTATACAATTTATAATTAAAGTTGCGCTTTAATGTATCACTACTCATCCGCACCCAGTTGATACAGAAATGTAATCATTCCAACCGCTTTAATGAATTTTGCACTCTTGGAAATGAATGGGATACATTCTAGAAGGAAGTCAATTTGATTGTATCGAAGGGAAATGTATAATAGTTTTTATAGAAAAATGTTGTGACTCTTGAGGTAATGACTGTGATTGACTGATCGTCAATAAAATTATATAATGAATGCACAATCTTGTCTACTCATCATATCGAAGCTAACAATTTTTCATATTCTCATCTTTCATATAGACACATAAAAGAATGATAGGAAACACTGTAATACACATCTTTTTATGAGTACTCTATCTGTGAATTTCACGTCAGCCGAAAGCTTATAACAGGCCTGAACTATATTGGTATTGGCTGAAATGTCACGTTCACAAATATGACAAAATTTTATTTCTCATGAACTTCAGGGTCAAAAAAAAAGATTGAAACGCGTCGTATATAGAGTCGTCAGTTTATCCGTCTGTCTGCGTCCAATGTAAGCCATTTGATCTCGAGAATGACCGAACAAAAAAAAATTTTAAAATTGCTATGGAGTAAGCCGATTGAATATATTCTACATTTATCCTCGACTTTTCTATTTCAACTCGAGATTATATATATAGATATTGTGTACGATTTATTCGTTTTGCTGGCATTATAAACACTGCGAGTATACTTGCCAAAATTTTATTTAATTTTATTTCACACCGTCGACAATAAAGCATACTTTTCACGAAATATATGAGTAAATAGGTAAAGCACCGTTTATATACTGAATACAACGTGCCATATAACGAATTGTGTATATATATATATGAAGGTATATAATTGAAAAGGGAAATTTTACCGCGTGGAATTTCACAATGAAATTGCGCATGAACTAGTAAAAGAGTTGGAGAGAGATGGTAGAAAATTTATTCGGTCATCCGTTGGGAAGTTGGGTGAGGCAGTGAGAGAGAAAGAACGAATGAGTAGGCAGTCGAAAATGCGCAGAGTTTACTGCTGGTTAATAGTCAGACAATAAAGGACTCCGGAGAAGGCGAAATTTCCAACAATGTTCACTCGTCACCCGATCTTCCCATCGCCCCATTGCACAGTAATAATCTCGGCCACGAAACTTTATTCAACTCTTTACTCGGAGCATTCTTTTGTATTGGAGCCCAAACTCATACAGTCAACTCCACTATACGCAATTATTATTTCAATTTTACTTCGTATATATCACAATACAAATAATAAAATTACGATTTAAATGCAACTACTCTAACATAGGTCGAAGAAAATATACATTTTAAAGATACTTGTGTGATCATCATCATAATTTCGAACACATTGCTATTGTATAATATCGACCTTACCTATAATTTGTCACATGAATTCGAAATAAATAACACTTCATGAATAAGTCGTCACATTAATATTATTTGGGTGAGTGGAGCGAGTCTAATTTTAATGTAACAATTCTTACAACATTGTGGTGTATATTCAACAAAGCTTGCATGTCAGGCACAAAATTTAATCTTGGAAAACTTTTACTCTACGATCTGTTGATGTGTCATCAATAATTTCTGTTCTTGAAGCTTGCAGTATTACCTACGGTATTATCTCTGAACTGGAAAATCCGTATACGATACCAAAGGCAGTTACCCTCTTTATAATTACAGAGTTCTGATCTTGAGAAACTTTTCTGCGATCTTAAAGATATGGAAAATCTCATTATTAGTTCGCGAAAAGCAAAAAGTTTGGATCAAAGAATGAGTTTTCTCAAACAAATTAAATGGAGCCCTATCAATATCATTCACCACTGGAGAATCTCACCCCAAAGTGGGCTCAATTAATGAAAACAAACTCTGATTATGCTTACTATACTGTTGACAAGCGTGAGTTTAATAAGCTGTAAATATGACACACTCCATCCTGCATAAATAGCTTTACCTACGTGATTAATAAGAGTTAGTTGACGATGAATAAATTGCTTGTTTCAAATAACAACTTCATCACACAGCGACAGCAAATTAATTCTAAAATCCAATTAGAATGACCGAAAAAAGGTAATAATGAAAATAATTGCGCACATAACACATAGTCACTGCCGTTTTAGCACTCGGCACTTTCACAATTCATCTAGAAAAAAAAAAAAAAACACTAGATGACTGTTATGTGATTCGCAAATAAAATCTCTGATTATCCCAACTATACTACTCGATTACTCTGCTGCTTTTTTAGTATGCAACCATACTGAAATATTTCCATTCAAATACTTGAAGAGTATTTCTCGTATTTAGAATAAGGCTACATGGATACAATATATTTCATGGATATTTATAGCTGGAAACGAAGCAGCAATAAATAACTTACGAAGCATTATATGTGAAAGGTCATTGATTAAATGCGAAAGGATAAAGCGAGATAGGTCGTGCGCGCGCTCTGAGGTCAACGTGCAAGGAAGTTCGTCTGCTTTGCCTAATTGTACTTGTTGCAGCCTCCCCCGCGCGCATACTCATACTCACACAACTCTGTGTTACGCTCTCTTTGGCATGACGCCAAACCATTGATAAATGACGTTCTATATTACCGCAAAACCCGTGTGTCTGGTAATTCATGATGACGAATATTTGTTGTAGGATAAACATTGAGATTAAATCAACCAATGTATACATGTATGAATATGCGTATTTGTGTAGAATTCATCAAAGGCCTGTCCAATAATATACATATATAGAAGAGAATGTATTTACAATGTATGTAGATACTCAATTGTGTATGGTTGGTATAGTCAACGGAAAACAGATACGGAATGAGAGAAACTCATGAAGATGGGAATATTGACAATAATTACAACTCATAGATAAACAGGAAAGCAAAACTCAGCAAGCACTTCTATACAATTAGTAATTACACCATAGCCTCTACTGTTTACACAATTCACGTATTTTCTTTACCTTCCAATTTATATTTTCCCCTTTCTTTTCCCTCCAGCTCTTCATACATACGTTCGTGAATTCATGTAATAATGAACGTAATGAAACGTGCAACTATACAAGTTTGTACGTTCACGCAAGAAAGACACTAATAAACGAAACATTGAACTACGGTAGAGAGAAAAAAAAATGCAAACAAAAGTAATAATAATGCAGGTAACGAATGAAGCTACAATTGTGTCAAATGACACCATGAGTCACCTTTACTCTCGCTCACAAAAACTACTAGAATGTTAATTATTTGCGGTTACGATGAAGACAACACCTTTCATTACTCTTGTCATTCGTGACGAGACAACAATAATAATTGAAGTAAGGATAGCATGACGTGCATCTATTTACAATATTCCACTATCTATAAAAAATGATGAGGATTGGAATTTATTAGTTCGAAATTATGGCCAATGTAGTTGAATATATTTTCCATCATTTAAAGGAATCACTTCAACAACAGTGTGGAAAAAAATCGATTCCCTATATGATCCGATCATTAAAGTCAATATTTTTGAGAAGAGTCGCAATTCTTCCCTCTGTGTATTATTACTTTTGTTCTGTTACATATATATATCTGTTCACCGTATCCCTCGCATATATTCATTTCATTGCAATTTAAAAGCCCGACCATATATCGCATCTCTAATTATTGTACTTCATAGCGGATCACTGCAGGCGAATACTAAAATCACAACACGAATAGTAGATGGGGAGAATGGCAAAGGCTGCTGCAAGAGAATATGAATGTGACTGGAATAGAGAAAGAGAGACAGGATGAGCGAGAATTTGTGTATGAGGAACAGACAAGAGAAAAAAAAATACAGTCGCCAGTCGTTCATTTTCATGTGCGGACCTTTTGATGATGAGTCCGCTCGAGCTCGTGATAAGAGCCCTTAGGCATTTTCTTTTTGCAAAGGCGCGCAATGTGTGAGGCCAAAACCGAGAATTCTTTGAACCACAGCTAACATGAATAATTTTCCCATCTACTCATGCGCCAGTCCGAACCATTGGATGCGACCAAAGTTACTTCAGCTTGAAACCTTTACTATTACTGCTAAACATTCTGTGCACACTCCTAATTAGAGGATTTTTGGAACTCTAATCACTGTATAAGTAAATATACACTGCAGCGCAGACAGGATGGGCGGTGCGCCAGCCAACACTTTATGAAAGACCTATTTTATCTCTAATTACCAACTATTTAACATGAGCCATTATAATGTTTCTCCAAATAGTAGGAATTCAAACAACAGATGGAAATGTATTTCAATACATGACAATTAGTGGAATAAAGAGTAAATAAAGTGTCATAATTTCCATTGTTTTGTTTTCGAAATAAAATAACACGAACAAATTAGAAAGTTTGTTGGTGACCCGGAAAATAATTAGTATCGGGAAACGGTCCCTCGGATGTGCCAAGATTTATATCAAATTTTCCGAATAATCGGTCGCATCCACGTTCGCTTTCCACAGATACGCTTGGCAATCTTCGTAATTATGGGATTCCATACGTACCAAAGGGAATTGAAGAGACTCGAGTCCGCTAACATTATTCGCGAGCGAGTAACGTCCGAATGGGCCGGTCTCGCTACGAATGTAGAATGGTAGAGCAAACAGTGCGGATCGATCGTGCAAATTTATACGCTGCACACGCGACCACACTCTTCCTTCCCACTCTCACATTCATGCATACTCGCCGTCATCCGCTCTCTTTCTCTGTCTTTTTCGCCCTTGTGTCCCTTGTCTCCATTGCACTTGCGACAGCGCGCAACACCCGAGCAACGAGTATATGCACGTTTGTCGGCGTGTAAACGAGACCTATTATTGGTCGATCTTGTTTGCACGACCAACCGCCCAACTCCATGTACTGATCGCAACGTGTGTCAGGTCGATGACAACCAAAATCATTCAATTGTCTGTCATTCATTTTGTATGAGTTTATGCAGCAATTTTTGCGTTTTTTTTTTAATCTTTCACCGTTATTTGATTTCATCAATTCATTATATTTTATCTACTACACAGAATATTCCCAATGACATCAATCATTTCAGTTGAATGGGCTTGACGCCTTATACATTCGTTATTAATGTTTTTTCAATGTTCATTTTCTTGTTATAGTCCAATTCGACAAATCACTCAGATCTGAATTATTGATATTTTTTTCGCGGTGAATATTGTCAGTTTGATGCAAAACTCTTCACTTCATTTAAAATTGTATTGCTGTTCATATTAACTCGCATCAATCTCAACTTCCCTTGCAGATTGACTTATATTTCATTCACATTCTGCATTCGCATTCCAAAATCGGAATAAAGGATCGTGATGGAAATAATTCGTAAATTCGAATCGACACAAAAACTAATTTTTCATTTTGATTTATATGAAAACTATCCACAGAATAATTATCCTTGGTATAGATGAACATTTGTCTTGTATCGCATTCCTTAACCATGAAATACCACAGAATTTCAATTCAACTGTACCAAGCGAGTTTGGAACTAAACTTCACTGATTAGATAAGCTGCTATTGTAATTGGTGGTGCCAAATTAATCGTCACCAAAAACTGTCTAATAGAAGATAACAGCATGAGGATAATTATCAATGACGCCAATTAATCCAGAGATATTCCCTGGTCAAAAATCTAATTCCACGATATTCAATCGAAGTGATTTCGAGTTGGCTAAACCGACAATAGCCCAGGTATATCCCTCCCATAATTTATATTTCCACTTAATGTTGCAACTATGAAGTCCCTCCCCATCCAATTTACAATTAAATGAACCACATTCCTAATGATGATTAAACTCACCAAGAATAATGAAAACAAAAAAAGACTCAAGCTCGATGTCTTTCAAACGTATTTTGAAGTTATATCCACAGAGTATCTTTGTACCGGAAGCAACAATTATTCACAACGACCAACCGCCATGAGGTCTTTTGTTTTATACATATCTCTCCCTTGACTTTTGTTCTCTATTTCATTCATTTTCTCCTTCTTTTCTGTTCACGGTCCTCCTCTACCTCTTCACCACCCACACACCTTTTGACGATCCCGAATGAATGGGGTTCAAGGATCTCGTTAAATTTAAAAAGTGGCTTTCTATTCTCCCTGCTATTCCGTCATATCGTACTGCCATCCGCTTTCCTCAGACCTTTTTTTAATGCAATACATATATTCGCCCTTTCGCGTCCTGTGTAACAATTTGATGCACTTTGTCGCTTACAAAATAGAACACACCCTCCCTACATTATTATTACTACATTTTTGTTAGGTAAGAAAATAATTATTATTCATTGTTTCATTATCCTCTTTGTGATTTTCCATTCACGTACATTGAATAGCAATTAAACAAGCAAAAGTACCACGAAGCACTTCTATACTCAGCTACGAGGATTACATTTTGCGCATGATCACCGCCTATGTCCGCTCACATTCCTCTCACACAACCTCCTGCTCACCATCCCTCTCTCTACTTCCCATTCTCACTCTCTCCCTCATCAACATATCCATTTCGTACACACATATGGCAAATTCGAGTGTCTGCTTCGCCCCGATACTGAGGTCATTACGATATTCCAATTTGATATTGCAATTACACTCATTATAATTACAATAGTTGACGTGACAAATGCTCAAGGCTGTATGACATTACATCGAAGTCCACTCAAAAATACCAGCAATTAAAACTATCACCGTGCCGATGAACTTTTCCATTGTTATAATGTACTCGAATGGGTATAGATTGGAGGAAAAAAAAACGCTCAATTGATAAAAATGAGCGGGCGAGGAAATATCCGAGATGAAGGGAAATGAATATCAATCTCCCATGGAGAAATGTCAGATAAAGCCTAATGATAGTCACGCGCTTCGTACACAACTTCAATAATTGGATGTTTTGATAACACGCACACTCTTTTGCACGGGTTAAAAAATGAAATCCCTTTTCATAGACAATCCGTTTGATTATTATCATGATTTGACGTGAATTAATCATAGTATTATTGAAGCAATGAGTTTACATGGAATCTGCTCATATCATATTTCCTAATTTCACTCTAAAAATTACACATTCGCATTATTATTATTATTATTATTATTATTATTATTATTATTATTATTATTGTTATATTTCATTATGAAATCTGCCCTCAATGTGTTTCATTATCATCAGGAAAGTTTCTAAATGAAACCAATTTGAGCAACACGAATTCCTGATTTAAAAAAAAATTCATTATTGGTGCGTGCAATAGAATATTCCACCCTTTTCTGATTAAAATAATGAACGACATTATATAGAAGGGAACAATGTCGTGTTCAACGTTCCATTCCTGTCTCCCATAAAACGCAGTGGAGACTTTTGTAATTCTGTTCACAATCATTTCACCAGGACGCCAACAAATTATTAATCAAACACCTACTTAATAATTATTCACCAAAGTTCTCGACCAGTGGAGTAGCCATCATTTTACTCAATGATAAAATAAATAAGTTAATTACGCAAAGGGAATTTGTTCGTCATAAATTGAACTCAATATGAATAATCACCTGTATAAGCGGAGAGCCCACGAGCCAAATACAAACATGATTTCAAATTAAAATAAAGTCCAATGCCATGATATTCATTTGCCTATTCTATTTTTATCATCATCAAATTTTTGAATATAAAAACTACTCCCACTAACGCAATGCACATAAAGCAAACAATGGATTTAGAAACCCAACACGAGATAAACTTGCTGCAAACGATTTACGTATATTATTCTGTTTGAAACACCAGCATGACTAGGAATACTAAAGAAGTTTTATATCATGGCTGTGACGATTGGTGTATACGATGTAAATTCTCCTTCACCAAAACTGAAAGCGATAAATGTTCCATTGAATTCGCATCACTTCGTTTTATGTAAATGTCTTCGCAGAGGGATATGCAGAGAGTGGTGACATGTATCGATTTGTCGTCCGGGTTTTCCCCTCACATTCCTCTCGCCTGCATATTCTCTCTTCACTTCCTCTTGGACTCTCTCACTCACCATTTATGATGCGTGGCCGTAATTTTCGTTACTCCGGAACTTTGTCGTGTGCGAATGGTGACACGCATGCCACTAATTCACGTTTCTACGCTTGGTATAACGTGCATTGCTCAAATGTATATCCAACTAATGCAGGCGTGCAACCACTGTACATCTATGCACACACCTATACGAAGGGTTGCGTGTACCAACTGGCATATATGACCTCACGCTTTTGATGCAATGAATACGTATGGAGACACATACATTTGTTCATACATATATCCATAATATATGAGAATACGCAATAACAGCAGTAATAATATCGGCCGCAACTCTAAAATGCATCGGTCCTCATGCAAACACACCACAAAATTTACATGTCGACTTTTCCCATGGGTGGTATGTAATATCATTATACCATATCACATGAAAGCCATTCGGGTGCTAAATGATATTCGCCAACCTATCGAGTTTCAATTGTATTTACAATTTTCATGTTTTGTTTCGTTTCCGTAGTGTTTGGAAATTTTGGAAATTTCTTCTTTTCAACTCTGTGATGGTGCAGATTGAGTGGCCTTTCCGGGATTCGAATTAGCGCAATTTACGACCTGTAGATTTTCTCGCAACTCTGCCAAAACTCTCGATATGATTATCTTCTAGTTTTTGGCTTTACAACACAATCAAAATGATCTACCCAATTATTTTGCAAAACTGACAAGTGTGGATCCTGTTGATCCTTGGACTATCGTCGTCTTCGAGAAATCTCCACACCCCATTATTTCTTTTTTATTCGGACGAAAAAAAAAAAAAGAAAAAACAAACAAACAACAATGTCAAAGTCGCAGTTGAATAATTAGAACCAAGCCCAGTCGACGAGTATTCTGGCATCGTTAGTTACCACCCTTCTATCGATTATAGTTGTGACAGTAACAGACAATTGATTTCGAATAAATTGAATTGGCAGAGAGATAGTGGGGAAACTTTCGAAGAAAAAGATACGATGAAAAAAAATTTTCTAACTTCTATGACTGATAAGAATCTTGAGTATTACATTTCACCACTTTCATGTACGGTCAAAAATATGGAATAACAGTCGTAGGAATTTTTATAATGTAATCCCATCTAATAAACAATAATTGTAACAAAATTTTTCGAGTCCAGTTTTCTGGATTATTGTGCCCCTCAAGATAAATTATCAGTGATGAATCTAGTGCGTTCAGATTTGGATCGATAGCATCAATATTTTCCTCGTGAAATTCCTTATTGACACATTGTAAACAAAAAAATGGTTTGGAATGATATGTGTCACGAAGTGAAGAACAGCGAACGATGCTGCAGTCTGCACTATTGATTTTCCCGGCAGTTCAAGATGGCGACGTGGGTGGCACACGCGCTCGGTCTTCTTCTGCTGCTCTTCACTATCCATGGCATCAACAGCTCAACAACCAAGACTTTCACTTTTCCTGAGTATCCATACAAAGAGACCAGCAAAAACGTGAGTTTAGTAAGAAAAAAAAAAAGTTGTTCAAAGTTTGTCAGTGATCATTCCAGTGTATAACTTCTTGATTTGCTGACGCTCCTAACGCCATGTTGTTTTCTCTGTGGCGCGAATGTTCGAACTGATTGATTGTTAGTTGCATTGCATGTGCAAAAGCTTCGAGTATATTAAAAATAGTCGATGTGAATGAAATTGGATGTGGGCATAGCTAACAAAACGGTCACGTAGTTATTAATTGGAGTCAATTGATCAAATACATCAGTCAATTGTTACACGCTCGCGTCTTCATTCTTCAAAAAGAAATCCGTAACACAAACGCACGTATATTTCATCATAGAAGCACATTCTTGCTATATGAAAAATAATATTATTCATTTGCTATTCGTGTTCTCTCTATTGTCGACGTAATTACTTTGAAATGATGATATTAATGTTTAGGAGCTTCTGTTTCGCGGATTTGAAACAGCATGTGAGGAAAGTGGGGCTTGCAAGATGTTGTCACAACAAAGAGGTAGTGTTGGGAAGACCCGATGTATTCGCGAGTGTGTGTCACCCTCGTGCTATCGAGAGATTTACCTCTTCGATCAGGTAATAACAGATGTTATTCAAATATAATTTCCATTCTATTCATATCCATAGAATGAATGTCAGTTTCACCACAAACTAACTTACAAGTCCCGAATTGTTTTATCGTAATCGACAGAAATGATCAATGTAATTGAGAGGATCTAAAGTGAACACATATCAATCTCTAATAATTAATTAATCAATTCCACTGCAGCTCGAGGAAGGAGAAATTGACGTGAGATTAAACTCATTCAAAGGCTGCTTTATGCAGCGCAATGGCAGACCACGAAAGTAGCCAGAAAGAGGCGAGAGAATCTCTCGCACAAGAAACCAAAGGTCCATGAGAGTTGCCGACCGATTATCTCTTTAAAGGAGTCAAAGAAAAGTGTCCGGGTCCAATTAAAATAGTTGGCACTTATTTCTTCGTATTTCTTATCGAAGCGCACAACCAAAAAAAAAACGAAACAAAAAAAAAACTAAACAAGATGAAACTCAATCCTTCACTTACTTAGAATTAATCGTCTGTTTGGACTTAAGCTATAATGCAATTTTCACACATCTCTCTCAATTTTCATCTCCAAAACTAGAATTAATTCCACAACGTGGAAAAAAAAATGTTTGACGCTCTTTACGCGTCGCATACGTGGGCTCATTGTGCCTCACCTACGTCGCCTTTTTCTCTTTCTATATATGTATATACCCACATTAAATCCGTGGCCCACACATCTCGGGGAAGCGGAATACGCGAGATAAAACGCACTAATCCCGTTTTAAAAATAATCCGATAATCCGGACCATCCTAGACCGTATAGCGTTGAATGGCACGTGCTACAGAAAATTTTTTTCGTCCATACGCTCATGGGAGCATAACGATAATGGAAACATAACTATGTATTACTCGCAAAATTGAATGAACAATCATTTTTTCATAGAATCTCTTGTATAATAAAAACATGTTGTTATATCGCATTGACTAATGTTAAATGTAATTAGGAAAATTAATGAGTAAATAAATGAATTCTTCTACTGAATGTGAGTATTAAATAAATTTCGCAAGCTGCAAATTAAAATATCAACGCACTACCATCAAATCACTCAGGTAAAATATTGAATCATTTCAATGTACTCACAGTTATCTTCAATTCCTTGACATCGTCTGCCTGCAGCCGTCCAGTAGCAATGAGTTTGTCCATGTAAACACTCAGTTCTCGCAACGCTTCATCAAATGTAGATTCGAAGAGAATTTTCTCTTTTAAGTTCTTGTCTCGTAAAGATTTTGATTTGAGAGAATGAACTACAAGCGAACACTGACTGTATAACGCCAGGCGGAGCCATGTCTCGAGGAATGTAAAAAATGGTTCATCGGAATAACCACAGCTTATTGCTATATTGATGACACTGTGATTGCAGATATAGTCGCAACAGCCAAACAAGATGAATTCATAATTGTGCCGACAAAATTTCAATAAATTGGTCAGACAAGAAAAAGTGAATCTCCAGTTAGTCGGCGGGGCCTGTGAACGAAACGCATGTATGAAATATGATGGATGACAAATACTCGAAAAATAAATCAAGTAAGTATGGTGTCGCACATTGAGATGAATTCTTATGTATGTTCGGTAGATCCCTGTTAGGATTTGTTCGGCTTCGTTATCCGTAAACTTTGGACATGGGGCAGCAGAATACTCGATACTGCCAACCCATATTTCATTCAAAAATGTCAGCACTGCGAAGTATACATGAGGCTTGCGCAATAATGCTTTGAAAATGTCAATAGGACGCAGTGAGATCGGTTTTCGGCACTAGAAAAAAAAATCAAATTGTTATGTTACGATTATAGATTCAATTGATTTACATTAAAAATATGCACCTTCATCGAGAATTGTTCCTGACTGCGCAATATATTGGCAAGGCACTCGTAGCAGACTGCCGAGAGATTGTCATGTTCTTTGCTGAATGCTTGTGCGCGTAATTTATCCAATATTTTATAATCATTCATGAACAAGGACACCACTGAAAAAAAAATGATGTGTGAATAGTCTTTCGTGTAAAAAGGTCAACCACGAATCTTTTCATGCTATGGCACAATATTTTAGCAATAACAATAAAATATTTCAATGCACCCAGTGTTCCCCCACATAAAAATAGACCGATAATCTGACACTCTGTGGATCATTATTACTGCGGAGACTGTATTTGGATTAAGAACAGAATCATCTTGAATCCCGAACCGAAAATGGCCCCACGATCAAGAATATCGTCTTTTTATTTTTTTTAATCATATAACTTATGAACTTCACCTCGTCCATCTTGGGCTCGACACGCAACGGAAAGCATTTTAGGAATCTGCTTCACGAGTAGCGTTTGGACGTCACCGGTAATAGTCATATCTTCTCGATTCAAAGTTAATATCAGATTGTTCGAAGATCGAATAGCCAACAGTATTGATACACCCGCCGAACTCAACCGATTGAGCATTTTCAAATATCCTCCTATGCCACCTTCTAGTGAAGAAAAAAAATGTTGATATCTCCAGAAAAATATCGAATGGTGAAAAATCAATTCTCAAATAAATCTGAAGTTTACCACGATCACTTGAAAAATCAATCAAAACGTCAGGTAGCTTTTCCCACATCATTTCTGTTATTTGTTGTTCCATCCGTAATCTTGAGTTGCCGCTATTATCCATTATTCGTAGAAGTTCATTCGAGGCGCTTTCCACTAGTTTTTCCGTACCTGTCCAAATGATGTCCTGAAAAGTCATGGGATCAAAATGGAATGGAATACTCCCTACAATATTAATAAGAGCCTCTTAGGAAAGTAATGAATGCCGAGTGAATGCCTTACCAAGAGGGTATCAATAAGAATCTGCATTCGTGGTGGAGAAACTAGATGGTGAACGTTATCCTCATATTTCAGCCACATTTTAACAACACTATTACGAATGTTTTTGGGAAAAACAGAGTTTTGCAAAACAAAACAAGGCAAAGCCGGATGGTGCGTGTAACAATTCTCAATTCCGATTTTTTCTACAATTTCGATAATGCGAATCACAGCATGAGGAAAATCCGCACAGTCAATCGTAGATGGGTGTTCTAATGCTGTCATCTACAACGAATATCCATGTTCATAACTACAGATTCATGAACAAGAAGAATATATTACTTCTGATACTCACAGCCAATAAGAACCAAGTCACTTGAAAAGTCAGTACTTCCAAAGTATTATCATCAGGCAAATGCTTCATCTTCGACGCTAATGGCATAGCTTTGACAATATTGATGACTTCGAAACTGAATATAAAAATATCATTGAATGTAACTAGAATGTTGCAATAATAAATACAAACAAACATGATTTCATGACGAAGCTTACTCTCTTGTGGCCAAACAATGGAAGTAACAGAGAAAGAGGAAAGCATCCGAAACCGGGATGGCACTATTCACGGCATTCCAATTTGAACATGTTAATAATCCACTTTTGATAAATCTGCGAAACCCCTGAGGACCCTCGCTCCATTTATCTGTCATAAGACTACCCTGTGCCAGATTGACTAAGATGCTAGCGATGCATTCACTAATGACTTCACGATTGAATTCAATACAATCCATTATACAATGCAAATATTTCAAATATCCTTGGATGAGTAACTGCTTCGAGATATCGCTCATATCAACGTCTGGTCGATTGTATAATTGACATAAGCAATCGGCGAAGAGTATCACAATATTCTTCCCATCATCAACCGGAATGACCTATTCCGCAAAGCACAATTAATATGTTTTTACATCATGGAGGACACCAAATTGAAACGTATGTAAATCATTTACTTTTGCATTGGGAATCACGATTTGAAGCAATGCCTTGCATGTTATGTCAACTATTGACTTGGAAAAAGCACACCCAACTTCGTTGACGTTCGAAACAAATTCAGGACTTGTGCTAGGACTTCTGTCATGGACTTCACACAATCTACGAATGAAAAATGAAACGAATTAAATTCCTTCTTAGGTGTATCATCAAGTGTTCCATACTATTGTTATTCTATCAGAACTCAGAAGTTACCTCATTCCTGCGTCGCAAATCGCCACTACAGCCTTAATCATAGACTTCAGAATTGGATCACTTCTCGCGACATAGTTGCGTACCCCTTTATTTGCCGCAGACATAACTGCTTCATGGATTCTTATGATCATTGATGATGTTTTCTTTTCACCAAAACATTCTACATGTGGCAAAACAACTGCATATAGATTTGAAACGACCAATACAAGGGTAGGATCCATAGAATTCTGCACATCTAAATTATTGATGAATTCCAACAACTGATCAATCTTGCTTATTGTGTTGAAATTAATACAGAAACTATCAGCCCTGAGCAGAATAAAACAGTGTTTCGTCATAATCTCAATTGAAATACTCTGTCTAATTGGATTATTTAGTCATGGTGATGCATACCGAGTTACAAATGCCGACAATGTAATTGCCATCATTCTTAGAACTTTGCGCTCTTCTGCAGATTTTTCATTAATCAAATAAGCGTTTTGCAGGATTAGACAAATAGCCTGCATAGCAACGTTAAATGTATAAAATAACTTGCTCTCCGAACAGATGCGCAAGAACGACAATATTAACCTGTAGAAATTGATAATGCCAAGTAACTATGATCAGACTCATGGGAAATTACGAAAAAATTCTGTATTTCCAGCTCCTGGTATATTTTGTAGAATTGTGAGGGATTGGCTCATGCTTCTAGATATGTTAAATAATACTCTACCTCAAATGTTGACTGTCGTCCGTCGCTAAAAAATCGCATATAATCACAGCAATATCTGAACGGATCAGTGCGTTCACAATATCAAGTCGTTGACGATCCGTAGAAGCGTTCATCAGTTGCCGATGAACATTGCGAATGGTATCAAACTTGTAGGAATGGTGAAAAACAAAAAGAAAGTTAAGAAACAATGGATTGTTTTAAATACAATCAATGGGGAGAATCTTGCCGAAAATTTATAACTTTAATTCATAACTTGAAAGAGAAGACACCGATAATAAAAATCCCAGAAAAATGAAGAATAATTTTCTGAAAATTCTTTTTTCAAACCAACCAATTTCGCTCTCCTTTTATCTCCGATATAAAACAACTTCAGTGATAATATTTTCTCTAAAATTCATCTACATTTTTTCACATGAGATCAACAAAGATGAAATGATACAGTGGCACCAAAGTATCAATGGCCAAAACAAATTTCGAATTCAACAGAATATTCGGCTTATTCTACAACTGAAATGTTCATATTGGGACCAAACTGCGTGATGTTATATACTCACTTGCAACCGTGGGTCATTCGACAATAAATTTCTCTTCATCGACTCTAACATCGTGTGTTAGTATTTCATAAACGTGTCTATCTAGCCGTAACGAACCAGAAACGTTATTCAAGATTAGTGGATTAACCAATTTGCTAGAGAAGATCAGTCAAAACTTCGAGTTTAGTTTGAAATGAAGTTCTGTATTCACAAATCTGCAAATGGCGATAGTCAGGCTCCGAATGCAGAAAAAGCGGGAAAGCAGAGATCTGTGCGCGATGCTACGCAAGTCAAATCATGACTCTATTGAACAACTGTTGGAATAATTGAAGATTCACCAATTGCTATTAATACAATAAATATGATGTGCTATCATGAAGAATGATAGAAAGTATGAAACTTTACTATGGTAATTTATTTAAACATGAGTTGATGGTTAATAAATACATGATTTGACTATAGTTGCTCCCTTTCCTTTCTTCACAGATTCACTTCTTTTAACCAATCTACTGGCCTCCTTTTGCGCGCGAAATCCGAAATTTCAAATGGGTAAAAAGCAAAACAAAAACGCAATGTATAAGACCATAACTGTTAACGACACTCTATTTCAGGACAATCTTATTGTGAAACATAATTCATCGACATTTCAAATTCAATATACACCATTCGATATCAACATCTTCATCAAATATTGCTGCAATATTCACTACATATAGAGAAGCACAATTTTATTTATTATAACCATAGTAGGGTGCGTCCCTCCATGCTCTCTCCATATCATCTGAGCCACGACGTATTCGCCTTCCAATCGGTTCCAGGTCTTTGTAACACTTATCAAATACCCTTTCTACAGCAGCAGTGGCTTCTTCAATGGTCACGCTCCTTGCTGCAAGAACTGACAGCATTGCTCTTCTTTTTACACATTCCTGATGGCGATTTGCTAAGTTCCAAGGTTTTGCATCACCGTCAACGATTGCACTCATTGCACTGCAATACGTGAGATTGGCAGCACGCACCTCGGTACACGCTAAATGATCAATGTTTTTGAAATCTAATTCATGACGGCAGTAATCGAACATGTGGATCATCTCGTGTGTTAAGACGCCACTAGCAATTGATTCAATTTTGACGTTATTTTGACAAATAACAATTTGATTCAATTCAGGATCATAACCACCAGTAACTGAAGCATCACACTCTTCACATGAAAAATGTCTTCGGAGATCAATAGCACTGTAACAATACAAAAAATATAGTCATGATGAATTAAATCTGTGTTGATATCAGTTAATGTTATAATTGTGCGCATTCTCTTTGACCGCTTACTGAGTTCATTCATTCAATCAGCTCTGTGTGCAATCGGATATGAACTGGAATAGTTACCATGTAGGAATCATCCAGTGATATTAATGGACAACTAATTATAGAGATTAATTCATTGAAGAATCGATTAGAGAAGGGGGAGCCGATGAACGATCTCAAATTATCTTGTAATACCTTTCTTTCCGGATGAAATTTAGAATATAAAATCCATATAATTTCTCAAGTACAAATATTGATTGATAATTTACCAGGAATAATGGGAACAGAACAAAATATATTCACCAAATTAATCATCTGGATGCAATATGATGTCCTTAGAGTAATTTGATTGCTCGTAGTGTAACCATTAGTGAATAACTGAACAAAATTTCCTTTCTCTCACACAAATCGCAACGGAAGTATCGAGAAAAAAACAACTTTCCGCCAAGAATTGAGTGTATCCAAAAGATGTCAACTATAAAGTATACCATTCTACAGCCCAAAAAGGTTTCGCATAACCATTCCATCTGTGATCATTCCTGAATACAAAATTGCTTTTCCGATCCTGCAGATCTTGCTATTTAATTCTCCCATCTCACGTGACTATACCAGCAATGCTAAGAATCTTTCATAATGAATAATTCTACTAACCATCCAGAGCTCTTCAACGCTCCCATCATGAGCTTGACTAGGGGATCTACGACACAAAAAAATGTTTGTAGTAATGAAGAAACAAAATTAAATTTATAAACAAAGATCAATGCAACTAACGTCGTAGCACGCATTTATACACCATCTGTTCACAGTGATACTTTTTAAGATTTTCCTGGCCATCATACAACAACAATGTATTTTTCACTGTTTTCTTTTTCGATCCACGTCTCTCAGGATAGAGATCATGACCGTAAAGTTCACCTCTTTCATCGGGAATAGTTTTTTTTGGTGGAAGGTGAAAAGATTCACCGCTATTTGCTTCCTCTCCAGGGTTCTTAACACCGTTATTACTGCTATTGTTGTTGTCGATATTCTGTTTTGGTGCTTCACTCGACATTTTATGATTGGATTTAAGTAGTCCTGCGTGTTCAGCAATTGAAATTCGATTGCAGGCGAATTTCTTACTTGATTGTTACATCAGGATAAATAGCCAGTGGTGTTCCATGAACTTTGTATAGGTTAGACGAACCACATGGTCATGTCATACGGTTTAAAAAGTGGGGATGATTGTCGAAACAATTGGGCGCGAAACGTCAACTCATTCAAAAATTTGAGGAAATAACTTTTTTACTTCCCTATCCATTTCAATGTGACACTAAATCATATCGTTTTTTTACATGGATTTACTTTGCAGAAACACTCAAACGTCAAAATTTTACGCGATCGAATTATGACTGGGATTATTAAATTGAATACGGGTTTGATTCTCGATCCAGGACTCCAATATGCAGAGAGTAAAATTTGGAAGAGATCTTGTGAGAATAATTAGCGTTTTCATATATAGTTGGATTCAACACTTATTTTATTTGAGTGTGTAAAATTTATGTTTCTTTCTTTCTAAGATGGATCTCGAAGCCGATATGATTTGTTTGAAGAGGCAATTAACGATGATTCTGGATGAAAATCATATGTTAAAAGTCAAAATTCGCAGGTTAGAGAATGACATCACGAAGAAAAATAAATACATCGATTTTCTTCACATGAATGCACAAAAGGTACATCTCTCTACTTTATTCATATTCAATTTCAAATGATGAAAGAAAAGTTACTTTCCTAATAGACCCACGATAGTCGACGGATAACGTATGAGAATGCCTCAGGTGTAATCATGAAACTAAAGAAGCAAAATGAAAATCTTCGAGAAATCTTGTTGAAGAGAGAAGTCGAAGATCAGAAGCGTTCTCGAAATATGAAAACGATGCTACTATATCGGCAATTAGATCACAAAGTATACTTTACATAAACCTTGCACAATATGTTAGTTTATTTCATTTTGGATGTGATTCGCAGCTCATGAGAAAACCATTGCGAAAGTCCACCAGGCATTTCAAATCGCAAACATCATTTGACGATCTAGTGAGCACTCAGAAAAGACTGAGTAGTGTTTCGGATCCAAATACATACGCGAAAGAGTATTATAGAGCACCACGAAAAAATTTTTATAACGATGAAAGCTCCAACGATCATTTCAAGCTTTCGCACATCAATCAGGTTGATGCTGAAGAGCTCATGGGCATGATCAATATCCTCAAACAGCAACGTGCATTAGACCGTAGTATCATTCATGCGAAAAAGTAAGGACAGAATTCTTTCTTTTCAATATATCGTGTAAATTATAAGACAATGATGTGTCGTTGTAGCTCCGACATTTCTCGACTGACAGCCGAATTAAATGAAATAAAGACACAACTCAAGTTAGCGAGTTTCAAGCCTAGCCCGTCATGTCTTTCACTTGGGTCTAGTGTTACAAGCGCTCGAAAGACCTTTGTTGAGAACAAATTGATTCTCACTAAATCCGTGGAGTTTGCATCACATTCGAACACATATAGGGACACTGAATTGAACATCCCAATACTTGAACGCAAAAAAACGTTCGTTGATGGAAAATATTCCATTTTTTCGCTGTTTGCCTTTTTATTCACGTCGATACAATACTGACAAATTTTCTTTCACTCAGGATATTGGAGCCAGTGCAGGAACTCAGCGAGGACGAAATGCTCGCTAGTGAAAGTGATCAATCTGAAACCAATTTCTACAATTCCAACATTACACGAAGGACAAAGACATCGATTGAATACGTAATTGACTCTGAAGTGAGTTCCGACGGTGAAGATATCTATGTTCCGAAAAGTTTTAGAAATTATCATAAGAAAACGATTGGTACAATGGCATAAGATAAAAAAAATAAAAATATATTGAATATTGATTTAGTCTCACAACTTACATCAAGACGCGGATTTTATTATTGAAGTTATACGAGAAAATACAAATAGCTCTTTAATATATTTGTCAAATCAAACAATAACGTACAAACCTTACGTAGTTTATCAATTTATAGTTTAGCAATTATATTGATGAAAATAAAAATAGCAATAATTAGAGTAGCTGCTTCGACCATTATATTTCTTACTTCACTACTTTACTTCACTTTCAAATTATTTAGATTTTATTGGAAAGATGACACATTGACTTACATCTAAATTTCACTCGACTGAATAGACGAGAATAGTTGCCAAATTAATCAAGGTATCGATTCCTTGCACAGACATGTCATCGATCGTCTCATCACTCAACGCAAAAAAAAATGAATACATCATGAGCTCTTGCAACGACAATCCAAGCGTTCTATGAACTTTTGAATTTTATATCGTTTATAGATGGGGACTCATCAATTTTCAATTCACCAGCTGTGTAGAGATACAGAAGAAAGAAAAAGTGTTATAGATAAACTTACAATTATTGGCTGTTATTACGCTTGCTTACGATGATGCATCAAATAATTACATCCAAATTTCACAGCTGATTGCACAATTTCTTTGTAGCGAAGTCCTGGGACGAGCAAGATCACATTTACTAAATAGAAAATAGAGAAATGATGAAGTCCGCGATAATGAGTACGTTTTTATGATCAGGGGAACTTGGAATTTACCTGCCAAATAGATGAGGAGCAAATTGTTGATGATGTTTCCCAACCAAGCCAGAAGACTCAAGCATAATGTAATTGATCCATAGTACTGCGTAAATGAATGATAATCAGCAAATATTGCATGGTACGAAGGAATATGCCAAATAACACTTTATGTAGTATAAGAAGGAACTTCCTCCAAATCGCGAGCAAGTATATGAAGCTATTAGAATTTCATTGTTCTTTTATCCCATGCTATATCAAAGATACAGTTATTATAAAGGATGAAAACTTACAAGATTGGGTCGATTATTTCGTGCCGAAACTATCGACTTCCAGATATTTTGCATCTGAAGTAAAGTTTCACTCAATCCTTTACAAATTTCATCAAATTTTCGTTCTTTTTGTCCCGTCCAGGAACTAGACGAGATGAAAGTAGGAAATATCACAACGATGAAATAATCTGCCAGTGCTAAGAGTAACAGTGTTACTGACACCATAGTTAATAATGCTGGCTCCATAATCCAAATAAGTCTGATGAACATCATCATAGAATGTAAATGAACGGTTGATTAACTATTATTTTCAAGATGCAATTTACTATCATGAAAAACTCGCAAACTCACAAGAAAAGTGTTGTTGTACTGCCCAAAATGAGTCCGGGATACCACGATTTTTCCCATTTGAGAATTGAGTTAAGAGGTAGAATTACTTCTCGCCAGCATTCAATTTTTCTCTTCAACTGCTTCATGTGCTTATCCTACAACAAGAAATCCAACAAACGTCATTCTTCATATATCAGATAGTCAGTAGAAGAAAACGTGGGTCAAAAAATTAGTAACACGGTTGAGTCACACCAGTATCAAATCGAATGAAAACTGCTATTGTATTGGGCAGTGGACCCCAACAACTATGCTCAACAGACTCCTAAATAAACGATAATTTTGAACATAGAGAATTAAAACGAATCGCAATCAGCTTGTTAATGAACAGATAACATGGAAATCGTAAGGAGAAATCAAAGAATAAATAAGTCAAGATAAAGCCAGAGTAAAAAATTGGCAGTAATAGGATCAATTCCGCATCAATAACAGTGCATTAATCTAATACATATATACTTGATATTGAGTCCTGAAAAGTAAAATCTACAAATAAATAATTGAATAAAAATATAATAATAATGATATAAACAAATATTCAATTTTCATAGACAAATCACCTTTTCAGAGTCAAGCATTTTGGATGTGGCTGTCAATATTCAAATTTTCCAAAAAGTTACTATATTCAGGGCTCTTTGTTTATTTTTGTCAATAAAAATGTGATCCGCAATAGGCCTTATATGAAACCCGTCCTGAGTAATGGCCAACCATTCATCATATTTTCTTTATACGTAAATCGCACAAATGTTGATTATATTGCGCATTGTTTTCAATCAATTCATAAACTACCCATAAAGGGAACGACGTACGTCGATACTTTGTACGAGAGAAATGACGATATGCTAAGAGTGAGAGAAACACCAAAGCCGACTCAAGCCTCGAGAGAGGTGAAACAAATGTCGTTATATTGTGTATATACACATTCACACATCTATAGTCATTTATGTATGATTACAGTGATGCCAACTTTCAATTATATTTCCCTCACTACTCCCAATAAATTTTATAATATGAAGAAAAATAAAAACACAATGATATAGTAGTGAATTTTCATACAATAATTAATTAACAATCACATTTTTTATGAGATTTCAAGTGAAAAAGGCAAATAATATACTGTGATTGCATTTTCGAAATGCTTAACCTCCAAAAATGAGTCAAAACTTCGTCCGTTTTATTTCATATGAATGCTCAATTACTTTCAGAATTTTCCCGCCTAAAATTTCGCCAAATAACTGATGATATTTATATATTTCTTGAGAATTTATTCAGTATCTGAAATAGGCATTCTCTGACCTAATTTAAAGATTTGATATTTTCTGACCACGCTATTATTATATTAGTGATAATTGATAATTGATCACATTAGAAAAAATAACGACGGAAAAATCCTATCAAAGTTATCATGATAAAACTGTACATTTCGATGGAAATTCATATATTATGACTTGTCAAATAACTAATGAGCACATCAGTGGGAACTTGGAGATTTTGGAAAGGAAACAATTCAAATGACGAGAGTCATTGGGGTTCGTAGACATGGAACTTTAAAATGGAATATTTCCAATTGAAGTGATGAAATAAATACAAAAAATTTCTTTTCACTCGCATAAAAAATTTAAAATTAAACAGAAAGTTGGTATCACTGTCCGCATATGTATATATTGAAAAATGGTAATATATGATGCCGATAGAGGGTGGAAAGAAGTGAAATGACTCTCTGGGTTGGAGGTTATGCGTGAAACAACAGCCCATTGGTCATCTGTTCAAAATGTTGGTTATTGCGGGCGATGCCGTGCCAATGTTGTGACGTTAAAGATTTTTATCGTTGGCGTACCATTGAGAAACGCATCCTGAGGTGGTTTTACGCATCGGAGATAAACCTGGGGGTGAATAAAAAGCGTCGAGGATGAGTTCGGTAAGTTAAGACCATTAATTTTGATTCACAGTTATAATTTTTCGCGACAATTCATGGGTTGTTTATGCTATCGCGTCAACTTCACCTCACGATGTTTGGGCTATGGCCCATAATTTCCGCGGGAGAAATTCTCTGAACGACTCTACAATAGTTAATGAGACGTAAATTAATTACAGATATCGAACGTGGAGAATCTGTCGCCGCAGATAATACGCAGGGTGGCAAAGGAAATGACTGAACTGGCTACACAACCTCCGGAAGGTATTCGCGTTATCATAAATGATGAAGATGTCACGGATATTCAGGCTGTAATTGAGGGACCTGGTATGTAACAACGCGTGCCATACTTTCAGTGATTTCAGTAGTTTTTTCGCACTAATACTGAAGTGTTCGTGGTGGTGAAATATTTCTGGCATTAAAATGTTATACCAATAAACAGAAATAAGTTGAGTACATGAAATTCAACTGTGTATAACATTGGGCATGGTAACACGCTGCTTCTTCCAATTATTAGATTGGTTCAAACACATCCGGGTCGGGAATAACCTTGCCGATCGCTATTCTTTTTTTTTAGAGAGACATCTCAATCATTTTGCCATAAGTTTTTCGCATTTATGTATACTTCTTACAGAAAAAATCGAGAGAAATTTAGCAGCTCAAACTTTCTAGTATGCATTCATTCATCTAAATAGCCGCACTGATAGCAATTAATGTCTGGGAAAAAAATGAAGATTAATAAGTTTCTAATTGTGGTTCTGGTTTGATGGGTAATAATCTTATTCATTTGTTTATCTAGCTGGCACGCCCTACGCAGATGGCCATTTTAGAGTGAAACTTGCATTAGGCAAAGACTTTCCTCAAGGTCCACCTAAGGCATTCTTCCTTACGAAAATCTTCCATCCAAATGTAGCCAAGAATGGCGAGATTTGCGTAAATACTCTGAAGAAAGATTGGAAATCTGACCTCGGAATCAAACATATATTATTAGTGAGTTACAATTGACATATTTTATATTGACCACCATTTATTCTTAGATGGTTTTTATTTTCATTCATTTTGTTCTGCTACCTGAAAATATATTTTAGACTGTAAAGTGCCTACTCATCGTACCTAATGCCGAGTCTGCCTTGAATGAGGAGGCCGGGAAAATGCTTCTAGAAAAGTACGACGACTATTCTGCGCGTGCAAAAATGATGACGGAAATTCATGCACAAGTATAATGTTTACATACTTTTTCAATTCTCAAGTAATTTTTATCAGAACTCATAACCAATCGATAATCGTCTATGATTATTTGTAGGGTGCTGGAAAAGGCAGCAAAGTTGGTCTTGCAAGCTGTACATCCTCTGATCTTGGTGGTCCTCTTCCGAAAAAACATGCGGGCGACAAAAAGATGACCGCAGAGAAAAAAAAAATGTTAAAAGATAAGAAACGAACGCTCAAGCGATTATAAATAAGGCAATTCTTCTGTTCCCTGTTTAGTCCAAGACTTTTAGATTTTGGTAAAGCAAAAAATCCTAATAAGTGATTTTTCGATTGGATTATGTCAGGGGGTGTCTCCTGAGTAAAAAACCAAAA